>OU426995.1:3113979-3188979 GCA_911387935.1 Dolichovespula saxonica | reverse complement strand
TAGAGATAGATAGAAAGAGAGAGAGAGAGAGAGAGAGAGAGAGAGAGAGAGAGAGACCTACCGTTGGCGTGCGCGTTACTGATATTATCGTGCGTCACATCTCTAACGTCCCTTACGTCAAATTAGTTAGATCTATCTAATATCGCGTGTCCTATATTAACGGACAACGAAATTCGACCCGAGCCGGTCATCTTAACGAATTAAACGTCTTTTCGGGCAATATAATAAACGGAAAGAGTAACGTTCCCCATTCGTTCTCCTTTATATTTTCCCCTTCGTTTACGTTTGATGAAGAGAAACCAAAAAAGAAAAAAAAAAGAAAAAATAGAAAATAAAAGCAAAAGAAATAATCGCAAAATAATTGGAATACTACCGTTTAAGGAAGAAAGCCAAAAAAAAAAAAAGAAAAGAAATGAGAAGAAAGATGTCGAACGTTCCTTATTTAAATTTAATAGTGAAACTGTTTGGACATCGAGTGATGCTCTCGACGGGAACATTTCAATGCACCGAATTCATATGCGGATAATTCAAAACCTCTCCTCCGTTCGTTTCCACGTTAGCGAAGGCAGTTTATCATTCCCCGAGAATCGAGCAAGTGCGTTGAACCAAGGAACGATCCAACGATGAATCGTCATTAGGCAGACCGGCCGGACCTAACGACTTCATTGGGAAACGAGACGCGCTGGCCCAGATATCGATGCAAATGCGTTTCACGCCTTTTATCGGAAGGCGCGACGCCTCCGGCACTTTGACCAATCGACACCGCGACATCCACCGAGATTGACTTTAACGACTCGAGAAATATACTCGTTATATACATATGTACATATATATGTATGTATATATATATATATATATATATATATATATGTATGTATGTATGTATATATATATGTATATACGCATATATGTAATACTCGTATAACTTAGTACTTAAACAAAGCTGCTTCGACAGAACGCGGTCTTGAAATTTTTCGATTTTTATCTTTTCACTTTACATATATAAAAAATAAAAAATAATATGTATATATATATATATATATATATATATATATATGAGTTGATTTTTAATCTTTCGTATTGCTTGAATTAATTTCAATATTCAGTATTACTCGAATCAAATAAAAATATTATTTCTGTTCTTCTTCAGATCGATGTTCATCTATTCAAAAAAAAAAAAAAGGAAGAAGAAGAAATGTGGAAAAAGAAACAATAAAAAAGAAGTTTGCGACTTAATCCCGTTTTTTTCTAATTAAATTCGAATCTCGCATAATGCGATTTATATAACGTTGAATTTCTATGGAATAGAATATTATACGTTATATACGAGGGTTTACTCGTATTATGATATCGTTCGAATAATCGTTTGTTTTCATTTTTCTCCTTAGGCATATCATATCTGACACGAATAATTTTCATAAATTCTATAACAAGAAAGAAAAAAAGAAGAAAAGAAAAAAAAAGAAAATGTTTGTACTTCTCATAATCAATGAATCAATCAATCGATCGATAGATAGATCAAAAAAAAAGAAGAAGAAAAAAACAAGGAAAAGAAAAAGAACTTGAGATTCGCTTTAATGTTACAAAGATATGCACAAAATCTTTCCAAGATGGCGTTGCTCTCGAGCGATTCATTTTTATGTCAAGCCCGCGGGATCCAGGAAGATCTTATCTCTTAAAGAATGTGGCTTGACGTAAGGGAAGGGTCCCGGGAGTTTCTGCTGGAAAATAAACATCATGGAATACGAATAAAACGAGCTCGGATCTCATTCTCGTTAGGCGGACGTAATGTTAATCGTCATGCTGTTATTATAAATAACTTCGAATAACTAAGATCTCTGGAAATTTTGCTGAATATATATATGTATATATATATATATATATATATATATTGTGTGTGTGTGTGTGTGTATTTTTCGCAAAGTTTATCCTTTTAATCGATAAATGGAGTCTTCGATGACGTTATTCTATACGTTGTTTATCTCATTCGAGGTTGCATTTTTGATTTCGAATAAGATTGATTTCGACATACAGAGAAATAAATTATGTATACACTTGTCTGGGTAGTTTAAATTCGTTTCAAATCTCTCTCTCTCTCTCTTGAATTTCTTTTAACTCGACTTAAAGGTACGACGAATTGGGCTTGGTCCAGTATCAAGGGTGAAAATCTTAGGTTGTCGTTATGTCGCGAGAACAAGTAACGAGCCTGTTAAATGCTCCTCCTCTCGTAGAAAATAAGCAAACGAAGTCCGTCGGCGATCTTCGCATCTCGAGGTGGGATCTTAAAAAAAAAAAAAAGAAGAAAAAAAAATTCATTCGAAAAGATAAATTCACCCTTTTTCGCGCGGAGTAAACTCGTTTATTTTTATCCACCACGTGGATGACTTTCAAACTGGGAATTGATGTTTCCGGTGACGTATCTCTATTTATCTCAATCGCATGACATTTTTAGTTCGCTAAGCGACATCTCTGGTATATAAATTTTTTTTTCCAGTATAAAGAACGTCAAAGAGCGTTAAAAGTTTATTAATTATTTTCGAATTGAAATATTAAAGAGAAAAAAAATTAAATAAATAAATAAATAAATAAATAATAATAGTAAAAGAATAAAAGAAATAAAAGAAAGAAAGAAAGAAAGAAAGAAAGAAGACGAAGATGAAGAAGGGAGAATCTGTTTATAATAAATTATATTGATCTGTTAATTCCCTATAAAGAGAGTTGAAAGAGAGAGAGAGAAAGAGACTTTGGAATAAAAGAGAAGCAATGTAACGTTATGAGCGATCGCTGATCTATGCGAAGGAGAGCCCTATTGTGCGAATTTAGTTAGATGCATCGTGACAGATGCACTCTTTCCTTTTCTTTCTCTCTCTCTCTCTCTCTCTCTCTCTCTCTCTCTCTCTTTCTTTTTCTCTTTGTATCCAGTCGACAACGCGTCTCGTTTAGACCTACAACATCGTTCTAACAAACGACAAACAAATTAATTGTACGCGAGAAACGATTCGCTCGTCTAATCTAAAATAGACAGCTTTGCTTCTTTTTTGTCGATACAGATTATCTACATACGCGATTTATTCCTATTAAGATTTTTCCTCCTTTTCTCATTCATTTTTATTTTAACATTATTAAATTACCGTTGTTTAGATACATACCGTGATAATAAATTTCTACGTAACTTTAAAAGTCGCGTATGGTGTATGTGCGTGTGCGTGTGCGTGTGTGTTAAGTTAATTTTAAAATTCATTCTCTCTCTTTGAAACATCCAATGAATATAATATAAAAGAAAGAAGGTGGTAAATTATGAAATAAAATAAAATAATTAATTTTAAATAAAAAAAGAGAGAAATAGAGAAAGATATATATATATATATATATATCATGATAATAAATAGACAATTAAATAAATTTATACATTTAATAAATTTAAAAAGTCGCGTCGCGTGCATTCGTCCGTATGTCTATATTCGAAATGTGTAATAAATGTAAAGCAAAAAAGAAAAGAAAGAATAGTAACTTACGAAATTAAAAAAAAAAAAAAAGGGAAGAAATTTAATTTTAGATAAGATTATTAAAAAAGAGACGGAGAGAAAAAGAGAGAGAGAGAGAAGAGATCCCTCTTTACAAATCCCTCCTCCTCATCCCTCTTCTCGTTCACCCGGGAGAGATATTAAGCTCCATGTTGTTTCCTTTCGGTAGGGTAAATGGCACTGCTAAAGATAGCAACAACGACGGTGGTAGAATTAGCAGCGGCATCTCTCTATCAATTAGACGCGGTATAATATACCAGGAAACGCCGAACAATTATTGTTGTCTGGCCCAGATATTGTACCGCGAGACATAACAGCAGCAGTGCCTGCTGCAGCAGTACCGCGACGTTTCTCGTGCCATCGTTCATTTGCCTTCATTGCCCTTTGACGAGACAACTTTTATCTTTCTTATCAGCGTGCATATTCGCATTTTTCCTTTATTTCAATCGTCCAATTACCGATTCGCCTTCCGCGTACGATTCTATCTACTTGTTTGTATTATAAATTTTTGCACTCGCAAACTTGTCCGAGGAATAATGATATAATATCGATTGGTTCGAGTTAGTTTCAAGCAGAAAGAAATTCTTTTATTAAAATTATTTAAACGATTTTACATATATTTTTTCCAGAAAAATTTTCAAGTTCTTTCTTATTCTTTTCTTTTCCTTTTTTGTTTTATTTTTTTTTTATCCATAGCGATATAGAATATACCATATTTAAACATTTTTTTTTTGTTTTCTTTTTCGTATTACGTTAAAGTATTATATTACTACTAGTATGTAAGACTGTAAAAGTACAATGTTGTACTGTGATATTATATATATATATATATATATATATATATATATAAATAGTTTATAATATTAATAATATTATTATTAGTAATACTACTTTGTGTATAGGTATAATGTACTATATACCAGTAATATATGCTACTGTATATCCCGCATACATTTTTAAAAAATATATATGCAAATTATAATAGTAACATATAGATATATATTATTATTATTATTAAAAAAGGAAACCTAACGAAATATACCTTTTATACTTAATATATTCCACGCAATATTATAGTATTCGATGATCAAACTTATTGCATGTAAAAATTAAATTTTACATATGCAATCGTAATGGACAAAATTGATGGACTCTTTAAAATTTTTAATTCGATTTATGATTGATGAACAAATTCTGCGTATTAAAAGATGAAAGTTTTCTTCTTTTGTTTGTTTGTTTGTCTTCGCTTGAATTAGTATAGCGTAAATATGATAGATGATTTCATCCCTTTAGATGTTGACACTATCCTGTGTCCCGTTTCAAAGATTACGAGCTGAGAGAGAGAGAGAGAGAGAGAGAGAGAGAGAAAGAGAGAGAGAGAAAGAGAGAGAGAGAGAGATAGAGAGTTACCGAGAGACACGGATAGACCTCGTTATCCTTTCACTTATGAGAGAACGCGACTATCCTTACCGTCGCTCTATTGATTCCTATGCGGGGTGTCCAAGGTCGGATTGCCCTGCCGAAGGTCAATCTACATTCGCCATGGAGCCGAGCACCGCGAGATCCTTTCATTTATGATAATGTTACGATTCTAACTGCTCGAATAAGTGTTACGCTGCGGTTTATGAGAGAAAAAAGGAAAGGAGAATTGAGAGGAAAAAAAGAGAGAGAGAGAAAAAAAATTGAAGAAAAAAATAAAAGGAAAAAGGGGTAAAGGAAAAAAGAAAAAAGAAGAAGAAAGTAGAAGTAACAATAAAGGAACGTTACGGAACACCTTCGCGGATATTGACATCGACTTTGAAACGGTACTGTGTGTGCGCAATTAGTATACATATACGATATACGTACGTATGTACACACGTATATCGTATAACTCGTAGAGTAATAATGTGATACGGACTGGATAGAGTTCCGTGTATTTTCCTTTTTTTTTTTTTTGTTTAATCATTTTTTTTTACCTTACATTTAGATATTTGATTATTATATTAAAAAAAGAAAGGAAAAAACGAAAAGAGAAGACATCTTTTTTATTCTTCATCTCTCTCGTTCGATCCTTTTATCCTTTTAATTATTAAAGATCCTTCACTTTTTTGTTCGCGATATTTACGAGTTACTGACTTTATAGGATTTACCTAGAAATAGAAATTAGGGAAAAAAAAAATAAAAATGTCGACATAATCGTATCGACGGAAGGAGGAAGAGGGTAAACGTTTTTTTTTTTTTTTTTACTATATTATCGATTCATCGATTTCGCCAGACACGAAGCAGTATTTAACTTACTACGCGTAGAACGTTATACGTGATCTCGTACGATGCCAAAACGTGAAACTATTTCGTATCTTGAAAGCCTCGCCTTTCATCGATCGATCCTATGACTTCCGTGTGGATAGATCGATTTTACTACTCGTCTAATATGCCTCAACTTCTTTTTTATCCCCCCCCCCTTCTCGTCTCGTCTCTAATTATTTCCTTTTTTTCATCGCGAATTCTAAAGAACCATCAACCGGCACGATAGTCAATCTCGATAAACGATAAATTCTGCGATAATAGTAATGAACGACAAAGAAAATAATTAGAATTGAAGGATAATCCAAGTACGAAGAACGTTATGATAGAATTCTTTAAGGAATCGTTAGAATTTTTTTTTTTGTAAAATCTTCGTAAAACGCAAACTGATCGTTCCTCGTCGGTTTTTATCCTTAACCGTTAGAATCTGAAAAAGGTCGGAATTTTTTATTTTTTTTTTTGGATTGAATCGACGTCGAGCAAAATCTTTTGAAAAAATCTTATGTTCACGATCTTTCTCTATGAAAAATATGATTTCCATCCATTCGATTCGGAATCTTAAAAGTTTGAATTTTTATTCAGTGTGTATCGTTCGTGATAGTCGACAGATGGATGATTATTCCATGCGCAAAAAAAATAAAAAATAAATAAATCAAGATCGACAGGAAATCGTTTGAAATGTTATTTCAACAATTTTTCTGTATAAAAGGTATCGCTATTATTTTTCTCTTTTTTTCGTTTTTTTTTTGTTTTTCTAAATCACCGATTAGAATCGTAAGAGTTTGGATTTTAATTCAGAGGATCGCGTTCAAAATAGTCGATAGATGAATCATTGTTTCATCCGCAAAAAGTAAAAATAAAAACAGATCAAGATAGAAAATCGTTAGAAATTTTATTTCAACGATTTTTCCGTATAAAAAGGTATCGAGTATTTCTCTCTCTCTCTCTCTCTCTCTCTCTCTCTCTTATTTTTTTATTTGTATTTTTATTCATTTAGTTTTTTTCTCTCTCTAATCCGTCGATTAGTATCGCAAAAGTTTGGATTTTAATTCAGAGGGTTCCGTTCGTCGGCCAATAGAAGATTCTGACGGCGGTGTTCGTCTAACGGTACCTTTGACTCCTCGATCGTCTTCGTCTTCGAGTCTGCTTGCTCTTCGTTGGCGAGACCAACCGCGTAGTATACGTCCTATTACGTCCTCTCTTCTTCCTCTTCCTCCTCCACCTCTTCCTCCACCTCCTCTCTCTCTCTCTCTTTTTCTATTTCTCTCTCCTCGTTCCTCCTCTTCTCTCCTCTCTCCCTCTCCCTCCCTCTCCCTCTTCGAGCCCCTCTCCTCAATCTTCTCCTACTCTTCTTCATCCCTCGCTTCCCGTAACGCAAGCACGTCGTCGGTGATACGCGTTTCAGGATGTACCTACCCGTGTATATGTATGCGTAGATGTTCGTACATATGTACGTACATATACCTATGTATCGCGACGACACGGACGAGAAACGAATAATAATAGAATCGCGAAAACGTTTACGCGAAACACTCTCCGTTCGGTCTTTCTTTATTTCCTTCTTTTTATTTTTTTTTTTATTTTTCTCTTTTTTTTTATTTTTTTTTTCTTCTCTCCCCTTTTTTCTTTCTAGAGTGCCGTCCGTCCACTCGATCGAAACTCCGGTGGAAATTCTTTTCTCGACGAGCAAATTAGTTTTCTAATTTTTTATTAATTTATTTTTTTTTTCCTTCCTCCACCCCCCTTTAAATAGTACAATATCTTGTGGTAGGGTATATTACGAATACTATTTAATTCGGAAATTTATTTATTTCTATCCGTTTATTCCATTTTTTGTTTATCCATTTTATCGAACCATTCACGAAATTCGTATCAATGAATTAATTCCATTTTACTTTTTTTTATTTCTTTTTTTTTTAACAGAGAGAGAGAGAAAGAGAGAGAGAGTGAGAGAGAAAGTGAGAGTCAGAGGGAGAGAGAGAGAGAGAGGGAGAGAGAGGGAGAGAGAGTGAGAGAGAGATTAAAACGTTAGTATATACATAACAAATATTGTTATATAAACATCAATACGTTGTGTGTGTGTGTGTATATATATATATATATTCATAAGTTATGACAATCAATTCTGACGAGATTGATTTCGCTTTATTTTTTTTTTTTTTTTTTTATTTTATTTGTGAGAACTTGATCGAAACATTCGTGAAATTTTTATCAATGAGTTAAATTTTCAACGAGAGATGGATTTTTTCTTTTTTTTTTATATATACATATATAGTAGTACATTACTATAGATTACTAATATTATATATTAGTAACGTACAAATAATATGTATATTTACGAAACATGGACATTGATGAATCAACAAATTCTGAAAAATGATCAAATAAATGTCCAAGTTTTGTTCCATCATATAAGAGATCAATACGATTTCGTAGGAGATCGAATCGGGTTTTTAATAAGATTTCTATTCGTGGCAACGTTCTTAAGTGGGTACACGACGGAACGCACGGAGTCTGAAGTAATCGTGAAAGTTGTAGTTCCGTCGACATCGATGAAAGTACAAGCATGACGGGATTACGGTTAGTATACGATCTCTACGGCACTTATCGATCACCTAGAGAGACGTAATCGTTCGAGTATCTCTCTCGTCGCAGCGTCACAACCTTCTAAAATATGTACAGATATGTATGTTATACGTGTACCTTAGATCGCGATACGTGAGACTCTCTTTATCGTATGTCAAACTCGGCATAATTGTTAAGTGTTCACAGCTTGTTAACTGCCTGTACACACGCATGGGAACTTGTGTATATATGTATATATATATATATTTTTTTTTCTTTTTCTCCTTTCGTCTAAGATCGAGATATACGATTTTTACGAATACCTCGTACGGCTTTCCTACTTTTCTTTTTCGACGTTAAACGACAAGGCATATCAGATAAATTTTCAAGGATATTTTTTTTGTTTCTTTTTTTTCTTTTTTTACTACATCATTAATTACTCGCGCATATTTCTTTCTTTTTGCCTGTACTTTTTATTTATTTTTTTATCATTATTATTATTATTATTTGCTTTTTTAAGTATTATTTCGAGAAAACCGCGAGAAATGAACTGGCACGTTACGTCTTTCAAAGCGGAAATCTCGACAACGACGACAATGACGACGACGACGACGTAATGTCGAGTTTTCGAGAAGAAAGATGTTTCCTGCGGTCGAAGAGAGACAGACATAGAAAGACGTTCCACACCGCAAAGGACAATATCGGCGATTACGAAAATTGAATTCTCGCGGCATTCGAGAGATCGAGCGCGACCTCTTGTTTCGAGCGCGGGAAGATACTTTCGATTTCGAATATTTTATCGTCAAGAGGGATTTGTCCATTTATTTTTTAATAATTTTCTCTCATAATATAAATTACATATAATTTTAACCTTCCTTTTAAAATACACGTGTATATTCGAAGGCATGCATTTAACGAACGAACAAACGATTTTCATATATCTCGACGTAATTTTTCAATAGATGATTATAATCTAACATGGCGCTTGATCATCATCGATTAATGCCGATTTTAAACGATCCTAACCGATCTTAACCGATCGTATTATCATCATCGTAATGAAATACGTACAAAATTTCTTGAGGCCACGATGAAAAGTATTTGATCTTGGAAAACGAAGAGGTAAAGAAAAAAAAAGAAAACAAAAAAAAGAAAAAGTAAAGGAAAAAGAAATTGGAACAAAAGTGAGTATTAGAGAATACTAGTGGAGAAAATCGGTCGGTTAGAAGGACGAAGGCTCTTGGAGATGGCCCTTTTGTGTCGTGTGAAAGGGTAAACCAGAGAAGAAAGAGAGAGAGAGAGAGAGAGAGAGAGAGAGAGAGAGAGAGAGAGAGAAAGATAGAGAAAGGAAGGAAGGAAGAAAGGAAGAAAGAAATAAATAAAGAAAGACGGAAAGAAAGGGAGAGGGTGAGAAGGAGTACGGGCAGTCGATTACAGTGCCGAAACGAGTAGAGAGCAGAGTGGAGCATCTCCGACCAGTTTCGGAGGAGGTTGAAGGGGAGACGGGCCTTCGAGAACGTGAGCGCGCGCGCGACGTTCTCCCTACGAAAGAGAAAGAGAAAAAGAGAGAAAGAGAAAAGCGAAGACGGAGGAGGCGAAAGCCGAGTTTGAGTTTCGGTTTCGTTCGTTTCGCGCCTGCTCCGCTGAGCGGTCGGCGGCGGGAGTCGAGAGTGAGTGTGTGTGAGAGTGACAGAGCTAGAGCGATAGAGAGCGAGAGAGAGAGAGAGAGATAGAGAGAGAGATAGAGAGAGAGAGAGAGAGAGAGAGTGAGTCGAGTAATGGAGAAGGAGTGAGCGAGTGAGCGAGTGAGAGAGAGAGAGAGAGAGAGAGAGAGGGCGAGCGCGCTCTGCTCCCAATAACGACTCTCGCCCTCGGTCAGTCGCGCGCGAACCGCGGAGCCGCGAGCATCTCCTCGTCTCTCTCGCTCCGCAGGCGGAGAGATTCCGGCGTTTCTCTCTCGTAAGAGAGAGGAGAGAGAGAGAGAGAGAGAGTGAGAGAGAAAGAAAGAAAGAGAGGGAACGGGAACGCACGTGTGCATGGTAAAGTGCGTTCGTTAATAACTGTCCTCTCGCTTTTTTCCCCCCTCAAAAAATCTATTTACGATATATATATATATATATACACATATACATATATGTTTATATATATTAGAAATTGAGAGAAAAATTATCCTCGATTAATATCGCGTCATAGTAATCGAGTTCGAGGGTACGAGTGTACACGGGTTTTTTGAAGAGGATGAGAAGAGAGAGACAGAGGGAGGACGTACAAGAAGAAGAAGAAGAAGAGGAGGAGGAAAGGAGACGCAAAAAATATAAATCGTAGAGATAGATCGATCGTTATGCTACTTAAGTGAAAAAGAGAGTAAAAGTGCTGCACGTGAATTTGAAGAGAAAAGGGAACGAGTTGAAATCGAGAGGAAAAAGGAAGAAGAAGAAGAAGTAAAAGAAGAGGTCAAAGTAGAAGAGGAAGAAGAGAAAGAAGGAAGAAAGTAGTGTGGCGTCTTGTTTCTTCGAAACGACTAACAACAGACAGAGAGAGAGAGAGAGAGAGAGAGAGAGAAAGAGAAAAAATATATCAGAGGTATGAAAAGTTGTAGGTTTTATCACGAAATATAACTAGCTCGTAAATTGTTTATTCTTTCTTTTTTTTTATATTCTTTTTTTCTTTTTCCTTCTCTTCTTTTTTTTTTTATAAACCTTTGCGCGAGATTACCGCTGGTTAGATTCTTTTAAGCTATATAGCATATAGTGACCGAGCCAAAAGAAATAGGAGAGAGAAATATAGAATCAACGACGCGACTAGGAGGAACGTGCGTACGCGCGCACACACCCGGTAGAACAAGAAAGAGAGAGACAGAGAGAGAGACAGATAGACAGACAGACAGATAGAGAAAGAGAGCAAGAGAGACAGATAGAGAAAGATAGAGAGAAAGAGAAAAAGACAGGGAGAGAGAGAGAGAGAGAGAGAGAGAGAGAGAGAGAGAGAGAGAGAGAGAGAGAGAGAGAGAGAGAGACCAAAGCGAGTAGATTGCTACTGGACGGAAAGGCTGCATGCGTGCGTGCGTGCGTGCGGAGAAGCGCGCGAGAAATAGCGGCCGACTCTCTTGCTATTTTCGAGCCCGCCAAATATCTCTCTCTCTCTCTCTCACTCTCATACATACACACACACACACACACTCTCTCTCTCCCTCCCTCTTCTCTATTTGTGCGCGCGCGCGGGCGAGCTCGACCGCGAGAGTGCATCCACTCCTCCGCTCGCTCCATATGACAGGTAAGAGTCAACTCCACCTACGTTCTTCTTCTACACCTACTATCCTCCGCGTCCTCGTCGTCCTCGTCGTCATTATTATCCTTTTGATGTGTCGTAACCATCGCTATCTATGACTATTTAACATTGATTACGTCCTACACACCTGCGCGCGCGCGCGCGTGCGTGCGTACCTGACTGACTGACTGCCTGTCTGCCTGCCTACCTGCCTGCTTACCTGCCTGCTTACCTGCCTGCCTGCCTGCTTGCCTGCTTGCGTACGTACGTACGTACGTGTTTGTATCTACGTATTACATCTTCACCTCGAATGTGTCTGTCCCTATTTCTGTTTCTGTCTAACTGTCTCTCCGTCTATCCGTCTGTCTGTCTGTTTCTCTCTCTCTCTCTCTCTCTCTTTCTCTATCTCTTTCTATGTCGTCTTTTCGTCCGTCCCGTTCGTGCGCGTGTATTTATTCCAAAAATACAAATAACACGTATTCGTAGTGTGTGCTGTTTGATCTATCGGAACTCGAATCGTGCGGCCTAAAGCCGCTTATCGACCTCCATCTCTCCCTATCTTTCCTCCCACTTCGATCTGTGTCACGTTCAAGGTCCCGAGCCCGTATCAGGTTTTCTCGACTTTCTCCGCTACGTAGAGCCGAGCGCGACCGAGCGAACATCGCCGAGGCGCTTTATTGATCGAGCTCTCTCTCTCTCTTTCTCTCTCTCTCTCTCTCTCTCTCTCTCTCTCTCTCTCTGTCCTTTCGGTTTTTACCAACCTATTTCCTTCCACGGCTCGTTCCTTTCTTTTCGTACTGACTCGTAGCAGGACGGAGACACGACGACGTCCCTGTGCCGTCTTATTTATTCTCTCCTTCGTCTTTTGCCATGAGATAATCGACTTAGAAACTTCGTCGTTACCTTACCATCGGTAACATTTACGATCGGCACCGGCCATTCCGTTCGACGTTTTTCTACGACGTTTATCAGTTAAGGGGGATAGATATTATAGTTTTTCGTACGTTTTCTCCTTTTTATTTTATTCTATTTTATTTTATTTTATCAAGTATATTTGCAGGGAATATGGTTAAGATATATGTGTATGTATATATATATATATATGTATTTTTTTGTTTATATATAGGAAGATTATCAATCGAATAAACTTATATGCACGTTCGAATCGCGATGTATCTCTTTCTCGTTTATTAGCTGAGGGATGATAGTATAGAGAGATTTTATGTCGAAAGTTTATTTTTATTAAATAAAATATATATATACGGGAAATATACATACTTAAATACTTTATCTATGTGAAATTAATATTCGAGTAGAAATCTGTTTGTGATTCAAAAGAAAAAAAAAATATATATATATATATTTATAGTACATAATCTTTGGTTAATATTTATATAATGTATCCCAGTTTCTCATTAATGTAGAAATTTTTCAGAAGTGAAAACATTTTTTTCTTTTCCTTTTTCTTCTCTCTCTCTCTCTCTCTCTCTTTCTCTCTTAACAGTGTGCATCGCGGAATTTCGTTGAACGATAAAACGTCATTAAGATAAAAAAAAAAAGGAAAGAAAAGCAAAAAAAGGTCGCTTTCGATAAGGTACATATACTTAGCGCGTACTTAAAATTCGGCGAGAAAGGAGGAGAATTTTTGAAGGTCCGTCGTGTGGACGGCGCCGTGATTCGCCTTATCCTTCGCTTTCGCGTATAATTCGGTGCTTAAAAAGAACGTGATCGGCAAGTCGGAGCCGGTCCATGCGTCATCGACGCATGCCGTGGAAAAAGAGGAAGAAAAAGGAGGAAGAAAATACGAGTTTCGTGTACCTGCCACTCCGTTCCCTTTCCTCTCCTCTACTTCTTCCCCCACCAACTTCATTTTCTTCTTCTTCTTCTTCTTCCTCATCTTCTTCTTCTTCTTCTTCTTCTTCTTCTTCTTCTTCTTCTTCTTCTTCTTCTTCTTCTTCTTCTCTTCTACCTCCATCTTAGCCGTGTGCCAGCCGAAATTCTCTTTAGACTAAACTAAAATGTTTCACCATTTTCGCGAAGATGTTTGAAAAGCGTATATATAAACAAAAATAGATTGTATAAAAAAAATATTTACGATACATACTTTTTTTTAGAACGAGAAGTTATCATATTTTATATATATATATATTTGTTTTATAAAAAATATGTATATAATATATTTTATGCGAGTAGAGTTGTCATTTTTAATATTAGTGGATTTTATCTACAATATAATCTGTAATACGTTTCTATATGAAAAAAAAGTTATCACTTTTAATATATGTATATTTTGGTCTAAGATATGTACGATATATATTATACACACACAATATATATATATATACTTTTTTTTTCGTATAAAATGTGTATAATATCTTTTATACGAAAAATTTTACCAATTTTATTATATATTTTAATACAAAATATTTATGATACGTTAAAATACGAGAAAAGTTCATCATTTTTAATATAGGAATATTATATATAAAATATGTAATAAATCTTGTCTACAATAGAGTTATCATTTTTAATATTCATTTTATACAAAATATGTATATGTATTTTATACGGGAAAAGAAAAGTTACCGTTAGTTTTTTATTTTCTTTTTTGTTTTTTTTTTATATACATATATTTGTTTCCTTCTTATTTTTGTATAAAAATCTAGATAAATTTAGACAATCCATTTGCTTTCTCTCAGATCGTTCGAACAACAACTCTTTGTACGTAACACTAACTTACTTTTTCTACTTCAATTTTAAAACGCTCAAAAATAGAGTATTATTCATATGTTGTTGCTTCAACGTGTTAATAACAGAGTACTAGTGGGGTGTGGTGTGATTTGGAGGGATGGAGAGGCTCGGGGGGGGGGGGAGAGGAAAAATAGAAAGGAAGAAAAAAGAAAAGAAAAAGCAAAAAACAAAGTAAAGTAATAAAATAGGTATGCATATTGTCATTGTACGTTAACTCTCCTCGTCATTGTGGCCACTTTAACTCCGTTACTGTAGCTAGAAAAGCTCGCCGTGTTAATAATCCGTTAGAGGTTTAGACATTTTTAGAAAAATTCTGAACTACTGTAAACAAGTAAGCGGTACCGTTGACATTTGCAAAACTGTCCAGAAAAAAAAGAGGACAGTCTGGTCTCTCTCTCTCTCTCCCTCTCACACACATACACACACAGTAGATTCCTTATGCGAATTACATTGAATTTGCACGTGTGATAAAACGTATAGATAAGAATTTTAGATATGTACCTACATACATACATAAATACATACATACATACACACATACATGCATGCATGCGTGCGTGCATACATACATACATAAATCTAAATTTATCTCTATGTATGTACGATGTGTTGAAAATAATATAATTATATGTAAATAAAAATCGAACGATGGATAAGCTAGAAAATGTTTATCTTATTCAATGACGAACGATTTCTCTTTCAAAACATTCCTCTTTCGACGTTCGTCTCTTCGTTTTCGCAGTTTACTTGCTTACGCTGCTAGACAGAACGAAAGCTGTCTAAGATCGTTCTGAACTTACATATATGTCTTTATACATGTATGTACGTATAAATATATATATATATATATATATATATATATATATATATATATGTATGTATGTACGTACGTATGTATGTATGTATGTATGTATGTATATATGTATGCATGTATGTACGTATGTAGAGATACCATGTTCAACGTGCCGCAGATACTAAAACTACCGGCAGGTACCGTTAACACTCCCAGTGTAGATTCTTCGGTGCTAACTTAAAACCGAAATAACCCGATGAATATTCATTTTGGAAGTGGCCACATTGTAAATAAAACGTCGTGAGAATAAACTGACGGAAACCGTAACGAGTTAGAACGAACGAGGGGAACATTTGTGGGGGGTATCAATCTCGGTCATTTTGCGAAACGAAAAAAGGAACGGAAAAAGAAAAAGAAAGGAATCTCAAATAAATATTACGAGTAGAGAGGATGGGGGCTCACGAAGTTTGGTCATAGATGGTAAATTTATTTATTTATTTTCTTTAAACGAACTCGCGAATAAAAAGAGACACGAAGGTATGAGGTGGAGGGAGGGAGGGAGAGGGATATCGAAAGTGCATCGATGTATCTCGTATTCCGTTGGAGAATCCCGTATGACCGACGGTTACATATGTAGGCACATGCCAAGAATATAATCATTATCGTTCGGTAAGTGGTAACTTTGAGTTATTACATTGTCGCTTACGATTGGCGGAGCACGTGATTTACGTGGTCACGCGACTCGAAGCGTTGGAATTTCAATGATTGTTCGGACATACTATTTCCCTCTGTTTTTGTCCTTTTCCCCGCTCCCCTCCCCCTTATACCCTCCCTCACACACACACACACACACACACACACACACACACACACAGAGCACATAACCAACGAACGAACGCACGCACACATTTATCTTTTTATCTTCGTTAAAAAGTCGTTATTAACATTCGCCTGTCGTCGGTGTTACGTGACTTATCATGTAATTACGTAAAAGTTATTAAAGAAAATTCATTAAGTGCTACACGAATTAATAAAATTTAATCAAACGACAATTAACTTTTTCTTTCTTTCTTTCTTTTTTTTTCTTTTTCCTTCTCTTCCCCTCTCGATTCGAATTTCTTCCGATTATGGCCGAAGTATTCGTCCTTGCTTGGTATTTACTACTGTGTCGTCGTAATTCTAATGGGCGGTTAGAAGAAGGTCGAAGATCGATTAAGCTCGCTTAGAATCAAAGATAAATGACGAGCAGCTAGCGAGAAGTTTGACCTTGGTCCTCTTCGCTCGTTCGTCGTCGTAGTCGTAGTCGTAATCCTAGTCGTAGTCGTAGTCGTCTGCACCTTGAGGAACGTTCGTTTCCATTATGGGTTTTCTCGTTTACTTAACGCGTAATACGCCGTGCGTCGCTCGAACACGTTTTCTTTCTCCAACGTATGTATGTATGTATGTATGTATGACGTTAGATAGATATTTATTTGCCTTGACTCTTACGTTAAACGTTGAATTCGTTGAGCACGAAAAATTCATTGACTCTCGCGTTAAAAACAAATATTTAGACATTAGATCTAATGTTTAATAGTTAGAGAAGGGATATATTAGAGTCGTGTAATAATAACGACGTTTCGTATTTCTTTTTCTTCTTTTCTTTCTTTTTTTTTTTTTTTTTTTTGATTCATTTATTAGGAGCCACGCAAGGAAACATTTCCGTCGATTAGAAAAATGATCTAAAATACATTGATACGTACGTACTTATGTATGTTATAAATATTATTGGAAAAGGTGTCATTTGGTTCATACTTTCGCTCTCATTAACGCGCTATAATTTTCTAAATTCTCTTTCACTAAACCGGTTATATTCGTATCGATCGGCGCGCATAACGTTAGTGCTCGTTCGTTATTATCATTCGCGTGCCGGTCAGCCTTTAAATAACTGAAATTCCCTCCCGCGAGAGAAGTTAGTATCTTTTTCGCTTATCTCAACGCGCCACCACGCTACCCCAATCATACCATCTATGATTACGCTCTACACTGTAATATGGTATTATGTATGATCGGCTTACGTGTGACACGTTGGAAAATAGAGAAAACACTTACTTCCGTTCTACTTACATTCTTTTCTCCCTTTTATTTCCTCCTCTTGCTCGTTATATATCCTTCGTTGTATTATTTTCTTTTATTTATTTATTTATTTATTAATTTATTTATTTATTATCCTTCATTGTAATAGATAACGACCGCAAAGTACTGCTACTACTACCATTACCACTACCACTACCACTACCACTACCACCACTACTACTACTACTACTACTACTACTACTGTTGGTAGTTCGAACAAACCACATTCTTATTTGCTATGTAATAATTTTCTAATTTTTTATCATTCAATTCTATTCTCTTCCTGTGTTAAGAGTGATAAAAAAAAAAAATACGTTGTACTGTTCTCCAAAATTTTTACGTCGTCAAAAAAAAAAAAGAAAGGGATACGCGTACTGTTGTCGGCAAATAAATCTTTCTTTTCCTTTTTTTATTTATTACTTTTTTCTAATTTTGTTTTGTTTTATTGTTCTTTTCTTTTTTTAATGAGAAATAATAAAGTTTCGAAGGGAGTGTAATATAGCTTGGGTGGTCTTGGAAAGCATTAACTGGTCGCAACAACGCGGTGTAAGTACGTACGTACGTACGTGCATACGTACGTTGCCGATCTGAAGGGAGCTTAAAAGTTCCGCACACAGGCCGCAGGCGTCATTAGCCAAATAACTGTGGCGGTCCGTGTACGTTATTCCCCTTTTCTTCTTATTACCAGCAAGAGGATTCGTACGCGGTCATGAGATCGCGTCGTTACCAGTGACTTTTCGAAGTTAAAAGAAAGAAAAAAATACCTATAGAAAAAGAGAAAGGGAGAAAGGGAGAAAGAGAGAGAGAGAGAGAGAGAGAGAGAGAGAGAGAGAGAGAGAGAGAGAATAAAAAGAAAAAACAAAGTAAAATAAAATAAAATAAAAAGGGAAGGGAAGGGAAGGGAAGAAGAAGCGGAGCCGCAAAGCCGAGACTTTTTTCTTTTCTTGTTTTTTCTTTTTTTTTTTCTTATTTTTTTTTTTTTGAGAAAAAGATTGCATCGTCTGCTTCTTCTCGGGGTCCCTTCTCTGCGGTTGCGGCATGCCATGTAATTTCGATGCTCGCGTATAAAGAATATGTTAACGCTAAATTGTTCTGCCATTCTGCGTTCCCTTCTCCGTACCTGTCTTTATTTAGGTCCTCCCGTGTGTATTCGTTCGGTCTCTGTTCAGTATCAGTTTCGCATCCTGGCCCACACCCCCTCCCCTCCTCCCTCTCCCCATCTACATCGGACCTGTTTCACTCCAGAGTTTCTGCCCGTATCTGTGTCTTCCTTCTGTCTCTTTGGCGTCTTATACGTCCATGTCCCACTCATGATTCTGTTTCCGTCTTGACTTTAATGGGTTCCTATTCTGGACCTATTCCAATTCCGAGTTTGTTTCCTTCTCTTATATACGATATTTCTGTCCTTGGTGTCATTGTTGGGACCGTTCGTATGTATATCGATCTTAAGTTTGTTTTTCCTCTCATATTAGACCTGATCCGAAATCCTGAATCTGTATCCGTCTTATACCTGCGAATTTAATTTTTGTTTCATCAGTCGTACCCCTTCCTCCCTTCGTCCATTTATCGATCCTAATCCGTTCCTACGTTAGATCCATATCCAATTTCGAATCTTTTTTTGTCTTTATAACCTCGATGTCCCTGTTCTTTCATTATCCCCTCTTTCTCTTTCTCTCTCTTTCTCTATCCCTCTTAGTCTCGATCTTAATCTATCCCTGTCTCAATCTTAATCTAGCCTGTTCTATGTACCAGTCCGAAGTGCTGTCCCCCCTATCGTCTGTCTATTTCTATTTGTGTACACACACACTTATATATACACACATACACGGTGTCCCAAAAAATGTATACACTGTTTAACGGGTCACAACTTTTTGATATTTCTTTCTTTTAAGGGTGATTATAGGTGAATAAAAAGTTATAATCATTCAAACTCGTGTATACATTCTTTTGGGGACACCCTGTATGTATGTATATATGTATATATAAAAATTTTTATTTCTTACTTTAGATTCATTACTCTTGATCAAAATAACCCATTCTCGGAATACGTATCTATTTACGTACTATCATTTATCAAAAGAAACATGATCGCGGGACTTTCCATCGCTTATCACCTAACAAACGGAAGTAATTGAAAAATGAGAAAGCATGTAATAATCGTTTCGCCCTACTACTCCTTAAATTTCATCAAAGGAACCTTTTTGACTGAAAGTGTTCAGATCTAGCGAAGGTGCGAATTCATAAGCGTGCGCTCGGAATTGCGTAAAAAGTTATACCGGCAAGTACGGCTGGTAAAGGCCTTAATCGCGAGCTAGGCAAACGCTTGAAGCACTGACGCTTCGTGTAAAACGTGCGAGTAGACCGCTAACGCTCGTAAATCATTCGTTGCTCGCGTACGTTTCGTTCGTTCGTTCGTATTTCAACGGGTTCCTGCAAGAGACACGAGTATTTGCCGTTCTCTCATTCCCCCGGCACTTTATATATATAAATGTCTCATACGAATCTGGTCGAACGCGTTCCTCTAATTTCTTTCGATCTTTCCTGTTTTCTCTCTCTCTCTCTCTCTCTCTCTCTCTCTCTCTCTCTTTCTCTTTTTCTCTTACTCTTTTTACTTTTCCTACCCTTTTTAATTTCTTCTTATTCTCGCACTAGTAATACCACCACTTACGATCGTCTCAATAACAAGTAATTAGTCCAGTCTCCTTTACTCTTATCTCTTGGGATATATGTTAATTAAAAGAAAAAGAACAAGAAAAGGAAAAATAAAGGTTAAAAACCAGTACTATCCATTGAAAAAAATCTATCAACAACTTCATTATTATTAACATTTTAAGTGTCTCATTAGTTGATCTTATTTAACATTGATTTTATATATATATACATATATATATATATCCATTTTTTAAAATTAATTTCGTAAATAATAATAAATACAAAAAAAAGAGAGAAAAATTAAAATAATAATCATAATAAATCTGTATCCGCATATATTGAAAGAATGTTAAAAATCTATCGGCCAACTTTATCATTAACGTACGTTTTAAGAGTCTCATAAATTAATCTCGTTTAACATTTTATATACATGCCCGCATGTCACACGTCTCTGATCTGGGGATCAGACTCATGAATACTAATAAAAAAAAAATAAAAAATAAATAAAATACCTGTATCTGTACCTTGAAAGTATATTAAATATCTATTGATCAACCTCATTACCAACCGTTATAAAAGAGTTCCATAAATTAATCAGTCAATTAACATTGATTTTATGTACTTACCCGTAACCAACCCCTCGTTAATTTGAATCAATATTATAAATACAAAAACCCGTTGTAATATCTTACATGTCACAGTGGCATACGTAGGAATTGATTCGTATTATGATCATAAGAAATAAATTGGTGTAATAATCGCGATAACGTTTCGAACGATCAATAATCGTTCGATCTCGTACGAGAGATCTGGCTGGGGTTTGGTTTAATCCTTAGAAATCCTTGGACGGGCAAACTCCGTAATCGGAAGCTACGTACGACGTACCAACGTCTATAGAGCCGTTCTAGAGAGGCACATAAAACGTATAGGTACACGCGATGAATCACGAACACGATATTTCCTAAGTGCTCGCACGGGCCGATGCGTGTTCTTGAACCCCAGGAGAGCCGAGGAGTCCAAGGTTGTGGGAGTAGTAGTTTCTCTTTCTTTCTCTAGCTTTCTTTCTCTCTCTCTCTCTCTCTCTCTCTCTTTCTCTCTCTCTCTCCTCTCTCTTTCTCTTGAAGTAGATAAAGTGAACGAGATTCGAACTGGTCGCACGACGTAGTCGTGAGCCTAAGCTCAGTACAGTAGTCGTATTCTAGATGTACTTCTCGCAAAGCTGCCCTTCTCTCTCTCTCTCTCTCTTTGTCTCTGTCTCTCCTTCTTTCTTTAATGTACGTGTGTGTGTTACGTATGTGTAGATATACGTCCATATACCTGTATGTGTACCTGTTTCGTGTCGTATCTAAGCAGCCTCTAGGTTGCTAGATCGAAGAGCCACGACCCATAGAAAACGATTTCTTATTCGTGTTTAGTCCTAGCGAGTTCTAGCCTCCTGTATTGTCCTCTCTCTCACTCTCTCTCTCTCTCTCTCTCTCTCTCTCTCTCTCTCTCTCTCTCTCTCTCTCTCTCTCTCTCTCTCTGTCTGTCTTTTTCTCTATTTCTATCCGTATCTCTATCTCAATCTCACATACATAGGTACACACGCTTCTAGATGTGGGACCCGTATATTTCCTTACCTTTTCTATCTCTTTTAGCTGACTCCATCCTTTTATCAAGGATAAAAAGGATAACGGATAAATTCCGAAGAATATTCTTGACTCGTGAATTATAATATATAGAATCCTTCGGAATTAACGATTACGAACTAAATTAATAAAATCTATTTGACGTTAGAGACGCAATGACAATCATATTAGATGTTATTGTTATTAAAAATATTCGTTTGTTATTATTAATTAATTCGTAATTAACGATTAATTAATTCATTTTTACGTTTAAATAGTTAGATTCTATCTGTTTTTGTAAGTTATTATTATCGAAATCAACGTGAGATGAAGTAATACTAAAGAAAAAAGAGAGAGAGAGAGAGATATAGATAGAGAGAAAGGAGAGTGAGAAAAGAAGAGGACGTATATTCGTTGCTCGTTAATTTAAGGTGGCATAAATGACATTAATGCTAGTGCGCAGGGGTGAAAAAAGGGAGAGGATAGAGATAGAGCAAGGAGAGCGGCTTCCTTCGAAGGCTCGTAAATTATCGGCGCACTTAGAAAGTGGTGAACTCACGGCAGGTGCTCTTTTCTTCTTTTCCTTTCTCTCTTTCTCTCTCTGTCTGTCTGCCTCTCTCTCTCTCTCTCTCTCTCTCTCACACACACTCTCTTTCTATTTCTTTCTTCGTCCTTCATTTCATTCTCGAGATCTCTAATCTCCTATCACCAAACGATATTGCGATATCTTAGCTATCTTTATTTACCGATTGATAAGCACAGATATATATATATATATATATATATATATATATATATATATATATATCTGTGTCTGTGTCTCTCTTTCTCCCTGAACTTTTCAGATTTTTTTAAATGAAATGTTATTGTGTATACAAAAAGAAGAAAAAAAGAAAGAAAAAGAAAAAGAGATAAGAAATAGTAAAGAATGAAAAATACGAATCGGAAAGTAAATAATAACAGTGGACTACGTAGTATAAAAGAACTTTTGTGCAACGTAGGTCCACCCCCGCATAACACAACTCGTACTGACTCATTTCCAGCGGCAACATTCGAGCCATTTCTTTTTCGTCGAAGGCTAAAAGCCACGAGAAGCGATCCTTGATATCTGTTTTTAGCTTTTCGATGCTCTCGGCCGCTGCACTTCGTCGCTTCTTTCATCGTCCTAACGGCAAAAGGGATTTCAACTATAATTAGATCGTTATAGTCGTATAAAATCTTCACGGTACGAGGATCAGAGAAAGATGGTTTACGAATATCGGAAAAGGAGAGAATCAAAAGGAAAGAAAAGGAAAAAAGAGAGAAAGAGAGAGAGAGAGAGAGAGAGAGAGAGAGAGAGAGAGAGAATTCGAAATACGCGGAACAAATATTTTTGTTTGTCTTATTACAAAAATCAACGCATTCTATAATATATATATATGTACTTTCTTTTTATTTTTTATTATAATCCAGAATGGATCCAAGAGTCTTTTGGGTGAAGCAAAAGAGTTCTTCGGAAATTGATTAATCTTTCCCGTAACATTTTAGGCACATAAGTTAAACTACGTAGTTTTATTGGCTGGGCTCGTAGCTTTACACTATGAGAGAAAGAAATTAATTCGGGAAGTCTCGAAAAAACAGCGAACGATATTTAAAATCAATTTTTTGTTATTATCTATTATTCTTTTTACTTTTGAATTTATGTAAGTATGTATGTATGTGTATATATATATATATATATATATATATATATATATATATATATACACACACACAAATGTGTAAGAGAGAAGGGGTAAGGAAAAAGGAGAAAGAAGCTAATGCCACGGTTTCAAGAATTCCGAGAAGTTCGAGAAGGAGAAAATAGCTGAACGCGGGGAGAGAACGAATGCGGCCATTTTTACGACACGAATAATTATATCTTATCCGTGACGACCCGTGGCCTCGCGCATTTCGAGGAAAAACAAGCTTCGCGATTCGAATGACATTGCAACGCCAGAGCCAAAAAACAAGATGGCTCATTCACAAAGCTGAACGAAAGAGAGAGAGAGAGAGAGGGAGAGAGAGAGGGAGGGAGGGAGACAAAAAATCACATTAGTTTAAATTCTTCTTTTTGTTAAATAAATAAAAAAAGAAAAGAAGAAGAAAGAAAACAAAAAGAAAAAAGAACGAGAAGGATAGAAGATACGATCAAAGTACAACTTTTGCGAGTACATGTTGTACGTAAAATTTTTCGTTGAATTCGAGAAGGAAGATCGCAGAGAGAATTGAATTAGTCTTCCATCAATAAAATTTTCAACCGTGCCAAAAGTGCAGTGAAAATTTATTGCTGGAGAGAGAGAGAGAAAGGGAAGGGGGTTGGTTGGGGTGGAGACTAGGTGGAGGGTGGGATGGTGCGGGGGATGAGGGATATAAAGGCTCTTTCTTCGATAACCAACCGTAACATTACGCGCGCATTCTGCAATAAGAACGAGCATGACGCATGCGCATAGCCGTGAAATCGATAGAGATATATAGGTTAACCTCTACCTACAAACTCGTAGAAACGAGGTACATACGTTTTAACGTACACGAAGATCGTAAAGAAAATAATCAAAAAAAAAAAAGAATCGAATGGAAATACATTTATACGCGAGCCTTTGCTGCACATACATACGTACATACCTACGTACATAATGGATTAGATATTTTACGAACGATAACAATATTATTTTATTTTATTTTATTTTATTTTATTTTATTTTTCTTTCTTCTTTTTTTTTTCTTTTTCGTTTTGTGTTTTCGTCGTTCTCATATATGTTATTTCTAAATTTAAATCTTACATTATCTGATCATTAGAGTAATCAACAAATCTCATTTATTTTAACGATAAGAGGACGTCGTTTTAACGATAAAAAGTATGACCTTCCAAAATCATTTCAATTCACTCCACTATACGTAGAGATATGTATTTTTTTCAGAGAGGGGAAAATGGGCTGAAACGTATATATATATATAGGACGTATATAAAACATACACACACACACACACACACACACACACACACACACACACACACACACACACACACACACACACACATATATATATATATATATATATATATATATAAAAAGAAAGATTAAGTCCTCTTATCTTGGTCGAGTCGCACAAGAAAGTGCACCGTTAAAGCGCACGTTGAGAGAACGCGAAAGGTCGTTGGTCGTGCTCGAGAGCGCATTAAGAAAGGCGATAAGACATTAAGAACGATAAGGGCAACATTGTCACTGACAGTTATACACGCATCGTCCTCGAAGATTTGTTCTCTTTTTTTTTCTCTCTTTCTCTCTGTCTCTGTCTTGTATTCTTTGCCTGTCCATCATTTTATCTCTCTCTCCCTCTCTCTCTCTCTCTCTCTCTATTTCTCGTTGACCCGACACGCCATTACGTTTTCCATCGTTTATCCCACTCTCCAATTCTCATTCATAAAAATAACCTTCGTTTATACCCGATTACGTGCGTAAGAACAAATTTATTGTGTATATACGTATATTAAATAAATAAATAAATAAATATATATATATTTTTTATATTTATATTTATATTATATATATATATATATTTATAATAAATATATATATTTATAATAAATATATATATACACACGAATAAAGTTAGAAATTTTCCATGTGGCGTTTATTTAGCGTCGAGTTAAGGTATCCCTCTTTTGTTTCCTTATAAAAATAGAACGGGGTATCAACTGCATCAGAATATTCGTATTTTATTGACAATTCTTATCAGCTCAGTGACATCGTATTGAATATCCCAAAGCAAAGTATAAATATTATTGCATACGGTCGTACCTCGATTTACTTATAGACGAGATAAAAACGATCCCAGATGTGTTCCCGACTTATCTCAGATCGAAGACCGAGAAACGGGGGTGGGGATGGGGAAAAAAAACAAAAAATGTTTGAGAACCGAACGACACGAGAAGAGTAGTGTATTATCGTCGTTGCACGTGTTTGGAAAAATAAATTAAAGGAAAGAAGAAAAAAGAAGCGGGGGTGGAGAGGAGAAAAAAGTACAATATATATTCGATGTATTAGAAAATTAATAGTCGCGAGTAAAATATTGGTTGGTGACAGTCGAGATGAACGATAATTTGAATAAGTAAAAATTATCGAACGTAATTTAATTTCGAGGCAGATCGTAACTGTAATAAATGCCCGATGTCTTGCTGTGTACTGTGTGTGTGCACGCGCGCCTGTTGTTTATGTGCGCTAAAGGGGGGAGGGGGACACCCGTTGGATGGCGAATAAAACGTGGCGATACATTTTTCCACTTTCTCCGAGACTGAGATTGCGCCGAAGCCTTGGGGAAAATACACCGCGAGACAAAACTCGAACTACGTTTCATTCGGCATACACGGTGACCGAGAAACCGCGGCCATTTTTAAAGCGCATACGTTTCGTCATTACTGTCGGGATATACTCCTTTTATAATTTTTTCCTCCTCCTCCTTCTACTCTTCCAAGAAAAAAAGAAAATGAGAAGGGGAAGAAAATAACGAATTATTTCCCTCGTATATCCAGTTTATTCTTTTTTTTTCTTCCTATTTTTCTTTTTTTTTTTTTTTTTTGTAATTTTTCTCCTCTCACTTACGATCCAACATTTATAACTTTTCGATCAGAGATTTAATCACGTTTACCCTATTCGCAGATTTTTCATTGTATCGTTCCACGTAAACTTTGGATTTGTACCAACTAAGAAATAATTTTAGCGCGATGAAACCGGTAGAATTAGAAGAGTAAGATTTTCTTTTTTTGATTTTTTTTTATTTATTTATTTATTTTTTTTTTTGGATTCCCTTTTATAATTTCCATGGGGAAAGGAAAAATTGTTTTATCGGCGAACAGGGATGCGACAACTTATTTGCGACGTTCTCTCGTGGAACGACGCGTTTTTCGTTGGAAAAAGCCGATATATCGGTCTATCGATCGAAGTATTTTTAGTAAGCGGATAAAATGATGACCGGTGCTAGTCACCGTTCTTTTTTTTCTCTCTTTCTCTTTCTTCTTTTTTCCGCGAATAACCTACATAATCAAAGTAGAGCAACTGAGAATCATCTCCGTCGTCGTCGTCGTCGTCGTCGTCATAGTCGTCGTCGTTGTGTCGTTGTTGAGGGATCGTTGGCTCGTTAGACGCAAGGCTGTTTGCATCGACTCAAAGTCGTTGACCTACTCACGTCAACTCGTTTCCGCGCGAACGCTCGGCCGCGTCCTTGCGATCGTCATCGTCGTCGTCATCATCATCATCAACATCGTCGTCGTCGTCGTCGTAATCGTCATCGTCATCGTCATCTTAGTCGTCTCGTTTTCAGAAACGTTAATATTACATAGAAACGATGAACTTTTATTTCTATTAACGAGTTCTCAACAATTTTAGATCGCACATTAAATTTCCCGATAATTTTTATTTTTATATTGACGCTAACCTTATTCTCGATCGATACGAAGATACTTCGACTTGAATTTAACCGAGTACGTAAATACATATGCATACATATATATGATGTATATATAAAACATTAATGGCCTGAGTTATAGGGACGTTCTTGCCGTATGCGTCGAGAGATATAGGTATGTATGTATACGTAAGGTTTCGCAAGTGGTTTATGAAAATGCGCGCACTCTGCGTTATTATTAACGAACTACCGTGGGTAACGCATTAAAAGTCGAAGTTTCGATACCACTAAGGAAATTTATGAGATACGTGCGTGCAGTATATATATATATATATATATATATATATATATATATATATATATATATATATATATATATATATATATATATATTTATACCGTGTGTTATCATATATCTCGATCGCGTTTCTCTATTTTAAAACGAACATGAGAGAGACGAATGGAAAATAAAAAATGGTAAATAAAGAGGAAAGCAAAAGACTTAAAAAAAAAAAGGAAAGAAAAAATGATAACATCATTTGAACGCAAGTTGAATTGGAAAATTATTTTCCAGTACCGATAATTCGTCTCAATTTGTAGGAGGATAGGCGAGATCAGTGGGTGGGTTGGAGAGGGCGAGAAAAAAAAATGGTGCGAGTCAACAAGATGAAAGAGTGCTAGAGAGAGAGAGAGAGAGAGATGCTTGAGGCAATCCACATGACCCGATGAACTCTCCGTGGATTGGTGTCAAATCGGTAACTAGCGACGTTCTACTTGAAAAATACAACGGAACGAAGCCTCGAGTGTTATTTTTTCTTCTTTTCTTTCTGTTTTTTTTTTTTTTTTTTTTTTTCTTTTACCGTCGATGCGGCGCGTGTAACGAGAGAAGTACGAGAATTTATTTCTTTCTTTTCGTTTGCATTTATTTGTTCGTTTTATTTTCTTCGTCGTTTCTCTTTTTCTACTTCTAATTTTTTTCTTTTGTTCTTCTTCTCTTCCACCCGTTCTTTTTGCTCAGACATATCGATCGATCGATAATTAGAAGGATTTTATTTTCTTTTTTTTTTCTTCTTTCAGGACTCCCTCCAGTTCGTGGATCGTTTTTTACGATTAAAATAACAGATATAAATTCTCTCAATTGATTTCGGCATTTTATCGTTATCAATTGATTATTCATGTTATCTCATCGTACGGAGATTTTATAATCGTAGATTTTTATTATCGTCGATCAAAAAGAAAGAGGAAGAAGAAGAAGAAAGAAAAAGAAATGAAATAACAAAAAGGGGTAAAAGAATAGGAAAGAAAAACAAGCGAGGGAAATTAAAATATTTCGCTTTGTAACCGTTATAATAATCGGTCTTAAGCGGTCGGAGGCATTTGTTTTTCTTTCTTTCTTTCTTTTTTTGTTGTTTTTTTTTCATCTCCTGCATTTTTCCGCAACGATATCTTTTTATCGCTATCTCTTCTCTCCCGGTATCTTTATCCGTAAGATAAACTTCTCTCGTCCCAGATTCGTAAATTGCGTTGTCGACGTTGAAACTTTTAATTATACGAACCGTCTCCTATATGCGTATACGGCGAGCTCATAGGACACAAAAAAGAAGTTACTGTTTTATAATTTGAAAAATTCGTGGCCTTTTTCTTTTTCTTTCTTTCACTTTGAAAATAAAATTTATTATGCGTCAAAGGAAAAAAGAGGAAGAGGAAGAGGAAGAGGGGAACAACCGTACGAATGAATTTCATGAATTTTTACTAATTGCCGTCGTAAATGTAAACGTTCTTTCTCGTGCACGTGGACGTGCACGTTCTTGGGGAGGTAGAAAAAAATTTGTTCCGATCTACAATCGCGACTCATCTTCGACGATGGCAGTTAACAATTGCCCTGTTAAGAATGATCCTTTTAACTTAGAATTTTTAATTGCATCTTATTCGCTGGTATAAAATTAAATAATGAACATATTTTAGCGGGAGAACCACTGCTCGTTCCCATTTCTCCTTTCAGTAGTCACTCGTTGGATCGGCGCTCGCGTAACGGCAACGAAAGTGCTCTGACGACGATATCGACCTCTTCCTTCTCCTCCTCCTCCTCCTCCTCATTCTCCTTCAACCTCCTCCAACCTCCTAGTCACGATGAAAAGATTCTCAATAATACATTAACAATAATCTCGTATCTCGCGATCCTCATATAAATCGTTCGTCTAAATTTACTATCTTTAACATTTTTTCTTTAACCATTAATTTATACTTTTATTGAAAATATCTGATCGTTATCAAGGCGTATATATAGAGAGAAAAGAAAAAAAGTATATGTCAGAGAATGATTAGTTTTGAATGGGAACACTTATGATAATAAATTTACAAAGTGCAATATTTGATCATTGGAAAAAGTGATAAGTTGATAACATATGTATGTCTCGTCCTATTGGATTTAAAAAAAATATGTATATATATATATATATATATATATATATATATATATATATATATATATACCCAAGAAGAGGAGAGCAATGTTGAATATATTAACGTAATTTTGTCTGGTCATATTATTATGACCAAAATTTGATTTCTACCTTTACTCTTTTATCCACCCACCACCGAAGATATATCGCCTTCGTTATCTCTCTCTCTCTCTCTCTCTCTCTCTCTCTCTTTCTCTCTCTTTTTCGTTCTCTTTATCTTACATCTCAATGATCATGAAAAGTGCAATGTACGATACGAAATCGTTTCGTATACGTCGTATACGTATTATCTCTCTTTCCACATCAAAATCCACGATAAAGCTTAGATGAAAACGTACGAAGAGAAAAATTGAGAATTATTTCGAGGAGAAATGAAAGAACCAAAAAAAAGAGAGAGAGAGAAAAAGAAATAAAAAGAAATGGGGGGGAGGGTAGACAAATTTTTTCAATGCGAATTTGCATCGACAAACGGGATCATTGTTATCTAGAGATCGGGGATAGTGATATGGACGGGAGGAAAGGTAGGAGATAGAGAGAGAGAGAGAGAGAGAGAGAAAGCAAAGCTGGTGGGGGTGGAGGGGGGCAAAAGGGAGAAAGTTTTTGAAGCGTGTCAGATTAATTGAGATCACGTGAACTAATTAAAAATATTTTGTAACGGCGCCATTCGATAGTACGTATCGCGTGAGCACGCACGCAGTCGCGATTTATTATTTAAACGATAAATGACGCCACCCTTGGCAGAGAGAGAGAGAGAGAGAGAGAGAGAGAGAGAGAGAGAGAGAGAGAGAGAGAGAGTCACGGGTGAGGAGAAGAGAAACGATTGTATCGAGTATTGGAGGAGGCATAAACGCGCGAGGCTAACGCGTTTGACGGGAGTTCGCGAAAAATTATTGTCAGCTGTGTTCGCTCGCTTACCAGAAACACGCGTTAAAGTGTTTTTGGATGTTTTCTTTAGTGTAAAATTGTCTTCGATAATGTGTTATTTGGAGTGTCGAAGTAATTGACAAGCATATCTTGTTTATTTTTTTCTTCTTTTCTTTTTGTTTCTTTTTTCTTTCTTTCTTCCTCTTCTTTTGCTTTTTTAGGACGTGACACCTTTTACAAGATAGCGTCGTAGAATGTTTGCGACAAAGGTTAGTAATATGTTTCTTCGGGAGGGGGGTTCCTTTTTTCTTTTCTTTTCTTTTCCTTTTTCTTTTGGTTATTCTTCTTCGAAGGAGGAGAAGTTTTAAGATATAGAACCTTCGTCTTCTTTGCTGTAATAATATTTTTTTTTTTTTTTTTTTTTTTTTTTTTTTCATTTTGACGCCGGAAGTTGCAACGGACGGAGTGCACTGATAGCGTACATAGAAATAAGATTAATCTCTAAGCTTTGATAAAATATATGTGTATATATATGTGTGTGTGTGTGTGTGTGTGTGTGTGTGTGTGTGTGTGTGTGTGTGTGTGTGTGTGTGTGTGTGTGTGGATCTATTTTTATTTTTATTTATAATATATATATATATATATATTACATAATATTTTAATATATTAATATATTATGTATTTATAATATATAATACATAAGTACATATGTGTACGTATGTGTGTGTAGAGGAAGAAAATTATACTGCATATATAATTCATATAATACATACAGTACATAATTATAGATAGTATTATACCATATTATCATCTATAATTTATATTAACTAATATATACTGATAGTATATTATACTATATATATATATATATATATATATATATATATATATATATATATGATGTTTTAACATAAAAAAAAAAAATACATAAGTTCAGAATAGATTAATTAGACTGAAATTTGTAAACGCAAACGGTTATGAGATTGAGAATGTTTATTCGCTTTGGATCTATCGGTTTGAAAGTTTAGATAATGGATGCTTTCTGGTCGAACTCTAATATGGAAACTGGCTTCTTATTTCATCGTGAGAGTAGATAAGAAGCCTTCCGTTCGTTCGTTCGTTCGTTCGTTCATTCGGTCGGATGCGATTCGACGCGTCGAAGAAGGAGAAGTGGAGAAAGAGAGTGAAAGAGAAAGAGAGAGAAAGAGAGACAGATAGACAGACAGACAGAAAAAAGAGAGAGAAAGAGAGAGAGAGAGAGAGAGAGAGAGCGCCGGCGCGCCGCGCGTCGGTTTCTTGTTTTCCACTCCGGCGATTTATCCGTCGACCTCGCGGTGCGATGACTGGCTCTAAGGTCAAGCGCGTATTTCGCACTCTCGGCCGCACGCGCCTGCCATGAAAACTCCTCCGCGCGCGCGTTCGAGATTTTATTCCTATCTCATTCGAGGAAAACGATCGTGTTTTGCGAGAGACTCGCGTTTCCCTTTCTTATTTTCCTTCCTTCTCTCTTTCTCTCTTTCTTTCTTACTTACTTACCAACTTACTTTTTTCTTCTTCCTTTGCTTTCTCTTTCTTTCTTCCCTCTTCTTTACGCTTTCCTTTCTGTTTCTTCTTTTTCCTCCGTGTTTTTTTTCCTCTATTTTTTTTCTCTTTTTTTTTTTTAACTGTGATCGAAGCAATCGATAATTACTTCTCTCGGGCTCGCTCTCTCTCTCTCTCTCTCTCTCTCTCTCTCTCTCTCTCTCTCTCTCTCTCTCGCATAAAATTGCGACCGATGATCCACTTTTTTTTATTTTTATTCGTACCATCCTTTCCCCCAAACTCTGACAATTTTGGCAGACATTTATAATTACGAATCAATATTTTTTTTTTGTTTTTACAACATTTTAACAAGTATTTCGAATGAATGCAATCAATAATTTGTATTAAAATATCGGCAGTTAATGTATATGTGACGCAACCCTGACGCAACCCTGACGCAATCCCGATGCAACCCTGACGCAACCCTGACGCAATACTGACGCAACCCTAACACTTAATTATCTACACTGATCGAGATATACGTATATACATATATACATACATACATACATATATACATACATATATACATACATATATATATATATATATATATATATATATATATATATATATATATATTTACGAAATATTTATCATTGATTGATAAAAGTATTTTACAATAAAACAAATGAATAGATGTGATTAATTTTCATCAATTTTTCTTTTTTTTTAATTCCAAATCTATATTAATGGCATTTTAAATTATGCAAGAGAAATGTTTGTTAGGGTCGTATGAAAAATTCGAGATTTCTTTTTCTTTTTTCGTACTTTAAAAATGCGTTTCACTTTGAGAATGAAATTTATGCATTTAAAAGAAAAAAAAGAGACATAAAAAAAGAACAAAGTTCACGAACTTTTCAAATGACCCTCATATGCATACACATATATACGAATCCATATGCGGATGGATAAAATTTAAAAATACGTCGTCGACGTGGTCAAGAATGGATTAATAAAAAGCTTTAAATAACAACAACACTTGTTCGTTTCGTAGCTCAAATGATTTAAAATAATGGACATTAAAGAAGGTAACCGGGCTGTTAGTTTTGAACAACGTCGATGTTTCTTATGAGCTGCGTGTCATTTTTGATGAACTACAAAGATTATTAGAAATGATCGAACACCGAGATAAACGAATATGAACACTCAGGATGATCACTCAACGAACACTCAAGTAAAATCATTCTTTTAGAATATCAATCGTTCCACGCAAAATTTCCTCGGGGGTTTTACTTACAAGGTATAAAAATAAAAATCTGTTCACGCGTGTGCATATGTGTTTGTGTGTGTATGTGTGTGCGTGCGTGCGTGCGTGCGCGCGCGCGCATGTGTTAGCGTTTGAATTATCATCATCATCATCATCATTATTATCATTATTATTATTATTATTATTATTATTATACTCATTGCAAGCATAATAATTATCGGAAAAGTCAGTCGTTAAAAAAGAAATTCGTCCGAAAATCATTACGAATCTACGACCCCGTAGAACTTTCTTTAGAATGCAAGTTCGAATCGTCGTTTTGCTCGGATCAAGAAGAGTGGGGTGAAGGAAGGGTAAGAGGAGGAGTAGGAGGGTGATATGAAGGTGGTAGAGACCGATCGTACGCATATGTCTTTTTCTTTTTTCTCTCTCTCTCTCTTTCTTTCTCTTTCTCTTTCTCTCTCTTTCTCTCTGCGAGAGTCGTTATATATATTGCTCCGCGATTAAGGCCATGGTCATAACGGCGTTGGTGCTGGTGGTGCGCTTATGGATGCGAACGAGTTAAATACCACCTTTGCGATTCTAGCTGCTTATCGTTAGCGAGTGTTCGCCCACTAACTTTTCCATGGTAGTATAACGTTAGCTTTATCATCGACACCGTTCGCTGTCCCTTGCGAAACCCGTTTGAATCGCGCACACGGGTAAAATGACTTTTAAACGCTACGTAATCCGTAATTAGATTATAACCAACTAAAACCAATTGATTCGTATAGATCTCTTTCTCTGGTCGTTCGATCATTCAAAATTTTCATAGTTTTCGATCGAATCATGGTATATATCAATAATTTTCTATGGATAGAACGTATCGATTGTTTTGGATTTGTCCTCTTATAATTAATTCAAGCTCGATTAATTAGTTTGTAGGATTATTATTATCATTATTATTATTATTTAGTATTTTTTGTTTTTTTTTCCATAGATTCGTTCCCTTTTTCGTTGTTTTTTTATTATTATTATATTTTCTCATAGACTCGATCTTCTTTGTTTGTTTTTCTTTTTTATTATTGTTATTATTTTTGTTCACCTCCGGTTCCCATAGATTTATCTGTTTTTCTCCTTTCCTTTTTCTCATTAACTGACAGCAACAACAAAAACAAAGAGAAAGGAATAAAAAAAAAGAATAAAAAAAGAAAAAAAAAAGAAATGAAATGAAATGAAAGAAAGATTATGAACGTTCCTGGTACCGATCTATGGTTCCATTCTCTATGGATAGGTTCCTCTCGTCGAGAGAGTTCGTCTACCATGGATAATTTCATGAGACGAGCCGTATCCGGTCTCTCACGGAGAGAGCCGGCTATTATCACTACCATTTGTTATCGCCGGTTCCTCGTTGAACTATGCCAACTCACTAGAACTAGTTATAATGTCCGAGTAACACGACTCTAGAACAGAACGAAACGAAACGTCCGAGGAAGGAACGAATCAATGTTTCGTCCGATATGAATCTCTTACGTCGTTCCTCTTCCTCCTCCTACTCCTCCTACTCCTCCTCCTCCTTCTCTTCTTCCTTCTCTCTCACCTCCATTACTATTTCGTACGAGTTAATTGCGATACGGAGAAAAAAAAATTTTTTAAAGAAAAAGAATAGCTGTCCGTGACTCATCGTTTTCTCGAAGGATCAATGGTCGCGCGTACGCGTGGGGTAGACGAGAAGAAGAAAAAAAGAGAAGAGAAGAAAAAAAAGATAATAATAGATAAAACGAAAAGAAAGAATTTTAAGATTCTTCTTATCATTGAAATTAGACTTTGCCGATTCGAACGAGGCGAATCGACAAATACGAATTTTTGAATTACCTTTTAAACGCGCGTCCCGAGACGATGATGATGATGATGATGATGATGAAATCATCTCTGAATGCTATCTGAAATTCAGATAATTATTCCTTTCGACAAATCGTGTAGAAAGAGAGAGAGAGAAAGACATAGACGGATAGACAGGCAGATAGAGAGAGAGAGAGAGAGAGAGAGAGAGAGAGAGAGAGAGAGAGAGAGAGAGAGAGAGAGATCGTACGATTGAGCTGATCCTACGTCGTAGAAAAATTCGTTTCGAAGTTGGGCGAGAGTATTTTTGGCGGTGCGGGGAAGGAGACTCTCTCACGCGATTTATACAGGCCGAACACGTCCCGGAGACGCGTCCTTTCCGAATAAAAAGGACGGGGCATCCTTTCTCTTTCTTTCACTCTCACGTCGTTTGCTTCGCCCAAAAGACTTAGATTAGGACGTACGTATAATATCCCCACCAACCCCTCTCTCAAAAGATAAAAAAATAAAATAAAATAAAATAAAATAAAATAAAATAAAAATCGTACCAGCTAAGGTAATCAATTGTTCGAAATGATTTCGAACGAAAACTCGCCGAAATTTTCGATGTGCCTGTATATAAACACGCACGAACGCGCGTGTGTACGTGCATGCAGATGCATACACACGCACATGCACACACGTATATTCACCCTCCCTCCCTCTCTCTCTCTCTCTCTCTCTCTTCCCCCTTTCTCTCCCCCTCTATCTCTTTTTCTCATTCGCTTGGCACTCCACAACTCTCCTGCTTATTCGTGTGTCTCTTCTCTCTCATTCGTGCTCGAACGTTCATGCCACGATGGGGCCAAATAACTCCGAGAGGTAAACGACATCCACACGCGCATAGCCTACGCCTTCTTCTTCTTCTTCTTCCTCCTCCTCCTCCCCCTCCCCCTCCTCCTCCTCTCTTTCCCTCCTCTCTCCTCTCTTCTCTCTTCTCTTTTCTCCTCTCCTTCTCTTTTCTCCTCTCCTTCTCTTTACCTCTCCTTTCCTCTCCTCTCCTCTCCTCTCCTCTCTACACTCCTCGTCCCTCGCTTCGTCTCTCGCCTCTTCGTTTCGTTTCTTCTTTCGAAAGACAGCCCGATTAGACGGTCCACGTTGTTAGTCTCGCCTTGGCCCGTCCGGCTTTTAACGGAATCCATCTCCTCTCTCTCTCTCTCTCTCTCTGTCTTTTTTTCTTTTGCCTTTTCTCTTTTCTTTTTCTTTTGTTTTCCCCCTCCTCCCCTCCCTCCTCTTTCACCCTCCCCACGCCCCCCCTGTCCTTCTCTTCCGTCCACCTAAGGCGTCTACCTCACAATTTTTGTCTTTCGCCGTTCGTAACTTCGACTTACGTGTAAATATTTCAAAACAATGGGCATTAGAAACCCCCCATAGAATGGGGTTTCGCTTATTTCGTTAACTTCGTTGATTGTGTAAATTTGTTCCTTTTTTTCTTTTCTTTCTTTCCTTTTTTATTATTATTATTATTAATTTAATTGAACGAAATATATATATATATATTATATATGAATTGTATATGTTATATTATAATTATAATTATAATATAAAAATATGTATCATATATTATATATTGTATGTATATGTATATATATATATATATATATATATATATATATATATATTTTTATTTTTGTTCGTTTTTTTCTTACCGTAGAAAATCATTACCAACGACGAGATATATTTTTTGTTTTGTTTTATTTCTTTATGTTATAGCGCATCGTACGTGGACGTTACACGCTTGCTTCGAACGAAGGATACTGCGAGACACGAATGTCCGATCGTTCCACGTATTTCGGCGTTTCGTAAACATTTCTCTGTTTTCGAAAGACTTCGACGATCAACTAAAACTCATTCCTCCGCTTATTCAGGTAAATGTCATCATCGAATTAATATCGAAAGAATTTAACATTATTGCCGTTTCGAACTTATTCGACCGTCTATACGACGCCGTGTGATCAGATAATTTCACATTTAAATATCCATACCTATCCTTTTCGATTCTTTTATGGACCCTCTTCCTCCCTCCACCCTCCCTACATCTTCCTTTTTATCTTTTTTTCCTTACATCCAAACGAATTTGATTGCGTTAGATACCTCGCGGGACAAATTTCCGAATGTGTTCTTTTTTTTTTTTCTTTTTCTTCTAAACAATACAATTTTAATACTCATCGATCGTACTGCCATAAAATAATATCACAAATTTTATATCATCCGATATTCTCGTAAGCCCGCGAAGAAGAAGAAAAATTGAAAAAAAAAAAAAATTAGAAACGAAATTGATTTCCAAAGGATATTTAATTAATGATAATCGTCGTTATCTCATCGTCGAGGCGATTAAATGACGTTCGTTTTGAAGTCACGTGATCGAGATGATAGGTTTGAAAAAAAAAAATAAAAAAAAAAGAATTAGAAGAAGAAGAAGAAGAAGAAGAGAAGGAGGAGGAGGAGGAAGAAAAAGAACTTGTCATCGAAAAGTCGTCTCGGTTGGCTCTTTGATAGTGCAATAAGGACTGATTAGGAAGGAGCGCGCGCGGGCGCGAGCGCGAGCGCGCACGCCCCCACTCACTTACAAACGAGAGCTCGTTGAGGCGCATCAACGAAGTTTGTGGGTGAGAGAGAGAGAGAGAGAGAGAGAGAGAGCGGGAGATTCCGTATGTGGGTGGACTCGAGGTGTGCGAGCTGGTTATTCCCAGAGATGGAAGTGGGTCAGTAGCAGGCGGCTGCGAACGCTACGAGGAGTAAGAGCACTCGAACGGGTTGAAACGAGTAGGAAATGTTGCTAGATCATACATATATAAAAAAGAAAGAAAGGAAGAATGAAAGAAAGAAAGAAAGAAAGAAAGAAAGAGAAAAAAAGAGAAAATCATAGGATAGCAAACGTAGTTTTAGGAGGAAAAAAAGTCCAAGTTAAGTGTCGTGACGTTTCATTTTTTTTTTTTTTTAATTTTTTTTTATCTTCTTTTTCTTTTATTTTTTTTTAAATTTTTTTTTTATCTTCTTTTTCTTTTATTCTTTTTTTTAATTTTTGTATTTCAATAATTTTTATTTATTTATTTATTTATTTATTTAATTTGCAATTAATCGTTGTAAAGGCGAACAATTTGTTAAGACGACTTTTGAAAGATCCAAATGAACAGATTTAAATTATATTATTAATTTGCTATTTCTTTTTTCTTTTTTTCTATTCTTTTTTATTTAAAGACGAACACTATTTAAAAGACAATTTCGTTAATAATTTCGCATTGAACGATCTTAATTATTTTCCTATTTTTCAGTTTCGTTGAAAAAGAAAAAATAAATAAACGAAAATGAAAATTTTTTTAGAGATAATTTCTCGATGAATTAGAAAAAGAAAATGCGAATCATATCAATGTTTTATTAATCGAATGAATCAACCGATTTTTCTTCTCCTTCTTTCTTTCTTTCTTTCTTGTGCATTCACGTAAAATATAAATGAAGTACCACCGATCGTGTGTACGCACAAGACCTCGTAATATTAAATATAAATAAGAGAGAAATGAACACGCGCGAGAGAGCGACGACTGTAGGTCGTTTACGACCCACTTCTCGAACGCGCCCTACAATCGAACGTTCATTATTGATCGCATCTACGATTTCTATAGAAGCATCGTGCGAAACGAATTGGTATCGAGCGCCGGTGGGTGCTCGGGCTTCGAGGAGCAGCCTCGAACGATGGCTTTTGATACCGTTTCGGAAGCGACTCTCGACGAGTACTCTCGAGGAATCGATATCCCACTGGCTCTTTTCTAAAATAAAAAAAAAAAAAAAAGAAAAGAAAAAAAAAGAATGAAGCAATAACAGACTACAGAATAAGGGGTGCCATATTTTTTATTTTTTTATTTCTTCATTCTTTTTCTTTTTTATTATTATTTTTTTTTTGTTTACATATATATAATAATTCTTTCTTTCCCTTCCCCCTCCTCCTTGAATATATATATATATATTTCACCGTACATTTTAAATATATTAATTGTGTAATTAAATTTACGTAAAATTCATGAATTCGTTATCGTCTGTATATAATATTTCGTTGCGTCAAAATATGATGGTTATATAGTAATAATATTGTACCATAGTAGTGACACCATTTCTTTTATTAAATATTTCGTTGTATTATTTTAAATGACGTAAACTTCATACACTTTTTATCGTTCAAAAGTAACATCTTTACTGTTTCGTAATATGACAGTGAAAGGCAAAAATAGTGCAAAGTAGTGATATCATTCAGTTCTTTTCCTTTTTTTAAATATTTCACCAAATCATTTCTAATATTGTCGATTAATTTTGTTCTCATCCTTCATGTTTCCCATCGTATACAATATATCTTTTTTTATTTCCTTTTCTTTTACTTGCATTTTTTTCTTCATAATATGACATTATGAATGACATGTATATTCCGAAAGTTCAATAAATATATTTGTGTATGTCATAAGCATGATATAACAGTATATATTATATTGTTTGATTAGAATAAAAAAGAAAAAACTAGTTGTCGTTTTATAAAACCATAGCTCACATACATACATACATACATACATACATACATACATACATACATACATACATACATACATACACACATACACACATACACACACACACATATATATACATAGATAGATAGATAAATAGATAGCTATTCCTTTTTACTGTACATACGCATTATGTACATTCTCGTGACCCGTTCTCCAGGCTCAGTTTTCTGCGAATCAGGCGACCAAAGCAACGACGATTCGCCTTTTTCGGAGGCTCCTCGACGACGAGATCGGGCAGGCCCGAAAGAACTCGAATTCGAGATGGCTTGCGCACTTTCACTTTGGTCCTCTCTCTCTCTCTCTCTCTTTCTCTCTATCTTTCTCGACCGCAGCCTCATTAATCGTCAACATTTTCCACAGGCTATACACGAGTCCGTCGAGTAGCCACCGTAAGCATTTATTTATACTTCTCGAACAGCTCTTATCGCATTTGTCCCTATGCGAATATCTCGTTGATATTTTCACCCGAAATTAAATTGCTTCGCTTTCGTGTTCCGGTTAATAAATTACGGAGTTAATACAAATTTCACATCGTGGACGATTCCTTGCGTAAAGTTATGTAACGATTCTTTTTTTTTTTTCTTTTCTTTTTATCCGGTAATTTACAATCAGGAATGAGAAGAAAGAAAGAAAGAGAAGAAACGAGAAGTAAAAAGAGATAAAGAAATCTGTGCGACTCAATTGAACTTTTATATAAAACGAATATTGCGAACTTTAGTAGATACATGCATACGTACATACCATTAACATACATATGTATACGCGAGCGAACGAACATAAGACGCACGAACGATGAAATACGCACGACGATACTCTTTTGACTTAATTTATATAATAATATTTTGTTAAAGGAACGATTTATCTACCTTTTCAACTCTCTCCGCTTACCATTCAAATTCAGTTCGGTTTCAAATGGACCGAGAAATCTAACTTCGGGAAGATAGATTAATTGATTAAAACAAAAAAAAAAAAAGAAGAAAAGATAAAAACGGAGGTACTCGAGTACGAGACGGAGTTTCGAATTCCAAAGAATCCGATATCGATGAGAAGGAAAATATTCGGAGATGAGATAGGCAAGAGGATAAAAGAGGAGACCTTTTAACGTCATCTCTCTTACCTCTTCCTCTATACATACGTAATATTACGTGTAGTATACTTGTCCCACTAGGAGCTTGCATGTATGCGCGCGCGCACGCACGCACACATACAAACACACAGGTACACACGTATGTACACACGTACACGTACATATATGTTCGTGAGCGCACGCGTTAAGAACCGACGGTGTTCACGTTGACCCAGTTCTACGTGCATCGCAAGCTCCCAAGCTCTTTCGAACGACGATTCCCTTGTGCTTGCAAGCTCGAGTGCATCTACCGCGCATGCGCACACGCACTGACACCGTTACGAGATACATTCTTCTCTATCTATCTATCTATCTATATGTCTGTCTGCCTGTCTATCCTTCTGTCAATCTATCCATCCATCCATCTATCTATCTTAGCTATACCGTTTCTTTTCATGACAAATATCTCTTATCTCTTTCCTTCCATTTATTTTCTCTTCTTTTTCATTCATTCATTTTTCCTTTATATTTATTTCTATCGTTGTTTTTAATATTTATCAATCGAAGCTTCGATTGTTATCGTCGTCGATGAGTTTTCTTAATTGTAAATTTTGAGTAAAAAAAAAAAAAAAAAACCGAACAGGGTCGATGAACCGAAAGTTCATTCCTGTTCGTAGTCAATCATTTTTGGGAAAAATCTAATTGCACCGTTCTCGTGAATCTTCCTCGAGGTCGATCTTGTTCTTTGTTTTTTTTTTTTTTCTTTTTTTGGAATATCGTGAAACCAAAAGCCAGAGGGCATCTCTCTTTTGACCCGTCTATGAACCTTTTATCCTCCATGTGCGGATAGAGAGATGATATTTATTTTACGACACTTTGTCTATGTTCTTCTTTCTTTCTTTTTATTTTTTTTTTTTTTTTTTATTTTTCCGTTTCTTATTTTCTATGTCACACGTACAGAGAGAAAGAGAGAGAGAGAGAGAGAGAGAGAGAGAGAGAGAGAGAGAGAAAGATAGAGAGACAGGTCAGACGTTTCAAGATCTTTTCTTCCTCGTCTCTTTTTCTTGTCGTGTCTTTTTATTTTTTTTTTTTTTTCTTTCCTTTTTGTAAGTACCCTACACACTCGGCGTGTGTCTAATGGTAGACAAGAGAAGTGTAAGGTCGACGACTCGGTCGATGAGTAAAGAGAGGAAGCTTCGTAACTGACTGGAACGTCCAACTTTTGCCATGTTCATGTACCCAGGAATGTCCATGATGCTAGAAAAGAGGAGGACCGTATTACGCGTTCGATAACGGCGGACAGTTCGCGCGCGCTATGTAAATCTCCTCTCTCTCTCTCTCTCTCTCTCTCTCTCTCTCTCTCTCTCTCTCTCTCTCCAGTCTAATAGTAAGTTGGTTGACCAGACGCCACTCAACGGCAGACTCGTTTGAAGTACATACGTTTAAACGGGACGGGTGCGCGACTTTGAGCGTTTTTGCGTCAGTTCAATCCTTTCGAACCTATTAATACGACGAATTATTTTTACCCGAATTATTCGAACATTACCATCTACGTCCGTGAACATTGTCGGACGCCGTTCGCCAAAAATTCTTACGCGTTTTCGTTAAAACATTTGAGACTCGTTTAATCGTTCAATTACGAAATACAATATTACACGTTGGTTTTTATCCTCTCTGTCGCTCAAACGTTTCTTACTTTATTATTCTAATGTTATCAGCTATTTTTTTTTTGTTTTTTGTTTTTGTAATATCTCAAACCTTTTCGTTACGGCGGTTGAACGATTACGGCTGGAGTGACGATAGCAGCCAGCATTTTTATTTTAAGACATTCGTCGATACATAAACGTTGATGTAAGGTTGGACTGATCGATCAAATGTCTTTCGGAGCGTATCAATGACAAATTCTTTTTCTTTTTTTGTGTAATCGATTTATTGAATTTTGCGTAACCGATGATTAGGTAGGTGGTCCGAGATTATGGGTGAAATCTACGGCGTCGCTAACAATCCTATAGATGATATGTCGACTATAGTCGACACCCGACACACACAAACACACAGGTCGTCGCGTAATGAAATGAAAAAGATTAATTCAACGATTTTAATTCAAACGTGTACGTAATCGGAATAAAGTCACGGGCACTCGCGTTGTTATTTATTATTATTTGCCGGTCAACAATGTGTCAAAAAGGAAGTACGTACGACTTGTTCATCGAAAAGATGCTGAAAATTTGATGTATTTTGGGAATCTATCTTCGCGGTTTTTTTTGTCGGGAACGGGACAAAACTAAATTAAAAAATTAATGATTCAATATTATCTGTTCCTTCGGTGTTTTATTCGTATTAAAAAGAAATTTCTCTTCTATATTCGGTCACGTATAAACCTTGAAATCATCGACCGCGTTTATTCTTCCACGAAAATCTAGACACAACGTCCCAACTTCCCGTAGTGGAAATAAGAAATTAATAAAATTCCGATATAGTCTTGCAAAATAATTTTATAATTATCTATATGAGTGATAAAAAAATACAGAGGAATCAAAATATTTTATACAAAAAAAAAAAAGAGAGAGAAAGAAAGATCGTTCAATGACTTGACATTAGTTAATGACGTAAATTCGAGAAGATAATAGCGAACTTTAAAATTCTTTGACGAAAACTTTTTCATTAAAATTCATCGAAGAAAGAAGCAACAAAAAATCAAAAAAAAAGAAAAAGAAATAGGAAGAGGGATAAAAGATTTCAACTTTGTAAACGTTCCTCGTCGAGAACGATAATGGGGCGATATTCAACCGATCCTGCGTTAATGCAAATTGACCGTCGATACCTGCACCCACTTTCCCTTTCGATTTCTCTTTTTTATTTTTGAACTATAGCGACTCTGATAATGTTGAAAATATTTTATCGGTGAAAGGATCATTATAAGCGCGTGAAGTATACCGTCGCATTAAGGTTATCGTTCGGTTGTCCTCCTATCCCGATTTTTAAATTTTTTTTTCCTTTTTTTTTCCTCTTATTTTTGCTTTTTTCTGCTTTTTTTCTTTCTCTCTTCTCTCAATATGCCCACGGTCGTTGAAAGAAGGAAAGAAAAAATAAAATGTAAATAATAAAAATTAATGAAATGAAATGGCGACGATTTTAATTTACATAACTTTTCACATATGTACGTATACATACGTATATGTAAAATGTCGATAGCCTCCTTTTTGAAACGACTGATCGTTTCGAGAAATTTGTTGATGCTCTCTCTCTCTCTCTTTCTCTCTCTGTATATATATATTATATCGATATTATCCCAAAAACTCTAGTCGTTTCTTTTTATCTCCATCGAATTAGATTAGTTTAAATAGAAATACCTAAATATTTGTGTGTGAATTGCGAATTTTATGGAAAAGAAAAGAAAGAAAGACGAAGAAAAAGGAACGAAAACAAAATTCCTCGTATATAAATGATATCGATGTTGTCATCTCGCAAATATACAGAAATTCAGATTTTTCGATCTCTATCGGATTGAATCAGTTGGATAGAATCGACAAGAAAGTCTCCTTCGTACATAAATACATACATAAATACATACATACGAAGTCGACTTTCTTCGACCTTCGAAAAAGCGAAAAAAAAGTGATAGAAGTAATTATATTTGGCTACGCATAATTTAAAACAGCAATCAGCATAGTCGAAAAACACGGATATCTTACGAATGAATTTATATACATAGTATATACTCTTACGGTTCTCTTACGTTAGAAACGCAAAGGTGTCAAAGTCACATACGAATGATTAGATAGTTACGTTCCAGTAATTTACATACACACGTTGTATCTATAATCGTTGTGGCAATAAAACCATTTCCGTTTTACGACCTGTCGTTTATGTATCTAGGATATATATATATATATATATATATATATATATATATATATATATATATGTATATATACACACATAATGACTAATAATTTTTCGTTTATACAGAAACTTATTTGATAACGATATTGATTCATTCTAAATTCTTCTAAATATCTCGGTAACACTGTATACAGAATAAATAAATAAATAAATGGAATCTCTCATTGAGAAAATGAATAAAACAATTGATATCCATTTTCTTTCATGTTCCTTTTTTTTTAAAAAACATCAAAATCTAAATATTCAGCCACCGTATTTAGCTTATCGTATTTCTTTCTTGTCCTCGAAAACAAACAAAACAAAAAAAATGAACGCGAAAATCTCCATTCAAATTTGCATCCAAAAAATGTGACATTGGATCAAACGAGCGAAGAAAAGAAATGAAACAATTTTTTTCTGGTAACATTTTTTTTCTTTTTTTCCTTCTTTCTTAAGAAGAATACATATATATATATATATATATATATATATATATATATATATATATATATATACGTAAAAATATCTCGCATCGGTTAATTTTTATATCCTTTCAAATAAATAAAGTAAACCGTAATGATCTAAGAATTGCACTGTGAATGCAAAAATGAGTGCAACGGGAGCTGGAAGACATGTTGCGCATGCGCGAATTACGAGAATAATACGAATACACCTACGCACAAACGTCGATATCTATAAATATATACGCGTAGAGAGGAACATAGAGAGATTTACCATCGTCGTCGTCGTCGCCGTCGTCGTCGTCGTCGTCGTCGTCCTGATCAGTGTTGGTGAGCCTACTGTCTCAAACTAGGTCACTTCTCAATGCCGCTTCCCGCGCAGTTGAGGATGCGAGGACGACTACCGAGGACGACTACTACTACTATTACTACTACTATTACTACTACTACTACTACTACTACTACTACTACTACTACTACTACTACTACTACTACTACTACTACTACTACTACTACTACTACTACTACTACTAACAACTACTCTATCGGTTTCAATCGTTTACTCGCTCGTTAGTTTATTCATTCGTTCGTTTATTCATCCGTTCAACGCTTCTTCTTCCTTACCATATTCTATTCTTTCATAAAAATCTAATCACACAAACACATACACACATATATATATAACTTAACTCGCTAATATCGAAAATGGATTTTTGTTAAATCTTTAAAAAAAAAAGTGAACGAATATCTATTTCAAGTATTTAAATTCGATGGATATAACGATCGAATCAAATAGAGGATGTATCTTTAAATAATAATCTGTTAATTGCTAAAGAGAATTTTATTAAATTTCTAAAAAAAAAAAATGAGAGAACTAATTTCTATTCCAAGGGTTTACATCGACTGTTACGAATCTGATATAGAATCAAATTTTGATAATTTCAAAATGAAATTTCATTTTATTCACGCAAAGAAATGAATTTCTCTTCCAAACATATATATCGACCATTACGAATCTAATATCGCTTAAAGGATGTATCCTTTGAAGTTTTGTTAATTTTCAAACAATATTTTATTTGATTCACAAATGAAAACGAATTTTTTTCATTTAGAGTATTATTGTGACAATTTATTTTAACAATTTTGTAATCCAATCAATCGGACAGGATGTATCCTATCAAATTGCTTTAATTTCTAAACGACAACAAGAAAAAAAAATAATTTTCGTCTTACGAAAAAAAAATTTTTTTTTCCTTTTCTTTATTAATATTAATGAGATATAAAAGACGAAAGAGCTAAAAATGGACTAATACTAACTTTCGAAAGTATCAGCTCGTTTGTATAATAGAAAGCAAAGATGGGCATAAGCAATTAACAGAGAGGAGATCAAACATAGGACCGTATGGTAATGATCAGAAAGATAGAATGAGAGAAAAATAAAAGACAAGAAGAAGAGGAAAAAGAAGAAGAAGAAGAAGCAGACGAAGAAGAAGTCTAAAAAGAGAGAAAATAAGAGGAAGACGGAAAACGATTACGAACAGAGATCATAGATTCGCAACAACTTCGTCGAACGGGATAAAACAAAGAAACATATTCGTTAGACGTCAGTTAGGCTGTTCTTCTTCTTCTTCTTCTTCTTTCTTCGTTAATTTTCATAACGAAGGAATCTTCTTGTCGGACGGACTATCTTTTTTCTTTTTTCCTTTTACCGAAGAAGATACAAGCTCAGGATGAATCTGAGTTTACTCAAAGATTTTCAAAGACGTATTCATGTATGTATCTATGTACGTACGTGTGTGTGTGTGTGTGTGTGTACGTATTTACGTAGTAGACGTATATGTACGTAGGTCTACGTTAGAACGCAGCGTGTTATTTGCCAAAAAGATAATACCGATAGCGCCGGGGCTATGATTGTCCGTAATTTGTGCTCGAGAGGATGGTGCTGGACTTGCTGCCCGGCTGTGAATACAATCTATTATTACATCGTACACGTCCGTAGCATCCGAGATATCGCCTCTCTTCTCTATGTGAGCCGTGTAACAACGCGGGTGGAGAACTCGTACTTTCTGCTGGACCGATCGCGGATGCTGCGCACTATTTCCAAGATGCTTTTTCATTTCAAAATTTCATGACGGATCTTCGAATCTTTCTATATTCAATAACACCATAAATATATATGTGCGTGTATGTGTGTATTTCTTTTTTTTCAATTTATATATATCATATGTATATAATACATTATCTAATAATTATTACATCATTCATATATATATATATATATATATATATATATATATATATATATATGATATCGTAATCAAACATTCGTTTCAATTTTAAATCATATTCTAGATGTAAAATCAAAGTTTCTCCAACCTTTTCTTTTCTATATCGGCAAATTAATATTAGAAATATTATTCATTTGCAATCGTTTTTGTTTAATTAACACATATGTTTATAATACTATTATATAATTTATAATTTTATATAATTTAATATATATATTTATAATTTATAATATTAAATAATTTACTAATTTTCTAACTATAAAATAAAAGGTATTTATAAAGAAAATAAATAGGTATTATATATAATGCCTATGTAATAATATTCTATAAATGAAATAATTAAGGTATTTATGATCGAGTATTATCTCTATTCGTTTTAATCATCAACTTTGTTCAATTTATATACCTCAAATTGGATAAAATCGAGTAATGTATTAAAATATAAAAATTGTATTGTATTTAAAAATTATCTTGGAGAACGTTAAAAATCAAGAAAGAGATAGATAGATAGATAGATAGATAGATAGATAGACAGATAAAGAGAGAGAGAGAGAGAGAGATAGAGAGAGAGAGAGAGAGAGAGAGAGTACTTTTCAAATTATTTCGTAATTCGTTTCAATCGTATAGAGAGAGAGAGAGAGAGAGAGAGAGAGAGAGAGAGAGAGAGAGAGAGAGAGAGTCAGCTTTCCACATGCTATAGATAAGTTCGTTTACGAAACGATCGAGATCCTCGTCGTCGTCTTCTTCTTCTTCTTCTTCTTTGGATTCTAACTATTAGGGACCACCGCGAATCTTTCTACGAGGATGATCATCACATCGTCCTCTTCGTCCTCGTTGTCGTCGTCATTGACTAGTATCACGGATTAGTTCCGAAGCGCATCGAACGATTCACCGAAAGGTTTTCTACGAATGCGTCAGTGCTTTTAATCGGCCATATCTAACCGGTTTATCGGACGCGTCCGGGCAACTTCTACGCAGTACCAAGTCTTGGATCAAGAATAAGAGAAAGATAGAATGATATGGAAAGAGAGACAGAGACAGAGGTAAAGAGACGTAGAGACAGATAGACAGAGAGAGAGAGAGAGAGAGAGAGAGAGAGAGATCGAACTTTTACGTAAAGTCAACTTCGTTATTTGACGTGAGAATCGTTTTCCTGTTTGCTTGGCTACCTCGAAAACTATCCGAACCGGTTCGATTACTCGACTTGAATACAAGTTGATAATAATACTAGTGAGATGAAAATTGTGAGAATGAGTTAGAGAGAAATAGAGAGAGAGAGAGAGAGACGCCATTGATACGTACTCTTCAAAGAATTTGGAATATATTCTCTATCGACATGACCGCACTTCGAAGTATTCTTCGAATTTTTCAACGATCGGTAAAAAAACATTTCTCGATTTTCTTTCATTCCTCCCTCTAACCATCTAGCTTCAATTTCTCTCGCTACACATTCGCCATGAAATAAATACTACAGAATGTCTATTTTTATTTACTGATATATGGATATCAACAAGTGGAGAAAGAGAACGAAGGAGGAATTGTAAGAATCGAATATTCGAATGAACGAGCTAATTTTTTTCGTTTTTTCTTGTTTTTTTTTTGTTTATTTATTTATTTATAGTCATATTTGTCGTCGTCGTTATTTTCTTTTTTTTTTTGTTCATCGCGATCCAAATTTAACGGTGCGATTTAAGAAAGTGAGGAGAGAAAAGAGATAGAGAGAGAGAGAGAGAGAGAAATTTATTTCATCGTGAATTATTTTTCCTTTTTGTTTCTTTTCATTTCTTTTTTTTCTTTTCTCCTATTTCTTTGGAATAATTTTCCAAGATACTTTTAGATCTTCCCGATAATAAATCTTTTTTATTTTATAGCGTTTCTAGGAAGATCTTAAAACGCTGATAGTGCGTAAAACTAAAAATGAAAAATATTGAAAACAAAAGTAACACTTTTAACGTCTATGACGTCTTCTCTTATGAGAATGATTTCATAAGAAACATATAAAAATCATGTGGTTAATATCTTATATCGTGTATGCGCATAAATTTATTTCATCGTGAATTATTTTTCTATTTTCTCTATATTTTTTTTTTTTTTTTTTATGATACCCAAGATACATTTAAATCTCGCTGTAACTTATTTCATAGTATTTCTATGGAAGATTTTTTTTTTTACACGCGAAAATGTTAAAAACTTCATCATGTCGAAAATAATGTATTTGCAAATATAGTGTAATGTTTGTAAAAGTTAAAAGAAAATTCAATAAATTATTATAAAATGATAATAATCATATGTATAATAAGAGATATAAAATAATTAAAGATAAAACTTATTGTTAAGTATATTCTTATGAAAATGATTTTAATTTTAATAAGAAATTATATTACCAAAATTTCTTATCGTATCGCGGGTATACAAATTAGCGGCCTGCTAGAGAAGTTTAGACTTTCTACCTGACGTAGAAAGATGGATGATTTGACGTTGACCTTGGTATCGTACGATTTACGTTGATAAGTGACGTTAATGCGATTTTATAAAGAGCATTTATAAGGAGATAAGGCAAGAGTGAAAGGGGGAGAAAAACGTTGTTAATTGGAACTTGAAAGGTTTCAAGGAACGTGCGAATTCCTTAATCGTTAGTAATTACATTTTAATAATGGATAAGGATATTAAGTATTGAAGGAAACGGTCGATGTTGGTGTACTGGTAATAATACTTATAACAGCTTCGTTTCTAGTTCGATTCTATTTGAATAATGAACGTACCGTTTGAACGATTAAAGCTTTCAAATATAATAAATAAATTTAAAGGGATTACAATTATTTCATGCTTGGTGTGATTATTGACAGGATAATTGTTTAAAAGTAATTTGACGTGTGATCGAATTTTTGTTTAATGATCAGTATTGAATAATCCAAAAAAAAAAGAAAAAAAAGTACGTGATTCTTTGAAGAATCAATCATTGAATAAAAATTTGGTAAATGATCATATTTTTTTTCTTTTTAATCATTTTCGTAAAAATTTCGTGTGTGTGTGTATATATATATAATGATCTATATAAAGAATTTCTAAAAAAAATAATATGATCCGTAATTACACGAAAGATGAAAATTGTTCGGATAGTTGTTGAAACGGTTTCTCTCTTTGTCTCTTGTAAATGACTTTAATTAAAGTAAAGTAAACCTAAATAAATTAATTTCTCACGTACAAACTATCTGATCGTGCACGATCTTAATTTAAAACTCTCGCGCGTTTCCCTTTTTTTCTGATTTCAACTGAACCACCTCAGGAATCACAACTCTGTCCGTTTTTCTCTAACCGTGGGAATTACTTTCGCTACTTTCGATTTTACGAACAATCGAGTGATCTAATAACGGATTCTGACTTTCTTCTTCCGTCCGTAAATCGTTCTATGTACAATGTACATATCTATCCACTTTCAGCTTTTACGACTACATAGTCTCAGTTACGGCACATTTATTATAGCACATACGACATCATATATGTAGATACATATGTATAAAGGAGAAACATTATTAGGAAATGTACGTATAAATGTAAGATTAAGAAACTACCGGAATCCTCTTTTGAATTCTTTCGTTTTTGTCAGTGAAAGTTCATCGAGTTATTTCAAATTCTGTGAAAATTTTTTATTAAAAAAAAGAAAAAAAAAGATTTTTTTTTTAATACGAAATACAACCGAATACTCTACGATAAAAAAAATCCTTTTTTTTCTTTTTAACCTACAAACCAAACGGAGTAGATCGTAATTTGATTAAAGAAAAATATCAGAATGTTTAAATTATTCTTCATTTATAATACGGTCCTTATTAATAACAATGATTTGCCGGAAAACGAAATTTTTTTCTTATTAAATTGTGAAATAAATGGAATACCTACTAGTAAAAAAAGAAAGAAAAAAAAAGAAAAAGAAAAAAAAGAAAAAGAAAAATAAACCAAAAATAAAATTGAAAATAGATATTGTTGGATGAGACCGTACATATTTCCATCATAAACGATTAAAGATAAGAACGTTTAAATTAATTTCGAATGGTGTACGGTTAATGATCGATAACCGACTATCAATCGTGGTGAATGTTCTCTGAAATACTTCCACCCTATGAATAAAATCATCGAGGAAAGTGCAGTATCTACATAGTGTACACGCCACATCAAACTCTCTCTCGTCTCTGATATATTCTTGGATTATCCATCGATATACGAAGTTGCGAGGTTGAAAACCCTCTCGACTGGCCTCGCTTACCTCGGCCACGTATCGTCTCGAGTTAATTAGCGAAGCTCGTAATTCCAGTTTCGATAAAAAAGAAAAAAAGAAAAAGAAAAAAAAAGGAATGAAAAAAATCGAAAGGAACGAATAAAAAAAGAAATAATAATATAATAATAAAAACCAAAAAATATAAATTAACACTTTTACTATCTCGCCTTCGAAATAAGGTCGCCTCGATAGGACCCCAACGCATTTCTGTATTCGTAATTTATGTTTCCACGCGGTAGGTACCTCTAGATACAGTTCCTCTTATTAAAGGAACCATCTTCGTTCTCTCTCTCTCTCTCTCTCTCTCTCTCTCTCTCTCTCTATGTTTGTGTGTGTATCGATAAAAAAATCATATCGTATGCGTTCATCTGCGTTTGAATTTATTTATTTCTTACTTTTATGTCTTTATCTTTCCCTAATTCTTTGTAATTCGGCACGACATTCGACGATTTACTCGTTTTGAAAAATCTAACGACGAAACTACAAGTAATCCCGTTGATTGAAAAAATCCAGCGTTGATACTTTTTTTTTATTTTTTTTTTTTTAACATCGTAAAAACGATCCTTAGCTTTCGTAAGTATAGAAATTTTATCGGCACTTTGAACTTAATTTTCAACGATGCGGAGCATCCGCAGATTTGACCGCAGATGTAACTGCTTCAAGTTGAGATGAATTGGTGAATGGAGAAAAAGCGATGAGATAAACCAAGACGGACATACGGATAGACAGACAGATGGACAGATAAACAAACAGACAGACAGTCAGATAGTCAGACAGACAGATAGACAGACAAACAGAGAGAGAGAGAGAGAGAGAGAGAGAGAGAGAAAGAGGGAGAGAGAGAGAGAAAGAGAAAGAGAGAGAGAGAGACTTTTCCGTATGTCTAAGAGATACGCGTAAGAGACGATCAACAACGACGTTACGAAGACGCGGGGCCTGGCATTGAGGTGGTGCGTAGTCGTACGAGAATAAGCTAACTAACCAACTAACCACGAGACACACGTCAGTAGGACAGTGAAAGGCGGCGACCTAGACCAAGTCTGGAGCTGCTGAGTGTACGCGCGCGCGCACCCAACGCACGTGGCGAGCGACACGTGCGTTTCTGGCCACCACGTTCCACACTTCTTTCTTACTCTCTCTCTCTCTCTCTCTCTCTCTCTCTCTCTCTCTCTCTCTCTCTCTCTCTCTCTCTCTCTCTCGCTTTCTATATGTCTCTCTGTCTCTCTGTCTCTGTCTGTCTCTCTCTCTCTCTCTCTCTCTCTCTATATATATATATATATATATATATATATATCTTTCGATCGGTCCTCTTCATTTTTTTCTTTTTTCGTTAAATTATTAAATTATTCGAATTATTCAAAAATTAATTCAATATTAACATCATTCCATATCTTTTACATATTTATATATATATATATATATATATATATATATATATATATATATATCTTACTAAAATACACACACACACATATATATTAATTTCTAGTATAGATAAAATAGTTTTCCTTTAATAGAACATACATAGTGACATCATAGTAAATAAATCTACTTGCATGTATAGCTTGATATCAATGATCTTGAAAGAAAAAGTGATATATATATATATATATATATATATATATATATATATATATAGAGAGAGAGAGAGAGAGAGAGAGAGTAAGTGAGAGTGAATAAAATACTTACTTTATGTATCCTTTTTTATTAGAGAGATGCAACGGACAAGTTTGGAAGATCGATCGTAATCGAGAAAGGAGCTAGTCTTAAGAGAGAAACAAGAATCGTGCCGATGATCAGGCCAACTCGCTATCTTAAAGTCTATCGACATCTTTATCCACCTCACATATACGTACATATAAATACATATAAATATAGTATAGATGTATATATATATATATATATATATATATATATATATATTTATATGTATATACATTCATATGTACGTGCGTGCCCACTACGTGTGGGCAACTTTACCGACTGTTACGATACATTCGAGTCCCCATTCAAGCCTACGGCCAGCATACCGCGACAATTTATTACCGGAAATTTCTTCCCTAGCCCCTACCCCCTCCTCATACCTCCCTCCTGTTATCCCTCGCACCTGGTCTCGCCTAGGAGCCTAAGAAATCGTAGTCAAGACTCGAGACTAAAAACAGAGAGTGATAGAGAAAGAGAGGGAGAGAGAGAGAGAGAGATAAGTATAGAAGGAAAAGGATAGAGAGAGAGAGAGAGAGAGAGAGAGAACTTACGATGAGATCTGCGATATAACGAGCAATAAAAACAAGATTCGATTTGATACTTATGCGAGCGCATAAATGATAGTAATTAATAAATATTATCTATGAGATATAAACGAAACACGTTGTGTGGTATTAAAATACATCGTATTATTATTATTATTATTATTATACTGTAAATTGACAAATCGAAAATTTTAGATAGTACGTTCGCGATGTCTATCCTAATTACGTCGAGTCGATATATTAGGTTCTCCTATAAGTTTCTTCCTTTTTTTTGTTTCATAGTCATTCATAGCGTGAGGAGGAAGAAACACTTAGGGGAACACCCTAATACGATGTACGTATATCATACGGTTGATGGGCCGAATGTTCTCGGGTTATTCGAAAAATCAATTGCATACTCTCTTTCGCGACTTCGCAGACTAATTTTCCTTTTCTCCTTGTTTTTTCTTTTTTGTTTCTTCAAATCGTAAAACCACAAGCCGATAAAACTTTCGTTGGGATGTTAATGGAAAAATTGAATTAGTCTAAAAAAAAAAAGAAAAAAAAAACAAAGAAAAAGGAGAAAGAATAAACGCGAAAAGGAGTACGTATCCTAATCGATTTGGAAAATAAATCTCTTGGAAATGTTTGGCAGGATCGAGAAACATTTGACCCGTCTTCTTTTTATTATCGTGAAATAATTCCTTTCGTGACGCGGTACGGGGAAAGAAAAAAGAAGGAGAGAAAGAAAGAAAAAAAAAGAAGAAAAAGAAAAAAGAAAGAAGAAAAAAGCAAACAAAAATCAAATAATTGGAAAAGAAGTCAATCGTAAGAGAGAAAGATCATTCTAAAGGAAAGACGTTTCTTTAGAATTTCACCATCACTCGCCATGCTTACCACAATTCTCTTTCTCTCTCTCTCTCTCTCTCTCTCTCTCTCTCTCTCTCTCTCTCTCTCTCTCTCTCCCTCTTTATACCATCGAGTTCGCTCTCGATTTTGTTCTGACCGTAGCCTGGATACGAATCCACGTTTCGATCCACTTTAACGAGCGGGAAGTAATCGATTGCGAGCCTCGCGGCTCTCTTACCTTTCTGCCTCTCGCAGAAAAGAGAGAGACTTGCGACCTTGCTCGAACATCCGAACGATCGTCGTTGCTTCTAACGATCTCGAACGACCGATTCGACGAAAGTAAAATTCTACGAAAGGAGCACGCTCGTCCTATTAAATGGTTTCTCTCGGAGCTACAAACCGTGGTGAATCGTGGTAGGAGGGGCGAGGGTTGTTTGGGAGAGGAGGAATTTAAAAATAATACACAGAAAGATTGATAAAAATTATAATAATAACGATAATAATAATAATAATAATAATAATAATAATAATTATTATTATTATTATTATTATTATCGTTATTATTATTATTACTTTAATTTTTATTCAATTGAAGTAACAGGATTGATTAATCATTGTCTATTAAGTTGACGCTTTTTCACTTCATTTAAGTTTAATGTCATAAATAATTATAATTTATTTATACATGAAAATAGTATAAATAATTAATGGTAACGTAGTAAAACTAATGGTATCAAAATAGTAAAAAAATAATATATAACTAATACAAGTGTATAATTATACTGGTAGAAATTATATGTTTATAACATAAAAAATATACCACTATAGTATAGATTGATAATCATTTAATACTATACCATATTATTATACTATTATAATTTTCGCATTATATTTTTTACAAATGCGATAGAAAAATTATCGTTCTCATTATTATTATTATTATTATTATTATTATTATTATTATTATTATTATTATTTTCAATAGTCAAAATCAAAAATCAAAATACATTATCATACAATAAAAATCAAAATATATTTTGTGATTCTCGATAGATTTCGATCTATCCAGAGCCAATAGATCGTTCTCCTCTACTATTTCTGTCGAGGACAAGAAGCACGCATTTCTCGAGGTGTTAATAAACATACGATCTCGGGTCAATGGCGCATAGAAATGGCGTCACATCGTAAAAGCATCGATATTCTTGGAGGATCTTTCGGAGGTCAGTTACCACTGACGGTTTATGCGTACATACACATACCTACAGGGGTATACGCGTAGATACAATACATATTATATATACATACATACATACATATATACATTTATATATATATATATATATATATATATATATATATATATGTACATACCAGCGTACGTACTAACGTATATATGTATATACCGATGCGTTGTGATTAGGCCATTAACGACGCTGTAAAATCCATTTGCAAACGTTCGCATCCTCTTCCGGAACTTTGTTATACAGTGGCCGCATGTCTACGCGTATGCAAACGAGACATAAACATACGGTTCTTCGGCCTCGAGTCTCTCTTATGGGATCCCCTTTTAGCTTGCATTCTTCGAGATTCGATCGCATTCTCTTCTTCCGACGCACGTATATAGAAATGTTTTTTTACAAAACCTCACAACGATCGATACCGATGAATACGATGTGCTCTTAAGCTCTTAAGAATTATTTATTTCGACAAGTGTGCAATTGAAAATCGAAATTTTTTGTTAACGCACTGATGAAATGTATTATTTTTTCTTTTAATATTTTAAATTCTAAAATATATAATGTATTTTGTATGCTCGTGTGCCTGATAATATAATGCAGCAATAGTACAGCGTTGAATTATTTAAGCCAATAATTTTAATGACATTTTCGATAAAATTAATGAATACCTTTTATTGCAATTGTTATAGTATTTAAAAATATTATTATACTATACCATATATATATATATATATATATATATATATATATAAAATAAATAAATAAATATATATATATATATATATATATATATATAAAAGTATTATGGTATGATATAAATAATAAAAGTATAATATAAAACTATTATTATATAGTACCGCAATAATATCAATAATCAATAAATGAATATATTTTTCATTAAAATATCGATGATTTATATAGGACAAATATATCTTCTTAAATCGGGATAGACAAATATTCATTGTCTACAATTAATTTTTGGGTAGAAAGTTGTAAACAATTTAACGCGATTCGATGGAAAGGATTTTGAGGTCTCTCGTCTCGTCGGATCGATCTGTCGACCGGTTTCGCGTCGTAGGAAACGAAGGCGAACGTAATGGCGAAAGTGACGAATCTTATTTCGCGGTCACCCGCTGTGTGTGTGTGCGCGCTGTGCTTGCAGGTAAATCGGCTCTCTCGTGCGTTCTAGTATCTCTCTCTCTCTCTCTCTCTCTCTCTCTCTCTCTCTCACACACACACACACCTCACTCAGTCACTCGCTCACTCACTCTTATTACTTGTACTTCTCGTACTCGTCGTCAGTGTCAGTGAAAACCGCATTGGCGAGATAGTAGTCAGTACGATGGAACGTAAGGGAAATGAGGAAAGTCGGGCACGGACGAAAGTGAGAGGACTCACGTCTACAAGGTGTCTCGTGAACTTTCTTACTTACGTGGATGATCCTTTCACAAGCTTACCGATCGTATTAGCGAAAGATCATTCTTCGACCGCAAAACTTTTATCAATTTTTACAATCGGGCCATTCTCGTTCGTAAAGAAAGGAAAATATGAAAAACAAATAAATACATATATTTTATATTTCTTTTTTATTTGAATTCGATTGGCCGATAACTTGGGTTCGTGATTTCTAATATTTTCAATATCGTAAATTAACGATGATACGACGTTAATATTATTTATCACACAACACTACAACAACAATATATTGATTTTGGTAATAATTAATACCGCAATTTTCTCTATTTAATATTTAATGTTAACGCTAGATCAATGGTATGATTAATATGAATATTATGCTCTTTTTGCTTTTCTTTTTCTTTTCTTTCTTTTTTTTTTTTTTTTTTTCTTATAGTAGTACCGATTACGTAGATACCGTTGTTTTATTCGAATATAAAATACTGAATATTTTAATTTGTAAATAGCTCATAAATATTCAAACGCAGGCCAAATGAAAAATTAAAATACAAAATAAAAGTCAATTCTATTAAAATCAATTGTAAATTAAGAATAAAATCAATTATTGCTCGGCAAACTCTTCGTGTCGAAAGGATATTTATCGGTTTGAAAATAAACGTGCATGTTAGTATCTACAAATAGAACGTTAGATTATCTAAACAGTTGTAGTAAAGGTTCATGAATAGTTATGGCGGACGTTATATGCGATTTTCTAGGCAGTCGTGACTCGTGGGTTAATACGCGTTCTTCTTTGTTCGCGAAATCTCGATAATCACGAGTCATGCGCTATTCGATCAGGATCGAGGTAGATCTGATCGATTCTCACGAGAACTCCATAGAGAGAGAAAAAGAGAGAAAGAGAGAGAGAGAGAGAGAGAGAGAGAGAGAGAGAGAGAGAGAGAGCTTTGATTCGTTAAAGCGAAGAGAAAAGTTTTCTTTTTCTACCAACTTTGAGATGAAAATATCATAGGCCGTTTATATGACAAATTATATTCGTAGCAACAATATCGACAAACGAAAGACAATATTCGTTTAAAGAAGAAAAAAAAAATAGAAAAGAAGTTACAAATATAATCTCGAAAAATGTAACGAGATATATAACGGCAATTTCTCGCGACATTATGCTAAACAAAAATACGGGTGATTTCATTCACTCCATTCGCTAGTCTCTCGTTCGTGCGTCAGTCCTCTGTGAGAACGGCATTATTATTATTATTATTTTTATTATTATATTTATTATTATTAATAGCAGTAGTAGTAGTAGTAGTAGTAGTACTTGTAGTAGTAGTAGTAGTGATAATAGTAGTAGTTTCATTTCTTTCATCTCGAATACATTAAGATTCTTTTTCGAGATAAATAAATATTTAAAAAGAGAGAGAGAGAGAGAGAGAGAGAGAGAGAGAGAGAGAGAAGCAAGAAATCAGAAAGAACAGAGTCCGAAATAATATATTACAACTATTTTTACGTAGATCAATTCGATCGAGAAGGTGTCCTAGCAAGAGCAAGAAGAACGATTACTGCGAGAAAGAGGAAAAGGAAGGACGAAGGAGAAAAAGAAGAAGAGAAAGAGAAAGAAGAAGAAGAAGAAAAAGGAAGGAGAAGAAGAAGACGAAGAAGAACTGAGGACAATGGCGGGTGAGGACACACAGATTCTGGCGAATGGCACAGTCGAGGCTCTCACGATAATACCAGCAAAGATGGCCAATGGGAATGGCCTTATCTGTAGCAAGCATAATAACAATGGCTCGATACCAAATGGGAAGCTACATGAGATCGGGGCTGCCGAGAATGGGAAGCTGATCGTGCCTGACGAAAAATCGAGCAGCCTTCACACGGAATTCGATGACGCTGACGTTTCCTGTGGTTGGGGTCCATTAAGACCCCATTGGTTGCAATATTTTGCCACGAAGCAGGCCTTCCTGGTCACCTTTTGCATTACCTGGGTTAGTATCGATCTTTACGGATTCCAATAAATTTCTTATCTCCTGTCGATGATAATAATATCCATACACGAATATATATATATATATATATATGTTCATATATCTTTTTATATTTTTATAATTTAACGATTGCAACGTCAAACTTGTCGATCATTACGCTAGTATTAATGTTAATTTTTAATATCGAGCTATCGAGTGTCGATCATTTGAATCGTGTCGCGAGTTGAAAAACTTAAGAGCACGAACGAGAGGTTCTTTTACTCCGTCGTAATCGCCCATTGCATTTAAAAAGATTTAATTTAAAAATCGCATAAGTCGATAACAGAGATTCTCCCAGTTTCAATACATTCGGACATGCACATTACGTACATTAATTATGTTTCCTTTTTTTTTTCCTTTTTTCGTTTTGTCCCGTAGGTCCTTCAAGGCATGTACTACACGTATTTCGTCTCGGTAATCACAACGATCGAGAAGCTCTTCCAAATCCAATCGAAAACGACGGGTATCATAATGTCTGCGACTGAGATCGGCCAGATCGGTTCGTCCCTTCTCTTAACGTATTACGGCGGCCAAGGTCACCGGCCTAAGTGGATCGCCTGGGGCATGATCCTCTTTGCCGTGAGCTCCTTCACCTGCTCGATGCCTCATTTCATCTTCGGCGAACAGCTGATCCAGCAAAACGAGATGCTTTTCAGCGGCGTCGGACCCGCCGGGGAATCGGATGGACCCAACAATACTGATCCAGTTCCAGCAAATCTCTGCAGGTTGCACGAACGACCGGAGAACAATACGCTTGATGAGTACGTATTATTTTGTGCAATCGTTATATAACACGTTATTGCTCGTTAACGGTTCTTTGCTGTTCGCCTAATTGGAAATAATATATTTCGTCATAATTTTGATTCAATCTATCCGGTTGTATAATGAGTGTTGTATACTATATCGCAGAACGGACATTAAAACATTCGTTAATATTATTTCTTTTCTTTTCTTTTTTTTTTCCACATCACAGATGGATCTTGGGTACAACGGCACCGCACGGTGATTCGATCGAATATTGCGAAGGTGACTTTCTAACAGAGCAGAGGATACAAAGCAAAATAACGGCTGTAGTCCTGGCAATATTTTTTGTCTCTTTGCTCGGTGTTGGAATGGGTCAAACGGCTGTTTACACTCTTGGCATACCGTACATCGACGATAACGTTGCCAGCAGGGAAAGTCCCTTGTATTTCGGTAAGAGATTTAAAAAGAAATGATCTATTGTTAGGACACATTATATAATATGTGTATGTTATTGTGTGTGTGTGTCTTATCTGATAAAATCGACAGATATATTTGTCAATGTTTTCTATTACACATTTTGTTATTTTTCTTTCGATAGCAATCACAATTGGTGTTAGGATTCTGGGACCAGCGTTAGGCTTCATCCTTGGATCACTTTGCACGATGCTTTACGCGGATCTATCCGTAAATCCACAAATCACGCCTACTGATCCAAGATGGGTCGGTGCGTGGTGGCTTGGTAAGTCCACAAAAAATAATACATATATACATGCACATATATATAACATAATTACAATAACACTGATCTAACCTAATCATGTTCCAAGTAACATTTTTACAATAAATCTTTCATAAAAATAATAAATTCTGCTAGAAAATAAAAACGACGGATTTTCTTTTGAAAAAAGAACAAAAAAAGAAAAAAGAAGAAAACTAACCGACGATACTAAAAATTCGACGACCTTTAAATTTCGCGGAATATGCTCACAAATGTGCAACATACATACGTGCATATGTATATATGTATGTATACTCGTTTGTCACTGACTTTCCTTGGTATTATTAGGATTTCAACCGTTTTATTGTGCCGCACATCTTTGAGAGCGTCAGCGTAAAAATAATTCAAGGAGTTTGGTTACAGGGCCGTAATGAACGTTTTTATGAATATAAGACCAAATGAAGTCTAACTGTGGTACCAAATTATCTCGAAAATTCTTACTTATTCATTAGCTTAATAAAACGAAGGAGGAGGACAAAAATTAGATTGTATAAAATCGCAACAAAATAAAGAAAACGTTAATATATTTGTATATATCTATATATACATTTTTTTTGTTTCTTTGTTATATTTATTCGTAATACGTATACGATGAAAAAAAAATTTAATTGGCCCGATCGAACTACGAGTAGATTAAAAAATTAAAAATAGTATCATTTTTTTCGTTTCTTTTCTTTTCTTTTTTTTTTTGATTTTTTGTTTTTTTTTTTTTTTTTGAACGACAAACGCTTGTAAAATACATCGAACGTGAATATAATCGTGACGTAAAGCATTCCACTTTTATTTTGAAGGTCTGGTGCTGATATCCGCGATGCTGATGTTGGTCAGCATAGGAATGTTCGCCTTTCCTACGCGTTTGCCGACGAGCAGAACACCGCCGAAACGAGCGGATGCCAAAAAACCTAGTCTAAGAGGTAAGTCCTGATTAATCTTGAGAGGAGAAAAGGAGGTGGGATGAGATGGGATGGGATGGGATGGGATGGGATCGGATCGGATCGGATCGGATCGGATGGGATGGGATGGAATGGAATGGGGGAAAGAGATAGAGAGAAAAAGAAAGAGAAAGAGAGTCGGCGATCGTCCGTAAAATCGACGAGGCGTACGTTTCGCCATCCAGAAGAGTGAGAAAGAGTAAGAGAAAGAGAGACAGACAGAGAGAGAGAGAGAGAGAGAGAGAGAGAGAGAGAGAGAGAGAGAGAGAGAGAGTGAGAGTGAGAGAGAGACTCGTTCGACCATCTTAATCCTTTAGTTGGCCATTAAATTTTTCTTACCTCTTAAAGGTCGGCGTACCGATAAAAAACTTGGAAGGATATAAAAATGTCGCCTCTCTCTCTCTCTCTCTTTCTCGAGTCTGTGGAAATGGGAAGATTTTAATCGGCCTTGTTTTTTTTCTTTTATTTTTATTTATTTATTTATTTTTTTTTTTTTGTAACTCTCCGATTTCACAAAAGCCTTTAGTCGAAGATCTTCCGTGGTAGTTTAACGGGCATCATTTCTTGATCTAAAACTTAGAGCGCGAAAACGAGCGACGAACTCCGTTTATCGATATTAACATATATCAAAATGATTTAAATAGGTGTTGTTTACGTTTGTCGTGATATTAAAATTGGGAAATAATGTGATGGGTCCGTAGAATTTTTTATTGTTACTGTTATTGTTATTATTATTATTATTATTATTATTATTATTAATAATATTATTATTATTATTACTATTATTTTGAAATAGCAAAAAAGGAAATAGAAGGAAATTATTTCTTGTAGTTTATTTTGTATTATTAAAAAAAGCCACGTGCCTCAATGAAGAAGAAAAAAGGGGAAAAGAGAGGGAAAAAGAAGAGAACGTTGACAACGATAACGACAACGACAACGACGACGACGACGACGACGACGACGACGACGACGACAACAACGAAAATCCTCTCGGTAAAATTTCGCGTCAGGCTCAGCCCATTTCGGCAGCCGGACCTCGAAGGCTAACGAGAATGCAAATAAAAAGCGGAGACAATGTGGTGCTCTTCGCAAGTTAATCGGCGCTTCCAGCGCGCTGAGTTTCGCCCACGGCCGAGATAATGAGTCCTCGCATAAGAATATTTATATCGCGGCACGACCGACCAGCCGGCTGCCCGGTGCCGCTCTCTTTGCAAAAGGAGCAAAGGTTAAAATATCGCGACGCAAGAAAAAAGACGGCTTCTTCTTCTTCCTTCTCCTCTTCTTCCACCTCTTCTTTTTCTTCTTCTTCTACTACTACTAATGTTTTTGCTTCCTCTTACTCTTCATCTTTTCCTTTTTCCTCTTCAAGTACGAATAAAAGTCCTCGAGTAATACCTGCTAACTTCAAAAATATTGTATTTTAAGAATTATGATCGAAAATGGTGCTCATCTTGTAACACGGCTTCCTTCAAATCAATTTCAATTTTTCAATCAACTACTCCATCTCGTTCGACGAATTCTTTTTCTTGTTTTTTTTTTTTTTTTTTTTAATCATTTATCTTCGTTCTGTTTGATATTTTGAAATCACCTTTCGTTCTTTGCCTTTTTCTTGGTTTCTTTTTTTGTTTTTTTTTTTTTTTTATTGGTAACAGATGACAAAAAAAGAATTCATTTATGAAAGATATATCTCATTCATGTGATACGAATAAATTAATCATCAATTTGAAAAGTAAAACACAAGTAACTGAGACGTTTCGCTCGGTTTAGTGCGTATTTAATTTTTTATTTTCTTTTTTTACATCGAACTTTATTTCGCGCAAAATTGCATTTATATCGGGTTTCTTGCTTTCTAATTGATTATAAATATAACATTTCATACATATATACTCTAAAATTTATTATTAAAATCAAAAGATAAAAATATTTTCTCGAATATTATATCTGTAATATTAAAAATTATATTCGAAGAAAACCAGAAGAAAATTGTGCTCATTTTATTTTCTTTTTTTTTTAATTATTACAAAAAGTTTGAAATTTGTTTTTAAATAGGAAATTGAAGAAAAAGAAGTGTTATCTTTCGAAGGAACTTTTTGGTTAGACCAATAAATAACTCAACGATAGAACGCACGAATGCTCGCAAGTCACGTCAAAAGACACGAAAGAAAGAACGAGAGAGAGAGAAAGAGAGAGAGAGAGAGAGAGAGAGAGAGAGAGAGAAAGAGAGAAAGAAATAGAGAGCGTTATCATAAAAATCAAAAAACAAAAATATTTTCTCAAAATATTATATCTTTAATATTAAAAATAATATATTCGAACGAAGCCGAAAGAAGATTGTTCTCGTATCTTATATTTGTCTTTTATTTTTCTTTTTTTTTTTTTTTTTATCGTTACGCAAAATTTTCAATAGTCAATGTTAAATAGAAATTAAAAGAAAAGAAAGTGTTATCTTCCGAAGGAACCTTTCGGTAGACCACTAATAACTCAACGATGGGAACGCACGAATGCTCGCAAGTCACGTCAAAAGACACGAAGGAGAGGGCGAGAGAGACAGAGAGAGCCAAAGAGGACAGGAGAAAGATAGATAGAGAGAGAGAGAGAGAGAGAGAAAGAGAGAAGATGAAAGAGCATAGGCGTGTTCGATCGAGCGAACGAAACGAAAAGGTGCCCGGACGTCGTAGGTACATACATAACGTCGTGGGGGCAGGAAGGACGCAAGGAAAGAATGCCGTCGGCTCGTCCCTCGCGCGATCCTCGAAGCTGAACTCTTTCTCGCTCGCGCGAGCGTGCGAGCAAGCAAGCAGGCGCGCGGGTGCACACGCGTGATCGCGCACTCGAGCGTGCGTGCATTAACGCTAATGACCGACCGAGCGACTCGTGCACTCGTGCACGAGGTGGGGCAAGTTCACGGTCACGCGTCGTGCGTCGAGTGCGCGCACAGATACATAGGATATTCGCATATATATATACGTATGTATGTATGTATGTATGTATATATATATATATATATATATATATATATGTATGTATATATATAAATGTGTACGACGATGAGTACGTCATATCCACCACTTGCCTCTTACCTTCTTCAATCCTCCCCCTCAAACCTATTCACCCTATTAAATTTTTCATTGAGATCGTTTATATTCGTTCGATGACGTAAAATCGAGACACGAATCGTTCCCATTATCCCTCGCGTACACATATTTATTTTGGATATCTTAACGATCGATGACAAATTTTTCTTTTTTTGATTTTTTTTCTCTTTTTTATTTTTTTTCGTTGTTTTACTACCTCAATGGTACTCGTACTTGAAATGGACGTGTATATCAGCCTTGACGTTTGATAAAGCGGAGTAATAAACGTATCCTGTAGGAAATATATATCTCGTCCACTTGGGATATGTATTTTAGTAAACATTAGATCGACGCGTTTGTATAAAGATTCTCATTTTTCTTAATTCAACGTCAAAATTTCAATTGCCCTCCTCCCCTCCCTCTTCCTCCCCGAGATTGGATGCGCGCATAGGAATTTGTTTTGAATATAACAGAGCGATCTCATGTATCACGTCCCAGGGGAAAATAGATCTCGTTGAAGGTGATTTATAAATCTGCACGTTTAAGGGTATATCGTTTATGATTTTTCAATGATCTTGTCATATTTTGTAATTGGTCCTGAGTAATTCTTAAATTAGATATTACAATTCGTTAAAGTACAATATACAATAGTGCAACGTACTGTATTTTAGAAAATGAATCCTTTCAAAGATGATTCATAAAAGTTACGAACCGGCACGGTACGGATATATTGGTTTTTCCAAAAATATCGTCAAATCTCGTGCCCCTCCCCCTCCCCCGAGTCACCTCCACGAGTCTAAATTAGATATTTCAGTATTTGAATGTAATAAGGTACCGCGATACACCGTATTCCAAGAAAATTGATCTTGTTTGTAGGTAATTTGCTAACTTTCAACCCTGGACACGTACCAATTCTGACTAGATCAAATTTAGTCCCCGCGGAGAATTACACCGAACTAGATTCTAATTTAACTTTTGGTTAGGCTTAATGTATCAAAACGGCGTGCCTTCGTAATGTCAGATATCTCGAATAGAAAATGACTAACGAACTTTCCAAATGAATTTATCACGATAATTAATGTCTTTTAACGCGCGTTAAAAAGAAAAGAAAAAAAAGATTAGGTGGTGAATAGGCCGTAACATAAAACTTAACGAATCGTTTAACGATCACCCTATATATATACTACACCTATAGCAGCAGGGTTGTCGCGGTAATACGTGGAGCTCGATGTTGGTCACGTTTGTCTACTTAGGGTCTATGTACGGGACGTTTCTATGCGGGGTTGCCACGACTCTATGCTGCCTTTTCTGGAAGGCTAGAAGAAGCCTCTTAGCCGCGTCGTTTCCTACGTACTACGCGTCTACATACGTATATCCTTTCAATGTTCCTATAATAAATCTCTTCTGAAATAAATTCCCTTTCTAATCATTCCGAACGGATAAGCTCTGTAATAATTTTCGTTATCAAAAGGATCTAATCATTAAATCACGATAATCTATCCCTTTGTCTTATTTTTATCGATAAAAAGATATCATAGGAGAGGATTATTATTAATTTTATTTATTTCTTTTAATTTTGTATTTTGTTTGGTTTTGTTTTGTTTTAACGGCCACATTCAATTACAGATTTTCCGAAAGCAGTTAAAAGGCTGTTGAAGAATGACATCCTGATGTTCAGGACAGCTAGCAGCGTGCTGCACATCCTGCCAATCGCAGGACTTTACACATTCTTACCAAAGTACCTCGAGAGCCAATTTCGCTTGCCAGCTCATCATGCTAACATGATATCAGGTATCGAACAATATCTTCTACGATATCTAACAACGATCATTCATAAATCATGTCTCTCACGTTGTAATCTTTTCTTCTTCCTCCTTTTTTTTTTTTTTTTACAGGTGTCGGTGGTATTCTAGTTATGGGTCTGGGTATTATTATCAGCGGAGTGTTCATTCTGAGAGCGAAACCAAACGCTAGGTTCGTTGCAGCTTGGATAGCTTTCACAGCGGTCGTTTATGCCATCGGTATGGGCGTATTGATGTTCATTGGTTGTCCGATGGACGATTTTGCTGGTCTTGTCTCGCACTCCGATGGGTAAGAAACGAAATAATAATAATCATCATCATCATCGTCGTCGTCGTCGTCGTCATCGTCATCGTAATGATCATCCATCATCATCTAATCATCATCGTCGTCGTCATCACCATCATCATCATCATCATCATCATCATCATGATCATCATCGTTCATCTTCGTCTTTGATGAAATTAATTAGAATCATTGTTTTGAAATAATTTCCATTCACGTATATCCCATCAATGTTTTCTCAGAATCTCGAGCTTCGAGCCAACCTGCGAGGCTAGCTGCGACTGCGATCGGAACAAGTTCAGCCCGATCTGTGGCGCGGATGGCAAAACGTACTTCTCCGCGTGTCATGCTGGCTGCTCGAATTACACGATAGTGGACGGGAAAGTGGCATCGGTATGTAAGGATATCTCTCAGAGAATATGTATACATAAGCGTGTACTTACGTTCATATGTATAATATGTATAGAGTATATAAGTACACATCGATTCGGCGGGATGGGATGGGCCGGGGGATGGGGTATTTGCATTAAATTGTCTCCCGAAGCAAAAACTTACAATAAAAAGAAGAATAAAAAAGAAAGAAAAGTGAGAGAGAGAGAGAGGGAGGGAGGGAGGGAGGGAGAGAAAGAGAGAGAAAAGAAAAAAGATGAGAAGGGATAAAAAGTTTATATCGTTATAAGATTTTAACGTAATCATCCCGTCCACTTATTTTTCTTCTCTTATTTTCTTTTCTTTTATTTTCATTTCATTTCGTTTCATTTCATTTGATTTTTTCCCCTCCTCCTCCTCCCCCCTTCCGCCCCTCCCTTCTTTTTCTTCTTTCATTCCAGTTTTATAACTGCCAGTGCATCGGGCAGAACTTAACGATGCCGGAAACGACGAGCACAGCGACGATTGGTTACTGTCAATTGGAATGCAGTAACTTTTGGGTCTACATGATTCTCTTCTCGGTGTTCGTTTTTATTCACTCAACGAGCGAGGTTGGTTCCATGTTACTGATATTACGATGCGTGGATCCACGGGACAAGGCCATGGCCCTCGGTCTCATACAATTTGCTATTGGCTTGTTTGGTAATTATATTTTATTTTTCTTATACACTCTTAACGCCGTCTTACCCTCCTTCCTTCCTTCTTTTCATTTTCTTTCCTTTCCTTCCTACTCACTTCTCAAGTAGAAGAGTACTAACTATTACTCGCATGATTTCGCAATTACGCGCTTCACGTTTTATGGACACCGGGAACAACTTACTACGCTACTTTCTACGCGTCTTGCCTTGCGACGTTTACCGTTATTACGCAAATCCAAAGACGTATAACAAAATTTTCTTTTTATTTCTTCCCCTCCCCCCTCCCTCCCTCCCCTTTATTCCCACGTGCTAAGGATACCAACATCGAAAGATTTATCGTTATTCTTTCAATGAATCTTTCAGTAGATCGATATGGCAAATCATTGGTTATCCGTTGCATCGCTAACTATAAGTGCATTCGTACATTATTGAAAATTGAATAATATGTTATTTGTTAGAATGAACGTAGTATGAATCAAGCTCCATTGAAAAATATATTTTCTTTTCTTCTTTTTTTACGAGAAACTATTATACATTGGATTACACTGATGTATCATTAATTATCTGGTTATTGGTAACTAAAAGTGTTCGTAGATTTTTGAAAATTGTATAACTTGCAATCTGTTAGAATGAACGGAATATTTCCATTGAAATATATTGAGTTGACCGATAAATTAATGTCGAAACTATTGATAGTTTATATTTAGGTAAATAACGCAAGTATTTCTTTTTTTTTTTTTTTATTGAAAATGTTTGACATCTTATATCTAAACGAATAACACTGCGGTATTTTTTCGTATTGCGAAATTTCTTTTGCGTGATAACTTATATATAAAAAGAAGTAATAATAGTAAGTTTTCATTCAAAATTCCGACACATTAATTATTGCTCGATTCAAAATCAATTTTTTATGAAATCGTTGTTCATTCGCACTGACGAATTATTGATTTGAATCTGTTATATCATAAACTTAGTAACAAAAACTATTCTCGCATACTTTTGATCTGTTAGAATACATGTAGTACTTTAATTAAATAATATTAATTTATTGTAAAATTATACATACATACATACATACATACATACATACATACATACATACATACATATATATATATGTATTATTCATATAATTGTACAGGTAATGTACCATGTCCAATCGTATACGGTGCCGTTGTGGATTCAGCGTGTCTTGTGTGGGAATACGCTTGTGGTGAACGAGGTGCCTGTTGGCTCTACGACTCGAATGTCTTCAGGATGTTTTATCACGGTAAGCGAAAGATCTTTAACATTAAGATCATTATAACTCGTTAAATAGTTGTTATTATTTCATTTCTTTTTTTTTTTTTTTTGTATTTGTTTTTCTTCGATCGAGAACGTTATCGAAGGAAATGAAAAAAAAAAAGAGTAAAGGAAAATGAAAAAGAAATGTTTCAAGTATACCCGATACATATATAAATAACTTTGCATAGATAACATAACATAAGCGCAATAAATATACAAACAGGTTAACAAACAAGTTATACATTCTCGAATAACTCGTAGATTTTCATTTGCAACAGGCACGACGGGTGGAATCCTTGTGATGGCCTTCATCGTGGACATAGTTGTGTGGTACAAAGCCGGTAGTATAAGTTTCGTTGAGGAACAGGAATGTGAGGACGGTACGGCCGAAGAAATGGCCACTTTAAAGTCTCAGGACGCGCAAAACGTCGATAATGATTATCTGTGAAGGATATACATACATACATACATATATATATATATATATATATATATATATATATATATATATATATATATACACAAAGACCCACATATATATGGGTAAACATATGTATATAGTCTCGAAACGATGTATATAGAAGGGGTACGTAAGGCGTTCAAGTGTGAAAGGTTTTCAACCCTTTAAACACGAACGAAGTCGGTGTGTGATCGAGGTGAATTCGCGGCTGTCGTCCTTCGAGCTGTCCTACTTGACAACGGATTATTCTAGTCTTTCATCGAAAAGGACGAGTCAGCGACAAAAGGAAAGGGAATCCCTCAAATTCTCTTTCTGAAGAATAAGAAGAAGAAGAAGAAGAAGAAGAAGAAAAAGAAAAAATCCTCTCCGAGATGAACCGGCCAACGATTCTCGACCAACGATTCCGAAAAATCTTCCTTTATCTTCTTTTCTTTTCTTTTTAAATATACAAACAAAAAAAAGGAGAACGAATCTAAGAAACGGTAAAAGTGTTACGTAGATCGTGAAGGTGATTATTATCCTGCGATTATTCTGTCTTATCTTATCGAATAAGAAAATCGGCCATCTTTTCGAAGATAGAAGGAAGATGGGAGAGATTGCGTCTCGATGAACGAGTTAAACGTACATACATACGTAGTGTGTACGAACATAAATGAATAATTATATGACGTGGGATAAATTTCAAAGAACGAACGATGGAATTGAGAAGACGACGAGCGCAGCGAACGACCACGTGCCAATATATTATGTTGTTGTATATTTCCCGCGGTTTTTTTTTGTAATCAAAAGTACGTGTCTCGGTACATGAACGAACGCACGTTGTTTCATCAACGATACTTCTCGTGATTTGCATTTTATGAACACACTTTTGTTACTTTCGAGAAAAGATAAAAAGAAAAGAAAAAAAAAGAAAAAATTTAATTAAATTAATCCCTTGCACTTCATGGACCCACCGTTACAGCGATATCCGTGATATTAAGTGAAAAAATTAATCTTTACTTCATAGCGACCAGATAAATCTCTTCGTTTATCTTACATTCGGCAAAAGATTTGCGTAGTTTTATTTTCATCGACGGTACTCAAGGAAAAAAAAATCAACTCGTGAAGCTTTTGATGAATTATATTTAAATATTGCCGGGAGTGCAAGGGATTGAATTAAATTAAATGAAAACTGCCGAACTTATCCTCGCAGATTGACGCATACAATATATTAATCAATGTATTTACATTTTATCGATATTTTATGCTTCCGCCAAGTATCAACGGAAAATTTATTAACAGACTGACGAACGTTACGAAACGTTCGCTAAACGAAACACGGCCTAATTGAGAAGAAGAAGAAGAGAAAAAAATCTCGTAAGATTCTCTCCTCCACCGTTTTACCCCCCACCCCCCCCCTCGCCACGGGAGAAGAAAAAAAATTGAACATGTATATATATATATATATATACATATATATTTGTTTAAAATAATAAAATTAAAATATGCCGATAATCGTAAACCCGATAGAATCCTCGAAGAAAAGATTGATAATATATGTATACACATATGTACTATATACGCAATGGGTGGCATATTAACAAATCGGTGTAGAGAGCTGATAGGACGTTTCCTATATGTGTATGTTCCTCCTTTGTGTATCTGTATATATGTATATGTATACATTTTTATGTATATACGTATGTGTATATATATATATATATATCATTTCGTTCCAAAGTTCCAACGCATATAAATGCCCTCTGAATATTAAAACGTATGTGTACATATGTATATGTATATGTGAAAGCCGTACGTTTATATTTTTTTCCTTTTTTTTTTTTTATTATTATTATTCTTTTTTTCTTAAATAATGTAATAACATCGCTATATCAAGGGCAATCTCTTTAAGCTCAATCTAATTAGTTCCTGGTACGAAATCGAAAGGATTATTTAAAAAAAAAAATCAGAAAGCTCGTAAAAATTAATTCGCGCTCGATGTAACGTCGATAAATGCGCGTCATCTATCTCGTACCCGAAGAGATCTAATTATTAATTAATTACATTACAGGAGTGTGTACAAAATAATAATAATTTCGTACATATATAGATACGTACGTATGTAGAGTGAAATTTGTTTCATTCATAGGACAATCCATTTGAAAAAAAAAAAAAAAAATACTAAGAGAGAAAAATGTTCAATCGAATACGATAGACGTCGTTTGCGAAAGCGAAAATTAACAAACAAACAAACAAATATATATATATATATATATATATATATATATATATATATATATATATATATATATATATACTGAGTTAAGTCTCTAACTTTTTGCGAGTCGTATACACATCACACACATACACACCAAATATTGATATATTGAAAGAAGTAAACATCACACAAATTAGGTATCACAAAGTATTAAACTTACGAAAATGAAAATAAACGGAGTCTCGGGTACGATTGCATCCAGCTTCTCCATTTTGCATTTTATTCGCGCATGGAAGGGACATAAAAAAATACAAAAGCGAATAAAAAGATAAAAATAAAATACAAATATTTAGCATTATTCTCAACGAGCATATTCACATAACAAATATTTTATTACATAACCAATTCCATCACGTATGGTAAGAAAATAAATTAAAAGAAAGAAAAAAAGGAAGAAAGAAAGAAAAAAAAAGGAAGAAAGAAAGAAAAAAAAAAGGAAGAAAGAAAGAAAAAAAAAGGAAGAAAGAAAGAAAAAAAAGGAAGAAAGAAAGAAAAAAAAAGGAAGAAAGAAAGAAAAAAAAAGGAAGAAAGAAAGAAAAAAAAAGTAAACGAAAATACTTAGCATTGTTCTCGCGACGAGTGTATTCACACATCACAAAAATATTTTATTACATAATTAAAACACTCCAAAGTATAATAATATATTTAATGCTAACGGAGAAGCGACGCGATTTAACTCGAGTCATTAACCGTCCGCACTCTTAATCGAATATTGTAATAATCGTGTTGTACTATATGTTCGTGTGTACATAAGACATTCCGTGTTTAGATATCTCTTCTACAGAACAATTAACGAATGATCTAGCGCGGGATCGTGGATCGAATGAAATAATCCGCGATCGTTACGGCCGGTGGAACATTTTATTATTATTATTATTAATATTATTATTATTATTATTATTATTATTATTATTATTATTATTATTATTATTATTATCTTTACTCTTTTTTTTAATAATTTTTGTTCTCATAAAATAAAATAAAAAATCTCGACGCAGAAGATTAGAGCGAAGGACGAGAAGAAAGAAAAAGAAAAAGAAACAAAAATATATATGTATGTATATATATATATATATATATATATATATATATATATATATATATATATATATACACATATATATGCACGGCACATATTTTTAGACGATTTGAGGAAGAAAAATGAGTCGAAATGAAAAGAGGAAATAAATGAAGAAAGAAAGAAGTAAATAGTTGATTCGTTATTACGGTGATTAGCCTAACTTTAGAAGAAGAAAGCATAAAAAAAAAAATAATAAATAAAAATAATAAAAAATAAAGATAAGCGAGGAATACATGGGTAATTAATTGATTGACCGTGACAAACAAATGAAGAAAGAAAACATTTCATGAGAATTACAAGAAGCTGTATTTTAATATCGTACAATTTTACACGCGCGAGAGAAAATGCGTCACGGCGAAACGAACGTCGTCGATTTTTGATTCTCAAAAGGAAGATAGGAAATATTAGATAGGAATGGTTAAAAAAAACAAACAAACAAAAGAAATGAAAAGAGGAAAAGAAAATGGACTCTGCTGTGTACCGTTGGATTATTAATAACACATTGTTGACCTCCTATGAAAACAAACATTAATGTTCTTCGCATCTGACAAATATTTGTTCATAATTGAATTGAAATCATTATTAAAATATTAATAATTCAAGAAAATTGTTATCAAAATTAACTAAACGCCAGACGATACAATATAAACAATACCGTACCCAAAAGGCCGAAAAGTCCTAAATGACATTTAAAAAGTTAATCACTCTTTTTCGGAAGGTGTTTTAGGCAAATTTTTTTTTCGGATTACAAAAATTACAAGCCCAGCTTGTAAAATTTTGCAAGCCTAACTGCGAGCCTAAGTAATCTCGAAAAAAAGAGTAATTGATTTTTTAAAATCACTCGAAAACTTTTTCGACCTACTTAAAAATCGTTGATCCGTCATTATATGATAACTTAATTTTTAACAGTTTTCTATTTTAATAATTACATTAATTGTGGATGCAACAATGCAAGAGCGAGCATATATTTATGAGACAGATCAACAATGTGTTAAGAAAAATGTTTCTGCGGCATTCGAAAGAGCGCGCGCGCATGAAACCGGGAATTTCATATATTTTTGGAAAATTTTAGTTCTTCGAAAGGAAAGTAAAGGTTGATTAAAAAAAAAAAAATAAAATAAAATAAATAAAAAAGGAGATGCATAATATATGTACGCATGTATGTATGTACACATGTATGTATGTATGTATGCATGTATGTATGTATGTATGTATGTATGTATGTATGCATGTATGTATGTATGTATGTATGTATGTATGTATGTATGTATGTATGTATGTATGTATGTATGTATGTATGTATGTATGTACTTGCCCCGATCTTGCCGATTAGTCTGACAATCTGCGAAGAAGGCAAAAAAAAATCTCGAACTAAAAAGAAGGATCCCAAATTATTTTTTTAATATTCAAATCTATTTTTAAGCGATATTCGCGTACGAGATCGCATATTTTCGAACATGTTCAGCAATCTACGGGGCATATTTCCGAACTATGATACATTGCAATGATAAAATAGAAAAAGAGCAAAAGTGGCATTTGTTTTAAGGGTTTATAGGATTGATACTGTTGTTTTCGTAAGAGATCAAGGGAAATATATATATATATATATATATATATATATATATATATATATATATATGAAACGTATATATAAAACAAAGAAATGCAAAATTTGCAAACACATATATCTTTATGACAATTGATTATTTTAGAATCATCCCCCCCACCCTCGCCCAAAGGAAAAAGAAAAAAAGACAAGAAAAAAAATACAAAGTGTAGGAGAAAAAATTACGAAGTGCAAGAAAAAAAAAGAAAAAGACAAAATTGTGCTTGATCATTCCATTGATCTTCTTACTTCTTTTGCTTCTGTAAATTCTAATAAACCCTTAAAACGATACCAAAAAGAAATAATATTGCGATTAAAAGAATTACAGCAGTGTATGTGTGTGAAAAACTATCTTCCTCGAGGGAATCGTATTTTTTTATCCCAAAAAGTAAA
>OU426995.1:3096479-3103979 GCA_911387935.1 Dolichovespula saxonica | reverse complement strand
CTTTCACGTTTCATTTTTTTCATTGTATTCATTTTTTTTCTTTTTCCTTTTTTTTGGATTTTATTTATTTCTTTTTATTTTTATTTTTAGACCGACGAATGGTCTATTGAACCAAGGAAGATGCACACCCGTCATTCTACAGAACAAACTACCACAGATGAAAAACTAGAAAAGTACTTCAGACATAGGTATATATACATACCTTTTGAAATAATTTATATTAAACATTCTTATATTTACTGATAATTTGTTGTTTATTGTAAATTATGATCTGCAATTCCTGATACTTTGAATAGCTCAAACTAATACTACAGAATATTATGAAGTTGATATAAAAATTGCATTATATATTACAATTGATATTATTATAGATTACAGCGTACAAATAAAGAGAGTACTAGTAGTAGGGAAAGAACAGCAGCTTTTGGCCTTATAATGCCTGGTGGCCCACCACCTGCTCTTCCTGGTGATCATACTGTGCTTTTGCCCAGCATTGCATCACAGACATCTATATGTATGTAAAATTGCTTTATTTCAATTTTATTATTTATAGCAACTAATTTTTTATTTATACAATTTCATATAACATTCGTGATACATTAAATATGTTCAATATATGCGTGTTCTTTTAGACAATCAATTTTCTTTGAATACAAAAGCAAGTCCTATGAGCATACCTGTAAAACCAATGAGGCCTCCAATGCGTTCTTCCATTGAAGGACTGAATCAAGAAATTGAAGGATTAGTACTCAAATCTACAACAAACACTAACGATCCAGATCACCCAATAGAAGATAAGGTATTGTTTTTATAAAAATATCTACACATTACTTTATTATTTCATAATATAGATAGATAGCATAGTTAAATCATAAAAATATAATATACATACATTTTTTATTTCATGTTAGTACGCGCGATATCGTGAGCAAATAACACCAGAAGGACATCGTGCACCTTTGGCAGATTTGTTGAGGGCGACTCGTAGTGTCAACACACAAACACCAGCTACTGATCTTCCTTCCAGTTCTTACTCCTCAGGTAACTCATCGTTAATTCTGCATTTATATATCTCTCATTTTTATTTACAATTATTAGTATCATATTTCTTCAGTAGAAAAAATAATTTAGTTATTAGTTATTTATGAACGATTTTGTAACAAAATATTTGTAATTATAAACAAGTTGAAAGGTTTCTTATTAGAAGTTAAAAGTTACATGCAAAATTTTATAAAAGTATAAATCTTCTTTAAAGATTTACATTTTGTTATTTATAATGATTAGATTTTCGATTAATTTTATTTGTATCATGACTAAAAATAACACACTAACTATGGTGTGTGTCTGCCTGTTGAGGCAGGCCCTCCATCTAGGAATTCTGAGTCTCCGCTGATACCTGGTCTTATGGATGCTTCCCGTTCACCTAGCGATCTCTTCCAAGGTTGGAGCACGTTTGCGGATTGTTTATTAAACTAACGCGATTTCTAATTGATTTGTTTAATGTTTTTTCTGTAGCAGGATTTCGAACTTGGTGTATTTATATAATGATATAATATATAATTATTCAATAATGATTTATTAGAGATAATAAATTATTATTATTATTATTATTATATATATATATATATGTATATTTTTATATACACACATACATATTATATAATTATATATAATACACACGCGGAGTCTGTTTAAAAATTACATGCATTTGTAGGAATATATGATTTATATAAAATAATGCAAAAAAAAAGTGTTAAACCTACAAATGTTACATGAAATTTTAAAACATTGTCTACACATAATGTGTATATATATATATATATATATATATATATATATATATATATATATACACATATGGATATATACTCAGTATTTCTAAAACATGCATAGTAAATGCATACCAAATAAAATTGCTATAGTTTGATGAATGGTTTAAATCAATTTTGTTTTTTGTTATTCAATTCTAACAAACAGCATGTTCTTAAAATACTGGTATCTACATGTATTTATGCATATGTGTGTGTATATATATGTGTATGTCTATACACATACGCATACACATATAATATATATATATTGATTATTTTTTTTACACATAGTGCATATGCACGCATGTGAAAGCGTTTGTTTAAGATGTATTACAGATGTGCACATCTCATATCTGTCATTATATTATATCTACATATACATTGTAAGCATTTAATTCAAGGATTTTGAAGCACAAATAGGGATTAAAATGCAATTAATAAATTCTAAAGTACTTTTGGCAAGATATTAGAATGTTCATATTCTGATAACATAAACATTACACTCAGAAATATGAATCTCACTGCATTGCTTAATTTTATCTGGTTATTTCACAATAACGGTGATATTTAACAATTTTTTTCAATAAAAAAAAAAAATATTGCTTCTTTCACATATTTAAAATACAGCTAATCTGAATAAAATGACTAAAGAAAAATCCGTCACATAAATGCATGGCAATGTAACAATCGACTTTTACATTTGGAAGTATCTTATAATTATAGCTATTAGAAATCTTTTTAGACACTTATTGTAATACACAAATATCATTCACAATGATATTATTTCATAATATTTTTTAAAAGAACATACATAATTTAATTTTTATATCTCAATGCCATGTATCATTTCATAGAACATGATTTAGTTACTGCTTTATTATTGATTTAGTTCTTCCTTTTGTTATGTTTCTCATTAAATTCTTGACAGACATGTATTATTATTTTATCGTGTATAAAAATAGCACAAAAATGCCATTAGTGTACAAATGCATCCCAATTTTAATGAGCATGCAATTGTAATATCTATGTTTTGACAATGTTGTATACAGTTCATAGAGAATTAAATTTATTTTATTTATCATTATGTTATAGTTTGTAATGTTATAGTTTAATATTTCGTGTTCTTTTTTTTTATTTTTTTTTCTTTTTTTTTTCATTTTTATTGTGAAGGTGGAAGCCGCGGATCAACACCTGAACAGGATAGAGAAGGTCGTCTTGGAACATCTCCTCATATTAACAGGTTCCTTGCAAGAGAACCTCCTGATGGCTGTGAGAAGGTCAACCTCAAATTTGTAGAAGATACGAGGTAAATATTTGATTTCTAAAATGGAACATATAAATTTTCAATGGGCTTAAATTATTAATGTTTGTAACGTGTGATTTAAAGTTGAGATTTATTCTTTTGAAAATGCATCGAAAGTGCTAGTCGATAATCTCTTAGGATTAATTATTATTATTAATTAGAAATTATCATAATGAAATACGAATATTATTTATTTGTTTAGGCGACCTATGATTGACTTGAGCAAACTAGAGTATTGTTCGAAGCCATGTGTATCATTCCAATTAAAACCAAGTTTGGGCTCAGCGTTCCTGCCATTGCAACAGCCGGCCAGTCCGACAGTGGTTGCTAGTGCATCAGCCTCTTCTCATACAGCATCAACTACACCTCCCCCGAATCCATAGTCCTACTTTTTGCCTTATGGAGTAGCATTCATAATACCATTTGATATATATTTTTTTTAAAGACTTCATGGGTAAAAAGTGGACTTACTTCAGGTAAAGACATGTACCGACAAAGAAAAGTTACCAAAAATGCAGCCTGTCCCTAGTGTGAGCTAATGTTTGGACAAAGTGATTATGTAATTAGAATTATAATTGCATTAATATAAAGTATGGGGAAGGCTTCTAAGCTCTGCTAATATTTGAAACAATAATAAATACGAGGAACAATAATTTGTGATAACTAAAAGATGACGAACGAACGTTTGGAAACGAACATTGTGTTCTACAGGGAAAAAGACTAATGGAAATTGTGTATTCTAAATTTAGTGCAAAAATGTGCTAAACAAGTTTAGTTTTGTATACAGGAAATAATATTCAACATGTCGGAAGGTATTAAATTTAATTGCTGGAGAAAGCAAAATTATACAGATACAGAGAAAGGGGTATGTATGCATACATATGTACATTCACACCCACCTATAATGATTTATCTCACTTATACATCTATCATTTTAAACGATTCAAGATAATTCAGTGTCATATGTTAGAATTTTGTATGGTTTTGTATTATTAATTGTATACTGAAGATATTCAAATTATCATTATTATTAACATCATTATTATTAATTTTATTCATTATTATTAATTATTATGATTAATAATATCATATGGGGAGCTTGAAAATCAAGTACTGTTAAACTCCTTTTGTTTCTTTTTAAGTATTAGTAGAGTTCAATATCATCTTAAGACAAAGTATATAGTTTTGTTACTATCAAAATTTATGCTATATTATATATAAAAGTTTGTACTTTTTTAATTTCTTTTTTTTTTCTTTTTTATTTCTGATAAATATTTTACGAAGTAAGAATAGTGCTATTGCAAATTGCATTTGTAATTAAAAATTACCAGTATCTAAAAATTTTATTTGCACTAGAGAAAGTTTTATACATGTCTACGTCTTTTGGTAATATAATACCATTGGGCTATGCAATTTTTTTTTTATTATTATTATTATTATTATTATTATTATTATTATTATTATTATTATTATTATTTAAATTGTATTATGTTAGATTATAATCAGTATATCTACTATCAATAAAACATGTATTGAGAAATCGATGCATGTATGATAAAACAAGCCCAACGATATAGGGTGGGTGTAATAAAGAAGAAAAATGAGAAAGTGATAATGTTGCAGACTGATTAAAGTAAAACGAAAAAATACTTTAATTGGTATTGTATCAGATGTGCATACAAAATGACTCCTTTTCATGACACTGGTGTGCGTGCGTGTGTGTGCGCGCGCGTGTGTGTGTATAGGGGGTGAATGAGTATGTACTAGTGTAGCGCGTGGATAGGTTTTTTTTTTGTATAAACGTGGATCTTAGTAAGAAGATATATAAAATCTGCATTTTATAAGGACAACAGCATGCATGTGTTGTAATAATGAGAATCCTGATTGAGCCATTCATGAGAATAACTGGAGAAATAAGTTTAATCATAGAAAGGAGTGATTCGAATGTGTATATATATATATATCCGATTTATATATATATATATATATATATATATATATATATATATATATATATATATATATAATTTCATGATTGTAAAAATTTACTATAAACAGAACTTTTAACATGTATCTGAACTGGACTGCGAAAAAAAGTAAGAGAGAGAAGAAAAGGATACAAAATTTAAAAAAAAAAAATTGGACAGTGATGTATTCATTTTTATGAAATTTTTATTCAACATAAACTATGCATTGAATGGATCATTGAAATATCAAGATAGAAATAAGCGTACCTAAAGTCCTTTATGAGATGGTTTAAATTATTCTGTAGAATATACAGACATAGCTACACCGAGGAAGCTCAATTTATTTTTTGCTTTCTACTACAAAAAGAATTTGCAGAAAAATTTTATAGCTACAGGTCTGAAAAATCAGAAACTCAATAAAATATAAGGAGCAGGGCAAACAGTTTGTTAAGTACAATAGATCAATAGTAATATACTTTCTAATATTATAATATCTATTTAGCTATAACAGTGAAAAATGTTAACACATAAGTACCTGGCACACTGGTCTATGCTCTCTTTTAACCAGCTTATTAGGAAGTTCATGTCTTAGAATGCGTGGCAATGTGTGCTACACATACAAGAAGGTTAACTAGAGAGTTAAGATACATATAAATATATTAGCCAATTAAAATGTGTACAACACGAAACTAATTTGTACTTTACTAGTTTAAGAACACTTTACTTATATTTTGGCGTATAGCTGAGATTAGTACACCATTTTAAGAGTATTCTAATCTAAGCATTAGATGTATCTTAGAATTATGACATTGAATACGCGCTTCTGTATATATTTTTAAAAGATAAAACACAGAATTGAGAAATAATTACGAAAATGAAACAGTGTAATCAAAGAGAATGTTTGATATGCTTTAGACAAGTGCAAAGGAATGCCATTGAAAAAAAGTTATATTATTTTTATCGCATTATCAAAACTTCTCTTTTTAACCTTCATGTACTTGCATAATGTGTTATCATTATTGTTAGCTTTTGTTGTCAATTTCATAAAAGAGAATAATGTGTGTAAAGACTGCTAAATTATAATTATCTATTATTTGGAGATACATAAAAAGAAAAAAAAGAATTAAATAAAATAGGCTCAGATTTTATTGATTACCTATGAATATAAATATAGGTATTTTTGTGATTCATTTAATTCTCTCATTACAAAACAATCCTTATGTGACTACTGTTCGGTACACTCTCTTTCTACATATCTAATTCAATCTGAGCAGGTTTCAGAAATGCAAAATAGTTATGTCAATTATAAATTTATTTAACCCTAGGACTGTCCAGGCATACCATCATTAACGTATCATGCGCGTATTAAAAGCGATTAATTGTATAACGTAGAGTGCAATTTGTAATTTGCTCTAAAGTGTGCAACCATTTTTGTGGCACACGATACGTGTATTTGTACAGAATATCTCAACAATTTTATATATATATGCTGGAATTGAATGCAACTTTTTTTATTCACTGTTTCGCAATAAATATATAAAACAATGATATTGTTCTTTTTACTCTAGAGGAAAGAGGTGCTCAACTTATATTCGACAAATGAAAAATAATTATGCCTAATAATATTACGATAATAATCATTATTTATATACATTTCGTTTCGTTAATATTTCATACGATGACTCCTAAAATTAAGATTAATCATTATGTATATGTTGTGTGCAATAGTTCAATGGTCTTATATGTCCAAGATATTCTGCTTACAGATTATGGATAAAACAGAAGTATTTTTCTCAATGATATTTCTTACAGAGTTATAATTTTAACGAGTACATAGACATATTGTTGCTAATCATTTGATATTTTTCTCTTTGTGTTAGTATTATATATATATATATATATATATATATATATATATATATATATATATATATATATATATACTTATTTATTTATTTTGATTAATTTTGATCATAAATCTTTTAAGAAAAAAAAAAGAAAAAGAATCATAATGTCGATACAGAATTGTCATTGCCATTAAGATGTTTTTTCAAAGTTTGAATACGTCTGTCCTAGGGTTAAATCAGAATTAGTCAGTTAAAGTCATTAGTAAATGTAAATAATAATCCAAAATTTCTTATAACAATTTTTCTGGTACAGAACGTAGTAACTAAGGGTAAGAGAAATTCATTAATTTTCAAATAATGTGTGCATATTCTTCATTAAGATGAGAAGACCATTTGTGGAACAATGCAGACTTGAAATATGTGTAAAATTATAATATATAAACACAAACTTTTATCATATTGATTGTCCATACATAATTCATATTTCACGGAAACATATAATACATTCGAAAATCACTATTTTACTTGATTTAAAGAAAAAGAAAGGAAAAAAAGAACAACCGAACAAAACA
>OU426995.1:3059724-3096279 GCA_911387935.1 Dolichovespula saxonica | reverse complement strand
TTAAAAAAAAAAAATTATTAATTTCTTGCAATGTATTCATTTCTGATAAAAAGAATTGTTTAATCGAGAATTTCGAATTTTACAATAAATCGATGATTAAATTTAATATATCACTTTGATCTTACCTTTATAATGGATTTTTGTTTAATTTGTGTTAATTAATCTCGACCAGTTTAACTTTTATTGTGTATTTGTATTAAGAAGTAATAAAACCATGGATGGATCATGAATCTTATTAAAAGTTCAATACACTCTTAGTCCCGCATGATTTTTTGATTGAAATTATTACGCGAAGTTCGAGCGCGAAGAACAACAAATTTTTGAATTTAGAATATCAACGAGTTCGAATTTTTGCGCCATCTATTGTCACGCAAGTGATCTTCGTAGTAATATTTTTCGAAATAAAGGATACGAAAATCGCGGCGAAAATTCATCTATTCCTTGACCTGGATCCGTAAAATCGTGGTCGTGTCAATTTCTAAGGGATTCAATTAATGAAAACAAATATGGCAAGACATTCGGGGGTATTAACGCGACGATAAATATGTATCGACGAAAGATAATAGATAAAATAGGGGTGAAAATTTATAGAGCCTTCCATGTCGTATAACAATATGTACAGTGTGATTGAAACGAATAAAATTTATAAAATCAATTATGATTCCTTTTTCCAAGTGCTTTTACTTGAAAAAAAATTGAGTTATTATTAATGTCAGAAAATGAAGGAGTAGTATATAATTCTTTATAACGATTAATGTGAAACTAACATTTTTCTCATGGCTATAATCTTACCATTAGTTAATCACGAAGTAATGAAATTTGCTGTATTATGAAGATGATTTTAATGCTCGACGAACGCGGCTATAAATAATACGTGCAATGCACAAAAATGTGGATTATTCTTGGAACGGATTTGATGTTATCTCGTAGATAGCGTTCGTTGAAGGAACTTCTACAGGCAAGCTTAAGTGGTACATTATTAGAATATATAATGTACAAATAAAACATATTGTTTAGCCTTATTTCGATCGATTGTAAATATTTGTGTTCTAATACACACATCCAAGATTTGATTTTATGATATTTATTACATAATATATAATTATCTGATGCTAGCTGTGCATTAAAATTTTTGATTATGACACAAAAGAAAAATTTACTGATGGTAACTTGTATGATTTTATGTTAAACAAAGATTTTATAAAATTACACTTATGGGTGTCTCAAAGATGTTTAAACGTCTGTTATATACAAATTTTGTATTATGTGGTTCAAAGGCCATAGGAATTTTGGCACCTTTAACGATACCTCCTTTGCACATATCTTTTTTATATTATTTCTGGCAAGAGTATGCTCGTGATGTTGATAAACAATATTGTTCGTGTTCGTGTTGGGATACAGTCTTTAAAGGTAAGACTCTATCAATAATTATTTTATGTTATACTCTATAATAACATTTCCATTGTAGGATCTTATGAATCAGGGATTGCCTCTTATAAACATATGTACTTTAATGCCACTATGAATAGTTTAAAAATATGGATAACCATAGTTGTTGGAATTGTTACTTTCTATGAAACAGTTAAGTACTTGATATGGCTGGCGTTTCAACAGCGCCTAAGACTTAGTATGATGTTACTTTTTTCAACTGCTGTATTCTCACATTATTACTCATGGTGGGTGTATATTAATTATTGGAACGACGATTTCTACTCTCAGTGGTATCATCAACTATTTTTTTCTATCACTGAGTTAATATCAACCTTCCTGGTTATTCACTTGGCAGACAAAAAAAATCTTATAACTCATAGAAAAGCATTTGGAATAATTGCAATTGCAATTTTACACATTGTAGCTGGTGGTTGGGATCAGTTTGTTGCAAATGTTGTAAGAGGAGAAGGATATGCTCATCAGGTAAATCGATATGTTTTTAAATATATACAGTTAGATTTGGTAGATGTCAATAAATAGTACAATATCAAAGGAAACCTGCACTATCGATGTGGGAATTTCATACCCATGATATAATGTAATTGGAATAGGTTGTACGAGATTTGGGATTTATGATCCCTGATATTCTTCATGTCGCTGTTCCTCTTTGGTCCATGCAGTGGAAGAATGCTTATAATCTTCCAGGATCTAGTTCACGAGATCCTAGCATTAGAAGAGATCTTGCTTATATGTTAGGCATGATATTAATAGGACTGTGTGTTTGTGCCATTTTATAACATGGTAAATCAAACTTCAAAACATGGTAGTGTTCTAAAAGTTAGGAATAATACCTTAATTGTTTATATGTTTTTGCTGTTTTTAAAAGGGCTTTTTAAACATTCATAGCTTTGATATTAAATGTTTTAATTGATAGTAATGGCGCTAATCATGAACATTCAAGTAATAGTTAAAGTAATACTATTACTTATATATCATTGAAAATATCATATTTTTGATGTTTGACTGAAATTTTACAATGTAGCTTTAATAGTGTGTCTCTAAGGTATGTAGAAAAGACATCCAAAGACTTAAAATCAAAATGATTTGAAATATTTTATTTATCTCAATAGTACAAATTGCTATGTTAATTTATTTTCTTTCCAAGTAGTATATAGATGAACGCTTTTTAGTTTAGTAGAAATTAAATGACACAATATGTAACTTCCAAAAATTGTGTTTTTACCCTTTTAGCATATCATAATAACATTATTTATATAGAATTTTTCTAATTTAAATGTAGTCTGAATATTTTATATAAGAAACTTAAAAATAAACATTTCTTAGTTAATTAGTACAATATCTTTTAACTCGGAATAGAAGATAATTTTTGAAATGGCTATAAATGTAGTTAAGAGGATATAATATGACAAATATGATGGCGTTAAAAAATATCTTAGTGTTTAGAGTTAGCACAAGAATTTACCTCACATTGTTAGTATTTTTATAATATTTCGTCCCTCTATATATCTTAAATGATAGTTAAATATTAAAACTAGGCAGTGTGCTATTTTGTAGACAGATATAGAATGAGCAGTGAAATTGTTTGTAAAATTATGGATGTATTTATTGCACGATAAGTGTGGCTATGTTTATAGTAATTAGTATAATCATTATTTTAAAATGACAAAAATGTCAATTTAAAAATTATATCAAGGGATGACATATCAACACATATCTATTTAATATGCTGTTGAAAATAAAAAAATGGAGTAAATTCAAAGTGAACACGATATAATTGGCATTTTATTGAAAATAATATTTGATAAGAAAGGCTTAATATTTGAAGTGCCTAACAACATTGTGCAGTAACTATAATGGTTACTGTTACTCATTGTCGGTATATTGAGTGCCAGAATGATAATGTAAGTTTGTCTTATCTTATATATAAGTGCCAAGACAAGAATAAAATGAAATATAATACAATAAACGTGAAGTAAAAAAACAAAATTTTTGTAATGAAAAATATAAAAATTATAAGTCGTACATTTTATCATAAATAATAAGATTTTTACTGATAAATCGTTTTCACCATTTAGTATTTCTTCACATATTAAAAATGATTAAACATTTAATGCGTTATATTTATTTATAAGCGAGGAATATATTTTTCGTGATCATTTAAAAAAATTCATATACGATTATTATTTTAATAATTTCTTTTTATTATTGTATCTTTATATATAATATTATTTAAAAACAATTTTACATGATATTTAATTGATTAATCCACATAGGTGTCTCTAGAAAGTATACATATATTATTGACACTGAGAGCTAACAAATGAAATAAATATTTTAATGTTGTTATTGTAATTGTTATTAAAATAGAATCTTATGAAAAAAAAAATATCTCATAGTATAGATAATAAAACTGTAAAAAAAAATCTCGATAGGAAAGGATAAAGCATTTAAGTGAAAGACGGTGAATCTTTAAGAGAAATAGAAATGAAAAGGAATTTCATTATATAGTATTATTATATTAGAGAACACATCTCTAAAGTATTATTTTTTGTTATACACGAAAAGAATTGATTTATAAAATTGGCAATTTTTTATATAACAATATCATGCGTTAAAAATCTTACGAATTATACACAATGTTGTGCAATGTTTATATTGCTCATTTTTTTTTATAGATGTTTGATTTACAACAATAAAAAGAAAAAAGAAATATATGTTCAATTTGCATATTAGATTAGATCGTAGATCAATAGAGGAATGCTACCCTTCGGAAAAATAAAATAAAAAAAGAACACGAAGTGATTCAAACTCGCGGAATTCTAACTCGATTCCCAGAGAAAACTTGACCTAGGATCTTGTGAATACAATTAGTGAGGTCACGCAAAAGTTACCCCAGTTTCACTTAAGAATATCTCCGAAAGAAGATCGTCGTTTCTTCGATCAAAAATTCTTTAATGTTAAGTCAATCTGAGATATATACACAATATTCATTTCATTAAATGACTCTCATTATATTTTCTACGAGCTATAATTAAGCTTATTAAAACCATAAACTTCATTTGCATGAAACTGTAATTATTGAATGCTACGGAATATTGTATCATCAAGTACATTAGAGTCTTCGCATTTTTAACATGAGCCCTTTATCACTACGAAGCTTCTAAGACAATTGATTGGGGTTTTGGATTCATAAAAATTGATATATATATATATATATATATATATATATATATATATATCGTTGTCGTCCATATTCGACGAGGAAAAGGTAATACGATCTTCGTTCTCTTCGTTTTCGAAGGACTAAAGACGATGACAAAGCCTAACAAAAAAACTATACACAGGTACGGTATCGCGCATGATCCGTAAGTAAGGTTGATAGAAATAGTGAAGTCTCCTTTAAAAGCATAGGAAAAGATGCGCAGGCTCGGAATCGATCCTCCAACCCCCTCTGAGTGAGAACGCTCATGGGACAACCCTAGGCCGACGACTCTGTTGTCGACCCAACAACAGTTCAAAAGCGATTCGGCAGTAAACATGGCGCTCGATTTCGCAGCCACTTACAAAGTCCTCGTGTTGGGCGATTCGAACGTCGGCAAGACTTGCATCGTTCATCGTTATTGTGACGAGAGATACTACGATACTTATATATCGACGATAGGTGAGAGAGAGAGAGAGAGAGAGAGAGAGAGAGAGAGAGGATTGTTTAAAATATACTTGCAACGATACTTGCAACACCCGGATTCTTCATCCTTTTTTTTTTTACATTAACCAAGTGATTTCAGTGTGTCTCTCGTTAATTCCTATGTGAATAGAAAAGAACAGTTTTAAATTCAATTAATACTTTGAAATAATTCATCTGTGATAATTCTACGAAAAGTGACGATCCTTCGATCATCCATCCCCCGAAAATACTTTCGATTTTATGACCTCAACTCGAATGGATTCACTTTTATAAACGACTAATCCCGATTAGGATTCCCTCTTTTCGTCTCTTCTTTTTCTTGTCCATAGACGTGGATTTTTCTTCGAGATATTGTCTTTAATCTTTTGAGCAACGTTATGTGAAATAGACGACGTTTGTTTTACTATTTCATTCTCGTTACATTTTTGATTTTAGATACCGGCTTTTCATTTATCTATTTATTTATTTATTATTTTTTCTTTCTTTAAGTTCCTTCTCTCTCTCTCTCTCTCTCTCTCTCTCTCTATATATATATATATATATATATATATATATATATATATATATATATATATATATATATATATATATATATATATATATATGTAGGAATACGTGATATTGCTAAGAACTTTCGAAATTAAAGAAATAAAATGTATACGACGATGATCGTTATAACGTTATCTATTCGGTGAATAAAACTTTTACTGACGATCAGCTGATTATCTTTCGAATGTCGTCTCGCCATTCGACCATTCGACCCTCGTTTTAGTCGCAGCTGTTACGCTTACGCCTATTCAGGCAATCTCATATTTCTCGTGAGACTACTCTTAGGCTTGAGATCTCCCAAAGAGGTTTCTGGATGTAATATTATATCCTTCGAGACAGTAAGTCTTCCTTTCCATATTTTTTTACACGAGGGTCTTTCCTTTTGTTAAAAAGGATTATGTATAATAATTCATTCTCGATAAAGTTCGATCGATCGATTTACTCAAACTGTATACACGCGCACGTAAGCACACACACACGCACACGTATTCGCGCGCATCCGTACGCTTGTTATTAAAATTAATAGCAAATAACGAAAGCAAAGAAAATTTCCACAGGTATTGACTTCAAACAGAAGATTATCAACTTGGATGGTACGCCAATTAAATTACAAATTTGGTGAGTAAACTCGATCATTGTATTGATTGGAGATATTCGTTATAAGAAAGAAAAGAAAAAAGGGGGGAAAATGAAAACAAAAAATAAAAAGAAGAAAGAAAAGAAGAAATGAAAAACAATATAAAAACAAAGAAAAGAAAGAAAGAAAAAAGACACCATAAAAATACAGATCGTACTATATACGTGATCGTAAAGTTTGAAGGATAGCATCGTGAAGTTTTACTATCGATAGAAGTAGAAATGGACCGCTATGGTTGGACGACATCTGGTCTGACATATACGAGACATTACTACTTATTTCTAACACGCGTACACGCTATCAGTTTTCTATCGAATGACAGCGATAAATTTGCTGTTAAATAAATAATATATATATATATATATATATATATTTATATATATTTATAGATATATGTATTTTAATAAAAATATTCTATCTCTCTCTCTCTTTCTCTCTCTTTCTCTCTCTCTCTCTTAAAGGGATACCGCCGGACAGGAACGATTTAGAACTCTGACAACGGCATATTACCGCGGTGCAATGGGTATTTTGCTGATGTACGATGTCACCAGTTTAGACAGTTTCAATCATCTATCTTACTGGCTTCGAAATATTCAAGAAGTAAGAACAAAACAAAAGTGTTGTATTACATTTATTTCGTGTTTTTAATTATTCGATTGAAAATCGATTAATTATAATTTTATAACGAGTTTCTTTTTGAACTCCGATTAAAGCATAGTAAAATATCTTTTCAACGAAATTTCGATTTTATTTTGTTTTTTTTTTGGCGATTTTTCTTCTCATCGTAGAATGCCTCGCCGGACGTAGTGAAGGTATTGGCGGCCAATAAGTGCGACGCAACTGCACATAGAGCCGTAGACGCCGAGAGAGGTCAGAAAATAGCGGAAAATTTCGATATGCCCTTTTTCGAGGTATCCTGTAAGGAGAATATAAACATCGAGGAAGCATTTCTAACGTTAGCCAGGAGAATACGAGAACAACGAGGACGTAGGGTGAGTTACCTTTGATCTTTTTTATTTTCCTCTTTTAATACGTTGATCCGGAGAAAGATTTTCCTATCGATGAACTTTACTTAACTTTGAATAAATTAATTAATGATTAAACAAAGAATTCGGATGTACCTATAATGTTTTTCCTTTTTTTTTGTTTAATCGGAGTAGGAAACAAACGATTTATTCATTCTATTGTTCGAGAAATAAATGCAATATTTGTGATGAGTCAAATATTTATTCCCTTGTTAACAGATTAAATAATCTAATAGCTAATGATTTATCGATTTTTTTCAGGCCAGCTTGTTCGAAGCTTCGGAAAGGGAAGGTGCCGACAGCGTGATCAAAGCTCAATCACCGTCTCAACAGGGTGACGCTTGGAGATGCACCTGTTAGTCATATCTCGCAGGAATTAAAGAATGACAAGTAAAAAAAAAGAAAAGGAAAGAAAAGAAAAAAGAAACAGAGGAATTCGCTCATTGGTCGCCGATATTTCAAGCTGGAAGCAAAGGAAGTATTTGTCTTGGACATCCGTTTTATTCGCTTCTTCCAATGGGAACGAACGCGTAGTTACGTTACTCTTACGATCCTTATATATATATATATATATATATATATATATATATATATATATATATATATATATATATGGAAAAGTCAGAAAAATAAGGACTTATAGGAGTAAACATGTATGAAAGAAAGAAATTGAGAGAGAGAGAGAGAGAGAGAGAGAGAGAGAGAGAGAGAGAGAGAAAGAGTGAAAGCAGATAAGAATAATGGCTAACGAATTCAGATCGTTGTTACTATTATCTTAAAAAAGAAAAAAAATAATTCTGCACATATACCGTATACACTTACACGTACATTACAGATAAATACACGTATAGCATACGACGAATCGTATAAAGTGGCTAAGCAAAACAAAAAGGAAATAAAAAAAATATATAAGATGTGTGTAACTTTGAAGTTACCGCTCGCGTATATAATAATAATAATAATAATAATAATCGTTCGAACGATACGAACGTTCACATTTTAACCTAAATCGTGCTGTTACTTTGGCGAATTGCTTAGGATCGACGCCAACTCAAATTTCCTTATTAAACATCGAAGCTCTACGCTAAAACTTATCGCGAAGACTATTTAAATTATGATATTAATATAGAAAGAAATATGTACTTATAAATCCGAAAAGGAGAAACAAAGAGAAGGGAAGAAAGTAAAAAATAGAAAAAGAAGAGACAGATAGAAAGTATGATACTTTCGTCGAGGAATCGTACGATTGGACAGTGCTGAATATCGAAAGGGTTCAGAGATCATTTGTGCTTGTGATTCAGAGCCCCTTATTGATCCGGAAAATCGATCAAAATCTTAGGTAAAAAGGATTAAGGAGGCTGCATTTGTATTTGTAATATGCAACGGAAGTAAAAAAGTAATTATCAACTTGATGCTCCAATTTCGCGCCAAATTTAAAAGATGTATAGTGCATACGAATTATTAACTTTTCAACGGATAACAATTAAAAGAATATAGATACTCTTCGTATTTCATTATTTTTTTTTTTTTATCATAAATGAAATCCACTTAAAATGTTTAAGAAAAAGAAAAGGTATTAGCAATATAAAATTAGCACTTTAAAACGGCGGAGGTATATAAGAAAGAAAATTTCTATAGTAAAAGATTCCTCCTCCTTGACCTTTCTTACTCTAAAGATAAAATTAATTGTGATAGTTGTGTCGATATCGAGAATCGACACACAAAGTAAGGGAAATTGATTTTGAAATAGAAATAAAAAATCATGAAGGCTGATCGGCTTCATCGAATTTTGATTAGGCATTTACATTTTATTATTGGCCGCGATTAGAATCTTATAAGATCTTACGTCGCGATTTGTCAAATTTCCAAATCAATTTCTTACAGTACATATATACATATATATACATACATACGTACATACATACATGCATATATACATACATATATACATATATACATACATATATACATATATACATACATACATACATACATATATACATACATTTGATGATATTTCGAAAAAGAGAATTTTTAACATCGTCGTAGTATTTTCATTCGTATTGCTCTATACTTGCCATCGTAAGCTTTTTCGTACTACTTTCGATATATCGCGCATTTTATGAGATACGAATACGTAAATAAATAAATAAACGACTAGCAAAATATCTCTTTTGCTCCGTCGAATTTACATGCATACGTACTTACATACACCTCGCACGAGACGCACTAACGTATTAAATACTACTATTATACTACAAACATACAGACAGAGACAGAAAGAGAGACAGAGAGAGAGAGAGAGAGAGAGAGAGAGAGAGAGAGAGAGAGAGAGAGAGAGAGAGAGAGAGAATATTTTCTTTCTTAACAGTACGCGACGAAAGATGGCTGGGAAAAAAGAAATGAACGAAAAAGTAATCTGATCTGTTTGCCAATTTACAAATTATTTTTGAGGCATGTCAATTTTGACGACTATGTATATACATATATATATATATATATATATATATATATACTCAACAGATATACATGTAAACTTTTCAAAAGACTTTGTTACAGCAACTACGTACATACGTGTACGTAAAAAGTAAAAAGTGAAAAGATTACAAAACGAGTTCAAAATTTTGGAAATTTAATACTGAGTTATGAAGATTGAGTTATAGAAAGGTTGTAACGTTTCAAAGTATAAGTTAAAACGAGTTCGACATGTTTGGATAATAAAAAGAACGAAAGAAAGGAGAAAGAATGAACACCAGAAATTTTTGGCAAAATTTGAGATCTTCTCGAAAGGCCTAAAATGAATATAAAGATACGAAAATATCTCGGAATTTTGTCGTTGATTATGATAAAATATCGCGCAAGAAATATTTTTGTCGCTTGGTGCACCTCTAACTCTATGATATTTATATATACGTAAAATGTGAGAGAATAATTTTGTTAAAGTGCATTATGATTATTAGTCAGCAAGAAAAACAAATTTCAAAAAAAAGAAAATAGAAGAAAGAAAAGAAACACTTGCGTGCAGATATATCGACTGTGAAAATAATTAAATGAATACGATGATGATTGATTGTTACTCCGGAAATTTTACGTAACGATTTCATAATTTGTCGCACATGAACTCGCACGATCGTTTCGATCACCCCGTAACAAATTCTTGAGAGTAAAGAGTCAATTGAAAATTAAAACTATTCGATTCTTGAATTACGAAGAGAATGAATGTGATGATGTAGACACTTTTAGATGATATCTATTTAGAACGGTGTTCTCTCGCATGATCGTATCTCGCGCGCATTCTCTATATACATGCATATACATGTACCGACACTTCCATTTAAATTAATATCCTCGAATATCTGCCCTTTTAAAATCATTCTACTTTTATTCTCATTTGTCATATATATATGCATACACATATCACACACACACGCACGTGCGCCTGTGTGTGTGTGTGTGTGTGTGTGTGTGTGTGTGTGTGTGTGTGTGTGTGTGTGTGTGTGTGTGTGTGTGTGTGTGTGTGTGTGTGTGTGTGTGTGTGTGTGTGTGTGTGTGTGTGTGTGTGTGTGTGATCATTGTATCACTACTCTTGATGTTCATAAAAATTGTAGCTTCTGCTTTGAGTACGCGCAGAATGATATGCATTTGGACAGAAAAAATGGCGTTTATGCAGGGATATCGAAGGATTTATTACAATTAGGAAATTAGCGTATCACAATTTTTATTTGAGAAAAAGAAAGAGAGAGAGAGAGATAGAGAGAGAAAAGAAAGAGAGAATGTATGTTTTGATACGCTGCCAACAGCGTCCAATTACGTGCCACTATCTCTACGTACGATATATGATTGAAGCGCTTTGATAATCATTGAATGAAAAAAAGATAAAAAAAAAGAAAAGAAAAAGAAAGATGAAAGAGAAAAAAAATAATAACAAAGAAGAACAGCCATAAATCTAGCGAATTTCTCGTATCACTTTATTTGTCCATCGACAAGAACGAAAGTTCTCGGCCATTTTTTTTCTTTCTTTTTTTCCTTGTTCTCTTATTCACAACGATCGAGAAATAAGTAAGAATAAGTTCGTAGCTTCATTTCCTTCATCTCGAAATGTTCGAGAACTTCGTTTTGGAAATAAGCGATCATTAATACAGTTTATGTGGTCTTTCTATATATCCAGATATAAAGACTAAGTCGCGTGAAGGAGGAATATATAGTGCAATATTTGATAAATATTATTACTATCATTATCATTGTATCGCCATTATTATTTTTATTATTATTATTATTACTATTAGTAATTATTATTATTATTTTTATTATTATTATTATTATTATTATTATTATTATTATTATTATTATTATTATTTTTATTATTATTATTATTATTATTATTATTATTATTATTATTATTATTATTATTATTATCGTCGTCATCGTCATCATAGATCTTTCCTATTAACTGCTCGCCGTTATTTTGGTTATATCATTAAGTTTACATTTGCAGTCGATAATAATATTTTATTATTACCGACGGTTTGAACGATCGTATTTACATATAAGTTCAACAAAATTGTAATAATAAAAAAGTGAGATTTTCTTATTGAGTTTATTAATGAGTTATTCCAATGTAAATTGAATGAGATAACTAAAATAAGACTGATAACAGGAAAGGATTAACAAGATAAATAGGAAAATGGGACGGATAATATGAAAGATTCATTATTATTATTACTATTATTATTATTATTGTTATTCCGATTATTATCATTATCATTGTCATTGTCATTGTCATTATCGCCACTATTATTATCATCATTATTATTATGCTTTAGTCAAATAGATTTACTCGAATACGTCCCTTTTCGAATAATTGTTTCGTAATTAGAACGACGTCGATGGCGAGAGGAAAGGGAGAGAAACTTTTCGTTGTTTACGTCGAAAAACGAAAGAAGAGGAATGTATGAGAAAATTAAAATTACGAAGAACGACGATCTAGATCGACAATCGCGAACGCCGGCACTATTATTGCACTGTCCTTTGAGAAAATATACTCGAAAGGAAGATGGAGAAAAATAATTAAATAAATAAATAAGTAAATAAATAAATAAATAAATTAGAAGATAATTTACGATCGTCGAATATACATATTCATTACGGAGCACATCTTAGTGATTATGACGCGTAAATAAATCGCACAATCGCATTTTTGTAGTAGAATAGACATTCTTAATAGCGTTAAGATCATAATACACGCACTTCCTGTTCGCGATCTTCGTTTAAATGCTGACAAGAAAGAAGAAAAATACGCCTTTATTGTGCCTACCAACGATTATTAAGACGGGAAAAGAGAGAGAGAGAGAGAGAGAGAGAGAGAGAGAGAGAGAGAAAGAGAAATAGAGAGAAAAAGAAGAAGGGAGTGAGAGAAAAAGAAGAAGGGAGTGAGAGAAAAAGAAAGATGGAAGAAGAGAGATAAAGAAAGGATAAAACGAAATAAGAAAATAGCTGCTTGTAGTAAAGAAAAAGTAAAGATAGAGAGAGAGAAAGAGAGAAAAATAAAAGGATACAAAATCGACCAAAAGTTACGATTTTTTTGCAAAAATATTTCATACCGACTATCACAAATTAAACACACATATATACACATGCGCGTGCGCGCAACAAAGAACGATGTTAATCTCTTTGCACTTGATCTTATGTAAAAAAAAAAAAAGAAGAGAAAAAAAAGAAAAAGAAGAAGACAAAGAAATAAATTGACTGAAGATTGAGTACGAATTAGTGTGTTGTTGCGAAAGATTAGAATGCCAATATCGTGAAAAAAAAATAAAAAGGAAACAAGCGCATGATTTTCGATCGATCGAATTTCGTAACGAGCAAGCAATGTTATAAATATGGCGCTGGCGTCTTCCCGCCAAATTTCAAGTATAGCGTTCGTTTCAAGCCGCATTCGCAATATCAAATGCAAAAGCGTAATGATTACGATTATAGGCTTTGTACTATTTGCATTAAGGTACGTGTATATATATATATATATATATATATATATATATATGTATATATATGTATATATATGTATATATACATACATACATATATATACATACACGCACACTTGCGTGTTACACAATACAGTCGTATATCTTTGTTGCTTTTATATGTTTATAACTCGCGATAGAGGAGATTTATATAAATAAAAAGAAAGAAAGAGTAAAAAAGAAGGAGAGAAAGAATAAGAGGATGAAAGAAACATGACAGAAGTTTAATTCTTCTGGTTATTGTTTGATAAAGTCACAATCTTGATTGACGCTCTTTCTCATTAGGGGATCACTTTTGATCTATCGATAATAAACAGTAATCGATAGTTGAATTCTTTACTCATGACTATCGAGTAGACGCCAAAGACGCGCTATGCGCATTATCGTCGGCTTTCGTTAACGCCAATTTTTTAAAAAGCAAGAGAAAGGCGATTTTTAAACGCGCTTAGTAAGAGATAAAGAATATAGAAAGATGAGAGCAAAAAGAGATAGAAATAGAGAGATAGAGAGGTAGATAGAGAGAAAGAGAGAGAGAGAGAGAAAGATGTCAATTTGTAGGAATTTGCGCCGATAGAACAGCTTGTGTTCTTATTTTCTTTTTTTTTTTATTGTTGTAAGAAACGCTGGATCGTTTTCCTCCTCTCTTACTCTTACCGAGACGTTTCGTTTCTTCTTCGAAGCTGGTCTTCGTGAGTAGAAATCTCTCAGATACACTTTTATATATACATATATATACATATATATACATATATATATATATATATATATATATATATATATATATGTATATATATATATATACAGACACGCCTTTCTTTTAATTATTTTTAACTATTGTAAATTCAACCCTTAATATCCGCAAACCGTGATTTTTTGTGTCCGTGCAAATTTGAATGATGTGGTTGCGTCAGGATTAATAATGCATTTGAACAAGTTATTGCTTAAATTTTTTTATTATAATCTCAATTTAGAAAGTTTTCAGATGGTATATAAATTTTTGTTTAAAGACTTTTTACCCGCTAAGAAACGTGTCGGACATAAACAAAACACCATTAACAATTTGTGCTTTCTTGCGAAGTAATGATTTAATATTTTTGTGTGTCGCTTAGAAAGAGATATTTTTTACAAATAATTTCTTTTTTCACCCCTCCTCCAAAGGAAAGATTTCGTTGATATATCTGTTTTCTCTTTCTTTCTTTCTTCCTTCTTTCCTTCCTTACTTTTCTTTTCACAAAATATTTCTGTAATTCCATACCACACGACGCATGTTTTTTAAACATTTTCTTTGTTAGCGAGAGATTAGAGTTATGTTTAATACGATAGAATTATGTTGCGCTCGTTACCTCGACAATTTTCGACACACAACGTCGTTTCGCGATGTATATTTGTAAATCTTTATGTTTGTAGAAACGATTGTACAACTTGATGTGTGAATCAATAATAAATAATAAAGATGCACACTTTTTACCTATGATACCTAATTATTATATATATATATATATATATATATATATATATGTATGTATGTATGTATATATGTATGTATGTATATATATATATGCATCTTATTCATTGATTATCTACGCGGAAGGAAAAAATATTAATAAACTTATTCAAATTCAAATTGTACCGCGCTTTTCCTATTGGAAAAATCTACGCTAATGTAAAACGTGTTCGTGAAAATTCAACATACTCGGAAAAAATTCTATCCCACACTTTGGATACTTTTACTTCTTTCAAACGTAGAAACATTTACGAACGATACATTCTTTTTTATCCGTATTCTTTCACAAATATATGAATGATTTATTAAAAAAGAAAAAAAAAGTTTATTAAAAGACTTGAAGATAGAAGACGATCAGATCGAATTCATGAAAGAAACGAGTACTGTACGAACCAACGGGAGAATAAGGCCATTGATATTCCTCACACATAGACAATACGTGTAAGGTCTTCCTGATAAGAGTAGATCGATTAAGAGCATGAATCATCGAGCGAACGAAGAATAACGTATTGTTATCGTAACAGTAGACACAGTCGTGTCCGAGGGCCTTCGATGATTTCGTTGGCAATAATTAGTTCGATGTTGCGATAAATAAATAGGGTAAGTATAATTTCAAGTACAAGAAAAGAGGAACGTTATTTTGAAGAGGAAGAAACGATAATAAGTTTCCTTTACCTTTCCCGTGTCACGTGGCGATAACGCTTAACAAATGAACGCGCCATATCCATCGAACTTATTCAACAAGTATTCATACAAAAAGAAACTTTAAGATGCGGCCAACGAACCGGCACAGATTACGATTTGGCGCGTTCTTCGATCACCGCCAATGAAGTTGGCACGCGCGATTTACCCAGATTGCATCTTGAAGTTGACCCCGAGTCTCCAAGTCCAAGATGGCTACTATGACAGATTCGACGGGCTGTCAATCGAGTTTGGGATACGCCTAAATTTTTCGATCCTAACATCACGTTTTCTAAACATTATCTTACGATGATGCTCGTAAGTTTGCTCGTTAATTTGAAGACTGTAGAATGCTCGATAAATGAATGATTACCTCGGACAGGTATCTCGTCCTAATTATACGTATGCTACACCTTTTGTCACGCGTGTTTATTCGTTTCAACAGCATTGTTATTCTCCAACAGATTTCTCTGTTATTTTTATAGTATATACTTTGAGAATGATTCGAATGTTACAGAGGTAAATCGATTGAAATTAAAATGAACGTTTTAAAAATTGAGAACGATTATTTAAAATTAAAGATTTTTGTGTTTTCCATTAAAACTTTCGTTTGTATGAGAGAGAGAAAGAAAGAAAAGAAAACATTTAATACATTTCTTTTAACAACGGGTATTTAGATCAATTCTCTTCCTTTCAGATATAATATTCTAAGACATAATATATTCATGAACTATAAACTTTAAAAGAAAGATGGAGGCGATTGTAGAATATAATTATTTAGCTAGGGAACCTGATGAATTAACTCTGAGAAAAGGAGACATAATAAAAGAAATTAAAGTGATGTTGGGTGGTTGGTGGGAAGGTACTTTAAGAGATAAGCGTGGCATGTTTCCTGATAATTTTGTTAAGGTAAATATTATACTTTTATAATCAGTTATTTTATTTTATTGTTAAAAGCTATATAAATATGATACAATGATTGTTTATCTTGGTAGGTGTTGGATCCGTCTCCGACAAGTGGTGCAAGTACAACTGAAGCCGTTAGTAGTACAAAACCGGAAGAAGTTACTTTGCGTAATGGGGGATCTGGAAGGAGGTGGTGTAAAGTTCTATACAGTTATGAACCTTGTAATGAAGATGAATTAACTCTTGTACCTCAAGATTCTATAGAATTCTTGGGCGAAGTAGAGGAAGGATGGTGGAGAGGTAGACTTAGAGGGAGAGTCGGTGTCTTCCCTTCAAATTTTGTTCATTTAAGTTATGAAGAAGAAGATAAACACAAGAAAGATAAAAAAGAATACTGTAGGGTTCTCTATGCATACGAGGCAGCTAATGAAGATGAATTAACTTTGGTAGAAGGAGAAATAATTGCTCTACTTTCTAGAGATGCGCCAGATAAAGTAAGTTCTTACTAAAAAAAATTTAATTGATGTAAAATATATCTATTAAGAGACTGTGAAAATAAAGTGATACTTTATTGTTGTTATTGAAGGGTTGGTGGAAAGGAGAATTGAGAGGACAAATTGGCCTATTTCCTGATAATTTTGTCGAGGTTATCGGGGCAAAAAATGATCATCAAGAGCAAGAACAGTGGCATGAAACAAGTCAGCTGACTAATAAATCTGTTGCAAAGCATGCTCATCAACTAAAGAAAAGTGAGAAAGCACATGCTAGAAAAAGTTTAGACCCGAAAAATATACATACAGGTATATCCTTTCATTTTATACATATTGTGTATGAAGCTTATACTTTCTAAAAAATATAATACATTATATGGCTGATACATTAAATCAATGATTGCGCTTATCTTTCAGATCATTTTAGTACCATGGAAACAACTAAAAAAATGATACCAACATCATCGTCTACTGTATCATCAACATCACCTTTGTCTAGTATTGGAGGAGGGGGAGGAAATGGAGAAAAGAAAACAATGGGCAATCATTCACTCATTTCTAATTTGAAACATTTTGTGAGTGATACTGGAAGTAATAACGGCAGTGGAAATCAAAGTGTAGCATTAGGAGAAGAATTAGATGGAATAGAAAGAGGTGAAGGAACACCACTTTCACACTTAACAGCTTCACGTGCAAAAGCACCCCGTCGTCGTTTACCCTCTTCTCAACATTTACGACATCATGCTATTGGAACTACTACAACAGCGACCATCTTACATAATACAACGATAAACGCCATTACGGTATTTAACACATTTAAATTCAGTAGTACATAATATTTACCCTTCTAATAAGATTTATTTTACTAAACATTATTTATTTTATTCGTATTTTAGGAAGATAATTTATCAAACGGTAACACTGAAGAGACGTTAGAATCATTAAGGGAAGATGACAATGAAAAACTTTCAGCAAAAACAAGAAAGAAGGCACCTTGGGTATGATTACAAATTTAGCTTTATATTTTTAAAAAATTTTGTTGTCATGTTATATTCTTGACATTATTTATTTATGTAGGTAGAAGAATTAAAAATGAATCAATTGGAAAGGAGAAAAGTCGGATCAGTCGATCGTGTTGACAAACCGGAAGTTAAGAAAGAAAGAACTTTTTCACGGTACACTTATAAATACAATATGTATTTATTATTATTTTTAAGTCCTTTTTATTTGAGACTTATATGAAAACATTTTCTAATATAACAGGTTAATGGTATCATCTAACACCGTCGATGCTGTTGTCAAACAAGAAACAGAGTGTGAAGATAAACAAAAAGAAAAAGAAAAAAAGTCAGATACAATAGATCATGGAACTGTAACTACACCTGGGACTCTCTCCTTTGTTCCATATCATCTTTATAGTCAACTGTTAGAAAGGGTAAATATATCATTATATACAATTATTAAATATAATTTTACTTTAAAATATTTTTTCATATCAACAACTAAATTTTCTTAAATTTTGGATCTTTTAAATTCATTATTTTATCGATATTGACTTATTCATATAAAGGTTGCCATGCTGGAAGAAAAACAGGCACTATTGCAGCAAACTGTACAACAACTCTCCGAACAGCTTGTACCACTTATGGCAAATGCCTCAGTTAATAACAAAGTTTAAAACATTTTAATATGTGAAAATTGATGCGTATTTCCTGAAACGTATTTTTATAACTTTGTTGTTTGTCATTGTGTTGCAAATAACGAAGTACTAATACTACTAATAGCATAATTATTACTAGTACTATTATCATGGTTGTTATATATTTATTGATTTTGGTGGTGTCATTTTTTTTGTTTGCTCCACCAATGCAGTAACAGTATTTGCCTATTCTGGCCATAAACGCAACATTCCATCTAAGATTTTTTTAACCATAAATATTGTTCTGTTTTTTCTTTGCATGATCTTGATATTTTATGTGATCTCACGATATCAGCCAGATTTTTTCTTTTTTTTTTATTATTATTATTTCGATATTTTTTCTTTAATTGTGATGTTTTATATATTAGCGACATATTTTCGCAGACAAAAACTTTTATTGTTATAAAAACAAAAATACCAAAAATTGCCTCATTATAGCAATCAAAGTTTTACCTATTGAGAAAGAAAAGCTTAAGTACTTAAATCAGCATTTCAATTGAATACAATGTGATTTTTATCTATCTAATAGATGCCTCGCAATATTCATATAACGATAATAATCCATAGTAAGTTTATTCATTCGAGAGTGCCAATACACCCTACTCTGTTCACTGCATTTGTGAGGTGCCTCCATTCATTGAAATACAAAGCACTTATCTGGAAACTCATAATCATATTTATAAATACAAGTTTTGACTAGCTTGTTGATACATTAAGTCCAAAAATTGAATGTGTCATTTTTTAAGTATTGCTTTTCAAATGGTGCTAAATAAAGTAAGTGATATATAAATATATCACGAATTTGTAGTATACACATATGAATGAGGTAGTAAACAATGAGAAAAAGAATCTATCACACAGGCATGAATTGAAACATATAAAGCACTTATAGTGAAACAAATAAAAAGCTATGTTTGGCATTATTATGAAAACGTTGAACATTTGACAAATTTTTTATTTTCTTAAAAGAGCAAAATTTTAATTAAATGTATAGCACGAACACGAACTAAATACGATATTTAATTTTTTATATAAATATTCGTTAAAATTTAACTACTGATTCAGGCAAAGCTAACTAGCATTGTACATTTTCCCATTAAGAAAATTTTCGAACATATTTATTTGTGAATACATAAGAAACATTTACAACACGCAATTTCTAAAATTCTTATTAAAAATTTAGTATAAAAATTCTAGTCTGATAAATCAAATTTTCCTGAATTATGTACTGCAAATATCAGAATACATAAAATCAATATTCGTGATCATAATTGTGACTGTTAATGTAAAATATACATTATATATGAAATATAAATATTGTGACGCATAAGCTTTCTTTTACACTTAATGCGCACACAGTTAATTTATATAGTGATCAAAATTTGTTTATAAGCAACAAATAATTGCTCATACTATCTCCTGTATATTAAAAATATTACTTTTGGTAATAACCGAAGTCTTTCGGGTTTAGGGCTATTCATCCTGTTCACATTAATATTATATTTAAACTTTGCTTCATTCTACATAATATTGCCTAATGCTGCATGAAAGTTTTTAAAGCATTCCAAAAAGTTTATATATTTCTAAACAAAGATTATAAGATAGTTATACTTATATAAACACATTCCTTATTTAAGCAATAAATAAAATATCTACTAAATGAGGAGGTATCATTCTAGCAAAAAAAAAATGTGTTCATCTAATTACACATGCATTATTATTGGGTTGTGAAAAATTTGGAATGCCCTTGGAAAACGATGTATTTTTTTTCTATGCGAACCGTCCCGAATTATGATAATGCAATGTGTAAGTTTATTGCTTTTCATTAACGAATGAACCATGGTAAAAATATAACATGCGTGCAAACAAATTTTTTCAATGACAAGCTTATAAGCTTCTATTTATCATAATCTATTTTAATGCATATTTAATCGCTATGATTACACACTCTGTACCACATATTAGAAATGGCAAAAAAATATATTGCCTCTGTAAAATATATTTTAGGAACATATCAATAACTTATTACAGATATACAGTTTTGCCATGTAAAATGGATTTAAAGAGAAAACTTTCAAAAAAAAGAAACTTATAGAAAAAAGTAATTTGAATTATATTGTAGACAGAATCACCAAGCCGTAAACCCAGCAAGACAATTGTTATTGAAATTAATCCTATTTGGAAAAGATATAGTACTAGTACTTTATCATCCTACTTTGTGCTAACTATATAAGTGTACAGTAGTGATTAATATTTTTACTAAGTCTTCTTAACAAGCATATAATGCTGACCATGCTTATAAAAAATCTCTAACACTTTAAAACACATCATTTATTAAAAAACAACAAAATATGTGTATATTGCACCATAAACAAATCGTTTTATACTTTTATATTTCACTGCATAATAATCAAGTCAAGTCGTTTTTTCATATAGCTTTATACAAGAAAATGTCATTCCTCTAAAATCATTATTTCTGCTAACAGCTTCATCATTTTTGCTTATTCTTGTAGATTTATCACAGGACAATAATAGTTTTAAGCAAAATTGGAAAAACTCTTAATTTTTTTAGTACTATCTACTATATTTTCTGCATGAATGTTTAATAAAAATTTATTTCTTCGAGTTAAATGTATTGTAAAGTTAAATAATTGAAAATCAACAGATAAATTTTTAGCATGCTTTTGCTTTCTACAGGATAATTTATGCACAAACCTTAAACACTGATTATTACTCCAATGGATAAACTACTCTTGTATTTGTGTATCATAAACTATATGGTCCATTCACTTCATCACCCTAAAATAATATAATGAAGTTATTATGTGCCATAATCATTTTTGTTTTTCTGAATATATATATACATATGCATATATATATATATATATATATATATATATATATATATATATATATATATATATACACACAACTTTGTTTATCTAGTTGCATTTCTTATCGATATATCTCATTTTTAAACAAATTTATTTGGCACAAAATATTGTATAATTTATTTGTAGACAGCATGAAAATGCTTAATTTTGAAATGCATTAGTTCATACATGCCTATAATATTATAAAGGTAATTTTTTATATAAGAATGGACCAATACTTTTCGCGTGTTAATGAATTATTTATATGAAGCACGTCAACAAAAAACTACAAAATTCTGTTTATATATATCTTTGTACAATCTTTATAACAAAGCTTTGATTATTTCTGTATGATATACTTTTACTAGATACTTTTAAACTTATTTTTGCACATAAATATTATTATTTTAAATTTGAATATATATTGTATGCGTTATTTTATCTATTTTGTTTGTTTTATGATAATTATAAATATTTTACATGAAATAACAAAACACAGATTATACTAATGTAATTTAATTGTATGTTGAGAGAACAGAAGTTTTATTATACATTAATAATACATAAAGAGAGAGTACAGTCAAGTGAAAGGCCTATCAAATTTTGTATTTATTGTGTAAAATATTAAATATAATTTTTTTTCGTGTTGACATTAATTTTATTTCATATTAACACTTCATAAAATAACATAAACAAACTTTCATTTGACTGCTCTATATAGATACAGTAGAACTTCATTTATCAAAAGCATCCGATTAGCAGATCTATATAATAATTTGATGATTAGGACAATATTATAATTAGTAACATATATTTATTCTTCTAAGATTGACTTAGTCTTGAGACCAGAATATTGAAATATTACATGATAAGGAGAATTTAATTTGAATAGAAGTGTGCAACTGGATTGCATGTTTTAAACAGAATTCAGAATTAAAGTGTAATATCAATTAGACAATGATAAATGGAGATTTATTGTAGTTACAAAATTCACATATATATTTTAATCTTCATCCAGAGCCATATATAAAATAATGGCCCTTAATATATATATATATATATATATATATATATATATATATATATATATATATATATATTTAAAAGAAATATGTTATATATTATATAATAATATATAAGCATAATATATATATATAATATATGCATATACGTACATATATATTTTTTTAATAGTTCATTTCTTATTGTTGCTTTACATCAAATGTCATCGTGAGACATTTATATATCATACATGTTTTTTAAAGTCCTATTAAAAGCATTGTTTTAGTAACAATGTAACTTAAGATCCAGTATAAATGTTACGTTATAGCTTGTTAAAGACAATGTGTGTAGGTGTAATTAATAGTTTTAAGACCTTAAGCTTTACGAATATAGAATTGAAGTATCAGGAAAAGCATTTTTAAAATTATTAAATTAAAAATATGTGTATATATATATATATATATATATATATATATATATATATATATATATATAACATACACACACAAATACAAATACGAACACGAACACGCATTCATACACGTAAGCAACAATGAGTGAGAGTTATATTTTTCTTCTTGTTTCCTGTCAATTGTGCGTACGTACAGAGTTATGTTGTTTTTAATTCATATTTGTAAATATTCTAGTTCTCTAAGCATAATACTAAAGATTCTTGTAGTTCTAGATTAAATATCTGTACATAAGTAGATTCGACTTTTATTTACCCTGATACAAATATTATCCATATGTATATATATAAATATATAATTATATAATTCTGTTATAATATTATATTTTTTATTTATTAATATTGTGGAAAAATCTCACATATATAAGGTAACGAAACGTAACAAGGTATAACTTTCCAAAAAGGTATAACAGATGAATTAGATGAAGATGTAAGAATAGCAACGCATCCTCTTGAATTAGAAGGTTCTCTTATGCCCCATGCACGGTATTCGAAACACAACAAAGGTTCATCTGTAATATTAATAAACCAAAATTAATATTTTGTAGTTGAACTCTTAACCCATTTTCATCTCAAAGGAGTATATTACCAAAAAAAAAGAAAAACATTAAGGGTGGGTTAATATCATTTATATCACCTTAGAGTTTTATAAAATAACAATATATAGAAAAAATAAATAAATTACAACCGAACGAATTTTTCCAAATTTTTTCGTCGTCGTTGTTACTCAGACCAACGTATCTTGGAATCTTATGCGAAATAAACTTAGCCAAGCCATTCATACGTTCCTCGCTTATCACATGCGCAAGTGATCCGTTCAATTTCTGACAAAACATTTGAGCTTGAGTATAATTCAAATTGTTATCTGATAATATAAATAATCCTGCTTTGGGTACACAAACTATTGTGCCTCCTCCTAAAAAAATATCAATTTTTTTTGTTTTGTTTTGTTTTCATTACAATAAATAAATTACTTTTCATTTAGTGTCGTGTTAATTACCAGAATTGATGTAATTAGGATAAATACTGTAATACCGATAATCCTTGTCCTTTATCAATGACGAAGAATTATATATTTCTGGACACTGTAAAGCCTGACAAAGATTTCTGTTTGAAGCTTCATTTCTCAAATGATTTCTAACGGTACTTCCTTTATTAATCAAAAAGGTCAAGATACTTTTTATTAAAATTGAGATGATTAAAAATAATGTTTTATGTATAATAATATATTTTTATCGTATTCCCTTACCATTTAAATTTATGTTTCGGCCGAAGTTGAACGCCAATGCTTTCCTCGATGCAGCAAATTCTTTGCACTCGTACAAATTACGAACTATTTTTCTTGAAATAATAGTTTCACCCGAACGTGCTCCGGTATGGCTTAATTTATACGATGGTAATTTTCGAAGATTAATAGCACAACAACGATCACAGTGATTTGAGTCCAATAAAAAATTTGTTATCAATAAGACAGAAAATATAACGAAATAATACATATCTGTGTTAATAAATTACGAACTCACTAAGTATTTGAAAAGTACGTCTGAAATAACATCACAATGTAATATCCATGTAGATAATATTAAATTTCATGTGATCAAAAAAGGAAATAGATGCCATGCGAATATCCGGATAAAGTTGACGCACCAACAATGCAAAACAATTAAAATTAAAATTACTGAAAGATCGTTACTTGTAGTAGTAACAGCGACGTACACATAAATCCATGTATGCTATATACTGATAAAAGAATTAGATAATATATGAATCATTCATCTAATCGATAATAAATAAAGTAGACTTCAGAAATAATTTCAATATACAATTTATTACGCATTCATAGTATCGATCGATATGTGAAAAGTCGTAATAACATAATATTGCTTGAGTGGATTGTTGTATCGTAAAATGAAATCATAATATTCTCTTTTTTATTGTAATAATTGTAGGTATGGGTATTCCATTAATCGCTCTCACAATGATTGACGTAAAACCAATTCCTCTTGAAAACTCTAATCTTAAGGATTAAGGGTCTAAAAGGGTTAATCTTTTATTTATATTTCATTAATATGACGTATAAGGAAGTTTCGTGGGATTGTTTGCCTAAAGTAAACGTTAAATATGCCGGATGTACCCGGATTTTTTTACGAGAGAAAAAAGTAAAATAAAAATTTGTCACGCTTATACAGATCGATTTTTCTTTTTTAGGATAATAGTATCTTAATTAGTACAATGTAAATGATTATTACAATGTAAACGGTATTATCACACGCTTCGTATATTGCTTAATATGTCTGTCTAAAAATCTCGTTTGGACGCAACAGGCAATTAGGCTATGCTTAGAGAAAAGCTCACAAGTTTGTGTGCTTTGCCAAAACATTAAGCCAACAAACGATCGAGCGCTTTACAAACTTCATCGAATATATCATCGACGCTTCCTTCGGCGTTAATCTGGAAATATTTTATTAAATTAGACATATAAAAAATTAAAGATTATTCGACTATTTTTAACAAAATTATTAACACTTTATATGCGCGCGACGGAATATTCCGTTTTGATATGATCTATGCGTTTTCTCGAAGTCAGGACAATTTCTGACGCATGAAATCAGTTTTGTTAAATACTACTTCAAATATGTTACGTACGACTTTTAATGGTGTCAAGTGTACTTCGTGAAATCGTTAAAAATAATCCTCGACATATGTGTGTGATAAAATATTCCTCACGGATACAAGGTGTTAACAAAAATTAAACCATACCCTGACAATTTTATCCTTGTAATTATCAACAATTTTGCCGTTCTTTTCGTTAAATATCTCGATTCTTTTCTTTATGGTCTCAGCGTTATCGTCGGCTCTTTGGGATACTTCGGCACGGCCGAGAAGCCTTTTGGTCATCGTCTCGTTAGATACATCAAAAAATAAGATAAGATCAACTTGACAAACCTGTTAAACGATCATTCCAAATGGTATCTATTTAAACAAAGGAAGATAGATCGATATCTTACATTTTTCTCAAAAAGTATCCCTTGTTCCAATTCACGAGGATATCCATCGATAAGAAAACCCGTTTTCGTAGTACCTTCGGTACGTGCTTTTTCCATCTTTTCTTTTATAAGTTCCAACACGATATCCTACTGAAAAAATACGAGATCATTCTCTCTATGATATTTTCATTGATCGAATCGAATCGAATCTACTTTATAGAGACCTAACGTTGGATATATCATATCGAATATCTATTACCGTTGGTACGAACAAGCCCTTGGACATTAATTCTTGAAGCGATGCTCCTCTGGGACTACCGCTCGCTACTTCGTCTCGCAAAAGATCACCGCTACTCAAATGTAAAAATCCATATTTTTTGATTATACGATCGCATTGCGTTCCCTTTCCACATCCAGGACCACCGATCACCCATATCGTCTTCATATTTTCTGACGAATTAAATTCTATCAAATTTGATTTCGGTAGGTCTCTCGTTCTTTGTATTCGTGCTTTGCAAAGACTCTTAGTGCATCTATTTAATCCTTCCTCGGCCTACAATTTGACGTACTTATTTTATTGATGAAAATCATTTTTTAACGAAAGAATTTTTTCTCTATCGATAGAAAAAAAGATATGAAAATTGATTTATTCGTTGTCATATCGTCGCTTGTTTCGCGATACGTAATAAATTATTCATTAGAGAGCTAAAAGGTTAATTACAAACGCTTATCTCACATTTATGTTTACTGTTCGTTAAAAAAAAAAAAAATTTTTTTTACACAGGGTCCACTATTTATGGAAAAACCGGCACCCATCTCGTATTATTTTCTCGGTTATTTTTCCTTATTTTTTTTTTCTTTCTTTTCCATTATAAATATAAATTCTAATATTAAAACTTCGCCGGCTTTAAAGCATTCTTCCACATGACATACATTTTTAAACAGCGACACTGTACTTGACCTACTTCAAACGAGACTCGCCAATTGCCATCTCCTTCTCGATATCAAAATGTTATCTGATAAATTCATTTTAATCAATTTTAATCAATCATTAATATGCTTCATTACTGCGAGATAAGAAATATCGTTATATATGATCGTCGATCAAATATAATTCAATATAAAATATCGATGTCGCGTTTATTCTATATTATAATATTAATAAAAAAAAAGTAACACACACGATAACGCTAACAAACTATTTTAATAAATGATTACGGATTAGTTACAAAATTCGTAGTTTCTCATACTGCTAAATAATGAAGCTTGATAAACGAAGGGTAAATTAGATTAATAATAATTGATTTTAATTATAATAATGAAGAAGCGATAAATGAATGAAAAAAAAAATCGTTAAGTGTCCACCTTGCAGAGTTAGAGTACTTACTACTATCTACATAATCGGACGTCGCGAATTCCGTAATCACGCAACCACAGTCGCTACTGCTGACAAGAATAGTTCAGTAGTGCTTTCGCGTGAAAATTTCGAATATATCGATTTGCCATTGGCTCATGGATGATAAGTGGGAGGTAAAATTTTGCGCATTCGCACTGACTTAAAGGTCACGCATCACGTTCAGCCAGATTTAGGAAGCGAACCGATCTAATTCGCTGTCATAGGTTTCGAACAATTAATCGGACAACACATTCGAATTGTTAATTAAAAGTGAATAAAAAAAAGTAATACATTCCTTATTATGCAAATTTTATATTTACACCGTCCCACGACATTTTTATCGTACATTTACTATCATTTATTTATTACTATTAATAACGAAAAATAACAAAATGATACCTCCCGCGTGAATGAGCGAGTTATTTACATTTACGTTAATTACATATTGATATATCAAATGGATTATTTGTTGTTAACGGTGTTACATCGTAATGAAATATTCGTTACCTTGTAATTATTATGATTAAATGTCAGAAGTGATAAATAGTCACGTAAAGACAAATTCAACAGGATGAGATAAGAATAGACGAACAGCTTGCGTGAAAACACGATTTAACTTCTTTCCTTTCGTAATAATAAGAAGAGAATGAAATGGTTAAAAGGGAATAAAACGATAGAGAAGCGAATGGTGGTACACTGAAGCGAAAAATAAATAAATAAATAAAAGGCAAAAAGATATCGACGTAATCGATAGGAAACGCTCACGTTCTTCTCCGACGACTTTCGGTTGAATCGCCGAACTATGTGTTAAGCAAAAATCTGTAAATTTATATATGTATGTCCCACATATACGCGCGCGCAGTGATGCCTTACTACTTAGCAGCGTTTAAAAATAAATGTGTAGGTGGAGCTTGATCCCGGGTAATATCGCGTAACGCTATATATCCTTTGAATTTTTATCTTACCACATTTACGAGATTTAAATTTTCATGTGTTTATTAAAATAAAAACTTCTGTTTCATATTTTTATTCTGAATAAACGAAATTTTCAAACTTTAAAGGAAAATCATTAAATGCGTTTCTTATTTCTTTTACTTATCTGTTTAAAAAAAGGAAACAATATAGTATTACACACACGTACGTACTCTAAGCATATATTATTAAAATATTACGATTTGTTCTTTATATATATATAAATACACACACGTATGATGTATGGTATGTATGCGTATGTATGTATGTGTAACAACACGTTGTTAACCTAAAAATAAATACATCACACTGTTATTTTTGAATACACATATTTAACAATTGTTTAGCAACATTATTTTTTTATTTTTTTTCTATTTATTCTGTTGTATATTTTTAATTGTTTAATTAAATTTTAACTAAATCAATAAAATTAAAAGGTTTTATAGCAAAAACATTCATTTACTACATTCTCGTTTTTACGTTTCTCCATAAAAATTCTCGATCTTTCGTACATTATATTAAGCTTTTAATTTCCACGTACATTATAATTAAATTTAATGATAAATGTACATCATTTTTATACTATTTAATTAATTGTTTTTATCTCATAAAATATCAAATAAATTCGGATTATAATATAAAAGGCGGGAACGCAATACGGTGACGTTTTTAGTAAAGGTTAGTTCTCTCTCTTTCTCATGTGCGTACATCTTATCGCAATTGCTTGTTGCTGATTGGTGAATTATTATACGTATATTGTTGTATGTTTTTCAATTTTTAATATAATTTTCATCTAAAATCTAATAACAGTAATATATTATATATATATATATACATATATATCAATTGCTATATATGTTTTTATGTTTAATCACATATAATCGAAGATAACGAATCTGTCGATAATGAAGAACAAAAACAAATTTTTACTCCTCCGCAGAAGTTCGTAAACCTTATTAATGTATAGTTCTTGACAATTTGTTCCGAACTGAAAATTCTGATTTTTTGCTAATAAGCACATTGGGTGAATTTAAAGGAAAAATTTCATACAAGAATTTTGAAAGATGGTAGGTTTTTTTGATGCAAAATATTATTATATATAAACATACACTTGTTTTGCATTAGCTTGTATTTTTTTTATGTAAAACAATGTATCCAAATATTTCTTGACTTTTCTATCTTGACCATGCATTATATTTTATATTATTCCTTCGAATTAATTTATTTATCAATATGCTAAGTTAATACAATGTTTTTTACATTAATAAGACTATGATCATATACCTATATACATGCACAAAAGCTTTTTGTGAGATTTTATTAGAGATTATATTCTTCTAACCTTATAAGGAAATTAATTTTGATTCACGCCCACTTAACGTTGCCGGTAGAAATATGTATCTTTTTAGGATATAAAGAGAATAAACATATAAATGCACAATTACTTAAACAAAAATTCATATTTTGTGTTTTCCCTTGTTCAAAATACGTAAATACAAATTCAGAAGTTTACAATATCATATAGATATATATACATCATAGTCACAGAATAAAAGATCATTTTAACAAACTAGCCAAGTATCTTAAATGTTTTATAAATAATAAATGAATAACTATAGACTCTTAAGTCAGTTGTTTTAAACAGTATGATATAATAAAGTGTATAACTGATAAAGAATATTTAATGGTTTGTAAAGCGTTGGAACAAATTATATAAAAAAGCAAAAAGGACAAAAATTAAAAAGATGGGAAGATATATGAGAGTACTATTTACCTTTGTTATTAATAAGATATTTTTTATTGATGTTATGTCTTATCTCAATGCTTTTTATTTCCAGCAACCTCAAATAATTTTGTTGAAAGAAGGTACAGATGCATCTCAAGGAAAACAACAAGTAATATCAAATATAAATGCATGTCAAGTGGTTGTAGATGCTGTGAGGACCACGTTGGGTCCTCGTGGTATGGATAAGCTTATTGTAGATCAAAATTCTAAAAGCACTATTTCTAATGATGGTGCCACTATATTAAAACTATTAGAAATTGTACATCCTGCCGCTAAGACCTTGGTAGACATTGCGAAGTCTCAAGATGCAGAGGTAAATTTCATTATATTAAAAAAATTTTTATGGTATTTTCTCTCTATTACAGTATAGAACAAAAGTATAAAAATGAAATATTATTGTTCTTTATTTAGAGAAAATTGAATATAGGATATATGGACTAGTAATTTCTTGTAGTAATGAAATTACTTCAATAATATCCAACATATAAATGGAAATAATTTTAGAACCAAAATGTAATAAATTGAAATATATTATTTTGTATAGGTTGGCGATGGTACAACCAGTGTTGTTCTATTAGCAGGAGAGTTTCTAAAACAAATGAAACCATTTATCGAAGAGGGTGTGCATCCACGTATCATAATCAAAGCTTTGCGTCGTGCATTACAACTTGCAGTTGAGAAAATCAATGCATTAAGTATTAAAATGAATAAGGATGACCTTAAACATCAAGAAAATCTCTTGAAAGAATGTGCAGCCACTTCTATGAGTTCAAAATTAATTCATCAGCAAAAGAAGTATTTTAGCGAACTAGTTGTCAAAGCTGTTATGATGTTAGATGATTTATTGCCTTTAAATATGATCGGTTTTAAGAAGGTATTATAATTTGTTTTTACTGATAATACACATACATGTAAAATATATATTAATTCATTAAAAACTCGTAATTATTTATTTAATATATAGGTATCTGGCGGAGCTTTAGAGGATTCAGAATTAATTGAAGGCGTTGCATTTAAAAAAACTTTTTCATACGCTGGATTTGAAATGCAGCCTAAGAACTATACTAATTGCAAGATTGCTCTGTTAAACATTGAATTAGAACTTAAAGCAGAGAGAGATAATGCAGAAGTTCGTGTAGATAATGTTGCAGAATATCAGAAAATTGTTGATGCAGAATGGAAAATTTTATACGACAAACTTGAAAAGATTTGGCAAATTGGGGCGAATATAGTATTATCTAAATTGCCAATTGGAGATGTGGCGACACAATATTTTGCCGATAGGGATATGTTTTGTGCTGGTAGAGTTCCAGATGAAGATTTAAAAAGGATAATGAAGGCATGCGGTGGAAGCATTTTGACCACTATACATGATATCAAATATGTAGATCTTGGAGATTGTGGTCTCTTTGAAGAAAAGCAAATTGGTAGTGAAAGGTAATGAAAAACATTTTTTTTGAATCTTTCCTATGATACTAAAAGCTATAATATTTTTGTTTCTAGATTTAATGTACTGCGTAAATGTCGTAACGCTAAAACTTGTACATTTATTTTACGTGGTGGAGCAGAACAATTTTTAGAAGAAACGGAAAGATCTCTTCACGATGCAATTATGGTAGTAAGACGTATGCTAAAAAATGATGCCATCGTCGCCGGTGGTGGGAGTATTGAAATGGAACTATCAAAAACTTTGCGCGATTATTCCCGTACAATTGCAGGGAAAGAACAGTTACTAATTGGTGCATTGGCAAGAGCTCTTGAAATTATACCCAGGTATAGATTTTATATAAATTACTTTTCATTTACAAAAACTATTAAAAAATCTAATCATTTTTTTTAAATTTCTTTTAATGTAGGCAATTGTGTGATAATGCCGGTTTTGATGCAACAAATATTCTAAATAAGTTGCGACAGAAGCATCATAAAGGCCTGTATTGGTATGGTGTCGATATAAATTCTGAAGACATAGCTGACAATATGGAAGCTTGCGTTTGGGAACCTGCGGTAGTTAAAATCAATGCTTTAACTGCAGCAACCGAAGCTGCCTGTTTAATTCTGTCTGTAGATGAGACAATAAAAAATCCAAGAAGCAGTAATGACTCTGAAGGTCGTGGAATGGGAAGACCAATGTAATATGTCATTACATTGGAGAAGAGAATTAAGAAAAATAAAAAAAGAATTTTAATCTTCATGTACTACAGTAAATACTCTGTTGTACCTATTAACATTGAAAGTTTAACAACTACATACTATTAATTTTACAAATTAAGATTTGATTTGTATATGATATTTTTCAGTTGCAGAATACAATAAATACATGAGCGATATTACTTAAATGAACAATCCTATTATCCGAATTCAAAATCAATCGGTATCTTTCTTAAAATTCTCTTTACATTAATATTTTAATATGAGAAAATTTAATGATCTTGATGAAATGGATAACTAGTTATAAAATAGTATTACTCGCTTATATAATTCAATGCCTTACTTAAACGTTGTATTCAAATATAGTAGTCGCACGCATTAAATTTGTATCGTTTTCATATATATATCATTATGAAGTTCGTCTTTTGTAATATTTAATACGTATTAAGTAATAAATACTTAAATAAAAGAAAACAAAAATTTCTAGTCAAATTTTTTTCACGAGATTATGGACTTTTAGTAAGAGCTAATTAAAATTTACCTAATTTTACTTGTGTGTGTGTGTGCACGGGCGTGCGTGCTAGACGTTGATTAATTTTGTAGTCCTTAAATTTACCGCCTAAATTTGGACCAATCGGTAGAAATCGTTACTGCGCACGTATTTGCATTTCCCTGCCTAACATCATAGGTGGAGTAGTGCGAGCAACAACTACTGACAGATATCAGCTGTTCCAGTAAATAAGGAACCGCATTTAGGAATGGATGTTGTTGAAAATATTATAGAAAATGGAACAAATAGCGTCGAAAGTCTCGACGAGGAAACAAATACAGATGGAGATTCAACACAAATATCAGAAGGTGATGAGAATTGGTATTATATGCCAGATTCTATACTTCTCAGTATTTTTCAATACCTAACACCAAGAGAACTAGTAACAGCAGGAGAAGTATGTAGATCATGGAACAAAGTATCGCAAGATGAATTTCTTTGGAGAGACTTATTCTATCAAACTTATAAAATAGATTCAGATATTGGTATTATGCCAGGTTGGTTGTGTTATATATATTTGTTTAATAATATTAATATTGAAATAACTTTTATCCGTATATTATCATACATGATAAAATCCGACTATCAAAATATATTTCACCTGACAAATTCATTTATAACTGTAAATATACATTGTTTTAGGAAAAACTTCCTGGTTTGAAGAATTTAAGCGTTTAGCATATCATACTCCTTTAATAGAAACTGAAGTTTTAAATCATCATTCACATCAAGTATTGCATGTTAGTTTTTCGCACAATGGCAAAATGTTTGCAACATGTTCAAAAGATGGATACATCCTTGTATGTTCATTTTACTTGTCTTCCATAAAATTAATTTATACTCATATAATTATAACAATTTCTATATCCTTTTTACATATCAATTTGAATATGATTAACAGGTATGGAAAAGTCAACATCCAGTTAATATTATATATCTTAATGATATGAAGACATTTAGCTGGAAATATACTCAGTTTTCACAGTTTAATTCTACTGATACTTTGCTTCTTGTCTCAGGTGTACATTTTGGTACACCACATAGTACATCAGGAGAAATAGCTGTTTTCAGAGTAGCACGTAAGTTTGAAAGTTCAAACAAAAAAGAAAAAATCTGTATGATTCGATTATTAATAATTGATTGGTACTTATGCATCTATTTTCTTATTGTTTCTTTTATTATAGCTGGCTTTCAACTTCAATGTAGAGTGGCGAATAAGCCATATGACATATTTGGTACTTGGTATAGTGAACATTACCTTTTAAGTGGAAATTTACATTGGCTGGCACACCTGGTCAGTACCAGTGTACTCTGGCTAAATAAGGCTAATCAGGAATCAGCAAGTGAGCATGTGCCCATCATGACACAACTGTTTAGGTATGCTAACCTTAATGTAGTTTACTTATTAACATTAATTATTGTTAAAAAAAAATTTTTTAAATGTCGAAATAAATAACTCGTAGGTTTTATAATGGAAATGCTTCTTCAATAAGAGCAATTATGATTGCAAATTGCTTAGAAGATAATGCTCAAAATCATATAGCAACATCTTCAACTAATAATTCACCACAGGAAGAACCAGTTGTACTTCATCATGTCTCATCTAGATTACAGTAAGACCATTTATGTTATTATTATATAACCATTAAATATATTTGATAGTTCCATAAAGACAGACGAAAGTTAATTACAATACAAAATAATGTAAAATTATTCAAATAGATACAGTACAATAGAAGGACGTTTTATGAATTGGATAAAGCTTGGTGACGGTTTTGAATATGCCAGTCCCATACAATACAATAAGGAATATAGACAAGTTGAAAAAGAAAAAACAGCACATGAAACTGATAGTGAAAGTGATAGTGAAAATGAGAATGAGAACGAGAATGAGAATGAGAATGAGAATGAGAATGAAAATGAGAATGAGAATGAAAATGAAAACCAACAGTGGAATGAAGAGAATGAATCTGCAGGTATATAATGAACTTAAAATCCTATGAACTTAAATATATATATATATATATATATACACACACACACTAAATAATTTTGTGAGCAATTATTTTCTTACTTATTATTATTCCTAATAGAATCATCAACAGCAGAAGAGTGTGATTCTGATGAATTATCTAACAATCCAGAGAAATTTCTAATTTTTACAACGGGATCAAAAACATATACACCTCATCAAGTTGGTTTTAAAAGGATCAAGTTAGTTACCTTTCCAAGAAGATTAGATCCAGGACCATCACTTCGTGAAAGATTAGCACAACGAGAAAGAGAACGAGAAAGACAAAACTCAGGAACTTTGTATACTAATTGGTTGGATTATGAAGCAGTGGCTGATAGATTTGACAAAGTAGATCACTTAATCGATTTACATGGTCATATTATAGGAATGGGTCTTTCTCCAGATCACAGGTATAGTTGATTTCACTATTTTTGTACATAGTAAAAAAGATTACTAACCTTATGAAATCTTATGCATCACATAAGTAGAAAAAATATAGAAACAACAATAATACTCTTGCAGATATTTATATGTCAATACAAGGCCTTGGCCAAGAGGATATGTTATTACTAATCCATTACAACCACCACCTATAGCTCAAGAAATAGATATTCATGTAATTGACTTAGTAACATTGAAACAAGTTGGTACAATGTTAAGGGCACATAAAGCATATACTCCAAATAATGAATGTTTCTTTATATTTCTGGATGTATGCAACGAATATGTGGCAAGGTAAATAAGGATTTTAACAGTTCTTAGATTTTTCGTTTCAAATCAATAATATGTATTTGAATATAATTCTTAATATTACATTTTTTTTTTCTTAGTGGTGCTGAAGATAAGCATGGCTATCTTTGGGATAGACATTATGGAGTTTGTTTAACCAAATTCCCTCATTCTGATGTTGTCAATTCTGTAGCTTTCAATCCTAAAGATCCTGAGATGTTAGTTACAACTAGCGATGATTATACAGTCAAGATATGGCGCAGTCGAGCCATGGTGAAATCCTTAGGTTTAAACGAACATTCTTTTAATCGAGGAATGGAAGTAAGAAAAAAGAGCAGTTATCATAAACCCGGTTGTAATGTTGACTGACTAAAGACTATTAAATTTCCTATTTAAAAGCTTATGATTAAAGAATCATCTCTCAGCCTTGTATATCTACTGGATCATAACAATTATGCCTGCAACATTCACCTTAACACAAATATGATTGAGCACATTTATGCATAGTATGAATGCAATTGTGAGATTATTATATATACGTGTATATGGGTGTGTATATGTGTGTGTATAATTTTGAGTGTGATACAACTGTATAGTTCTGCAAAATCAGCACTTTTACTATATGTTCAGTGTTCCTGTTAACATCTTCCTTCAAATTACTTTTTTTATGTTTCTACTGTCCATCTATTTGCTGTTATGTAATAACCAAATGAAACAACTTCATTAGCTGTTATTTTTTCTGCTCAATTAGGATATAAATAAATGTATTGGCACGTCCATGTCTTCTCAAAATATATTTAAATTTCTATATAGAGAATGATATAAATAACTATTGTGAAAGTTTGTTAAAGTACAACATCATGAAATATATCAATGATATTTACTTTTTTGTTATCAGGTAAAGAATTTTAATGTTATTTTGAAAATATTTATAAGTTTGCTAATAAGCAACTTAATTATGAAGCTACCGATGTATT
>OU426995.1:3009997-3059224 GCA_911387935.1 Dolichovespula saxonica | reverse complement strand
TTTTCATGAACATCTTTATGACCATGGCAATGTTCACATTCATCATCACTATCATCTGAACTACTTTCGCCAAAATTTTTTGGTTTTTTATAAATACAACAACCTAAAAATAGCATCAAACTTTACATATAATTCACTTTGAATAACAGTAGTCTCATTTGAATAAGCATACATTTTGATTTTTTTTTATTCATATGTTCATTGTCCACAGTTCCCTGAGTCCACTGAACTTTTTTGTTTGATCGTGGTTTTCTAAGACGCAAGCGTACAGTTGGAACATCCTAAAAAAAAAAAAAATCTATTGTATTTATCAAAAAAGAAAAAAAAAATATTATCAAAAATATATATGCCTTGAACATTGAAGAAAATAATAAAAAAGCTTGATGAAAATAAATTTTATTATATGATACAATACGTTTTATTGTAAAATTATTATGTAAATAAAATAACATATATAATTACTATAAAATAACAAATATATAATCATTAAATATAAATAATGATAATAATTTAGTTTGATCACTGTATGATTTTCTGTGATATTAAATTTTGTATTTCATCATCAGAATATTTTAATAAATCTTTTAAAATTTCATTTGTATGTTGCCCTAACATTGGAGGTGGAAGTCTGACACTATTATTAGCATAACTATATGTTACTGGTGGTCCAACAACACATATTTTTCCTATATTAGAATGTTCCATTTCTTTAACCAATCCTATGTGTTTTACATGATTGTCCTCAAAGACCTACAAAATAATGTAATACACATAGTAACCTATTATAAAATAAATATATTTCTTGGACAATGTTTTCCAATAATTCTTGAGATGTGTAATTCCTGAACTTCCTAAAAAAATTTACCTGTCCTATGGTATTAACAGGTCCATATGGAAATGTGGATCCTTCAAATACTTCCATCCATTCTTTATTTGTTTTCTTTTTAAATTCACTTCTAAGTATATTCAATAATTCTTTTCTATTTTTCACTCTATTAACATTATTCTTAAATTTATTACTATTACCTAATTCTATTAATTGCATCTTTTCTATTAGCTCAGTAAATTGAAAATCACTTCCTGCACCAACTGTTAGGTATCCGTCTTTTGTTGGAAAAGCTTCATAAGGCACAATACTTTCATGTTCAGAACCCCATCTTGTTGCCTCTTGACCAGCATTCAAGTAATTTGATCCGATATTTATTAAACTAGCAATTTGAGTAGATAAAAGATTACATTGAATCCACTGTCCTTCCTTGGTTTTTAATCTTTGAAGCAATGCTGCCATGATAGCACCATGTGCATAAAGACCTGTAGCCATATCAGTCATAGCTACACCCACTTTGCACGGAGGTCCATCTTTAAAGCCTGTGATATGTAAAAGACCACCTATAGAACTAGCAATGACATCATAACCTGGTCTGTTAGCATAAGGACCCACGTAGCCATAACCAGTCAAGGAACAATATATAAGATGAGGTGCTATCTTTTTTATATCCGTATACCCTAAACCCATTTTCATTAATTTTCCTGGAATGTAATTTTCTACAAGTACGTCAGACTTTTTAGCCAACTCATAGATAATATCTCTTCCTTTTTTCAAATCTATGCATACACTCTTCTTATTTCTATTAACGCTCACAAAATAAGTAGATTCTTGGGTACCATTAAAAAATGGCGGTCCCCATTTACGTGCTTCATCGCCGCTACCGGGCTTCTCAATTTTTATAACTTCTGCTCCAAGATCTCCAAGGATCATGGTGCAATAAGGACCAGCCACTATACGTGTAAGATCCAAAATCCGAATACCGGATAATGGAGAACTATCATTCTCTGCGATAGTACAGAAACTCTTTGATTTGTTGATATTGTATAAAAATGGTAAAAACCTCGCTTTTACAGCAGAGTATAATATAGTAGAACCAAATGGTATGGACATATTTGTTCTATTTATGAGTATAACTCGGAATAGAGGAAAGCAATACTAAATATAATATTTACCGCCGTAAATATAAACAATAACACTCATATGAATATTCAAAAATTTATCAAGAAAAATCTTTATCAATTAAAATTCAATCGATCTCTTAATAGTATAAAAACGTTTGATTTTTATTCTTTACGGAATAACAAGTAACCGGCATTATCAGTAAAATGACGTATAAGCTAACAATACGAACCTGTGATCCAGAATCAGTGATATCCCCCTCCAATACTGTCTCCGTTTGCGATGCCGATTGTTCAGGCAAAGTTGTCCTTTCCATATCACCTGATTATTCTTCAAAATGTAGGATGGGATGCAAGCGATATAAATACACTAAATTATTTATTATCGTATGTTTATCCTTAATAAAATATACATAAGAATGACGCCATATTTAAATGATTATGAGCTACTACACTCGTATGATACGTAACTGTCGAGTGTGTATATTTGTACGTATTTTAAATTTCTAATTACAAATCTGAACGATATAAAAAGAAAATCGAGAAATCAATTCTGATATATAAAATTCGTTAAGTTCCTTCGAAACTGAGAGAGATTAATGTATATGTCTATTTGTAATGTTTCTTTTTGAGGCAATAATCTGAGAACACTTCAGATGGCGCGTCCTGTCTGTAATTTTAACTTTAGACGCCGTTTATATGTATTAGGACACATATACAAAGTCTTTATAAAACATTGTTATTGAAATCAAACATATTCTATATACAGATCAGTAGTGATTAGTTGTACACAATCTTATTGTTACATTTCCTTGCGCGATACGTTTTATGTTCGTTTCGCGTATTATTCCTTTGTATTATGTATTATGTTAACGACATTGGGAAATCTCAAAAAATGTCGTACGTAAACGTAAAAGCCTCGTCAGGTAATAGAAAACATGGAATTATCTTAAAATACTCCTTTAATATAGCTTTTCATCGAAATGCACATTAACCTATCATGTCTATACGGGTTCTTATAAATAAGAGAAGATCTAATATTTCCTTTTATTTATAGATTTATATTGGAATCAATATCGGTTAGCTAGGATTTCTTATTATTAATGTGATAAAGGTTATTTGTTTCTCCCATTAGTATGGAGGTAAGTTTCTATGGATTTAAGCAGATACATTTCATAAATTTCCCTAAGATTACAAAATATTATTTATTTTGATAATCATAAAATTTTAATCTTGATTATGAATTACAGCCAGGTGCTAAAGTTCCTTTGCCATTAGAACCTATAAAATCAAATCAGGTAGAAGATAGAAGATTATGGGTGGGCAACCTAGATCTAAGGATTAATGAGTAAGTATTTGCATGATTATATATTTTATGGTTTTTATTTCTTCAAATGAGTCATCTATTCTCTCAATTTGTTTATATTTTAATCAATTAAATCATCATGTTGAGCAATGACGCATTTGTAGTTTATAAAACTATCTGAAAAACTAACTGTTTATTTATCAACTGGTACCAACTCCTGAAACTCGTCCAAAAACATGGAACAATCGAAAAGTTCGACCTGCTATTTCATCGGTCAGGTCCACAAGCTGGTCAACCAAGGGGATATGCATTTGTTACTTACAAAAATATAGAAGATGCTGAAGCAGCAAAAGATGCTTTACATAATCTAAAAGTAGGTGCTAAAAATATAGTAGTAAGATGGGCTCATAGTGTCACAGAGGTAAGCAGAAAAAATGATGCAAATGATATTTTGTATACCAATTTATTTTTATATTAAAAATGATATTTTTTATACCAATTGATTTTTAGCCTGACATAGAAAAACCAAAGCCAAAAATAGACATACCTGCCTTAGCAGGTGCAAAAAAGGAAGATAAAAAAATAAGGTAGGTTTTTCATTTTTATTGATATTTCTAATATAGATATTAATTTAAATATAATTTCTACAGTCGTGAGACTGCTATCCAGGCAATAGAAGCAAAACTCAAATTAATGAAAGAATCAGAAGAAGAATTTGAATTGAACAAACCTTTGGATGGATCTCCTATCATACATCTATATCAGAGAACAGAAAATCAAAAACCGTCCACATCTACACGCCATCATAATCGGGGAAATCATCACCACAATAACAAGCCATATAATCGTTATAAGCCAAGAAGATAACTCAAGCTGTTTATCCACATTTTTCATAAACAACATATTTTGAATGATCATTTGAAGAAAAATACAGTATGAAATCCTTTTCAAGTCATTATTATTATTGATATTTATATCACTTATATTTATAAAAGCATAGTATTATAAAATTGCTGATTCTTCTCTTGCGTGTGTATGTGTGTGTGCATAAATGATTCCTATATGGTGCATACAAATGTAAAGCACCAAAAATGTAACTATTTTAATTCATTAATAATGCTATGCTTAATATGTATGTACATGATGTACGTGTATTTTCATAATATATTGTATCAACATCTTTTGATAATAAACAAAAACATGTAATGAACTTTAAGAAAGGATCTTAAGATTATTGCATTGAAATAATAAAACCTATCATTTATTTAGTTATATCATTACATTTATATTCAATATCTTTACATTAATTTCTTTTTAAGAATAGTTTTTCCTCGCATATGATAAGGAAGAGGTACTACACCAGGACATGGCACTTGTCCAGGAATTTCACATATGCAACTTTTTTTACAACCAACACCAAAGTTAGCAGGATTATCTTTCTTTTCTTTGGCTATTCCTTCTTCAATTAGAACTTCCTTTGATTTTCCAATCACTTTTATAAGATGTTGAAGAATACTTTCTTTTGGTTGACTATCTATATCTATTAACATCGTCTCTCCATTTTCTATTAAAGTATAATTATATATTATTGATATTATTAATTAATGTAAATAATAAGTATATTAATATACTTATATTAATAATAATTAAAATATTATTATATATTACTTTTGACAATATTTATAATCTACTTAATACTAATATTAATACTGTATCACAATATTATTATGTGGTTTAAATAATTTATATAATTACATACCATAATAACATTTTATAAAAGGAGACGGTGTTTTATTTTTAAATGTAACAATTTGTACATTTGGATTTTTGTATTGTATTTGTGGTAAGTACCAAAATATGAAATCTCTAAAGCATAAAATCATTTAAAAAATATAATATTTTTAGAAAGCGATAATCCGGTAACAAATATCTAACCTAAATTTTACCTCGCTCCTAAATGATGTTGTCCACTAGTATTATAATTAATGGATAATATTTGTATTTTATCCTTTAAAACTAATTTTCCTGCTTGTAAATACTTAAGTGTTCTTCGTATGGGTTCTTTACCTATCATAAACGGCATTTTGACTAAATTTAGTTAATTTTTTTTACGTATTAAGTGTAACGACGAGGAATACAACCCATGCCTGTTGGTGAATTACTAACAGTTTAGTAAAGCGTCGCTCTACAATTGTTGGTATTTATCCCACTCTGTTACCGTTATCACAGTGAATATTCTATAAATACGGTGGAAAGATTTTTTTTGAAATTGTTTCAACTTTGAGATTATCAGTAGTGGCGCGGTAAATTGCATACACGTGTTTTGATTTTCTACCTTTCTCTTTGCAGTACTTTTAATCGGTAACATTCATGTGTGTCGGCTACACGATTTTTAACATCTGTGTTTCGATTGTCGTCAATTACTAGTAATTTGCATGTTTTATTTCAACACAAAACTACAATACGTATCTTAAAAATATCTTGTTTTGATAATAATTTTATTTTCTTATAGATGATGATATATATTTTGTTTTAATTTTGCTTAAACAGCTGATGTAATCTATTTCCATATGGTGTAAAATTCATAAATTAATACAAATTACAGATTAGTGTTACTCCATTACAGCCAGAAAAAGACAAAGATTAAAATGAGTGTGTCAATGACGTCTAAGGAAATTCGTCAATCTTACATTGACTTTTTCAAAAGTAAGGGACATGAATATGTTCACTCAAGTTCTACAATACCGCATGATGATCCAACTTTACTCTTTACCAATGCTGGAATGAATCAAGTATAATATTATTTAATATAAAATATAATGTAAATATAATTGTTAGACTATACATTTTTTATAATTTTTATATATGATTTATTTTAGTTCAAACCTATATTTCTCGGTACAGTAGATCCTAACAGTGATATGGCAAAATGGGTGAGAGTTGTTAATACTCAAAAATGTATAAGAGCCGGAGGTAAACATAATGATTTAGACGATGTTGGTAAAGATGTATATCATCATACTTTTTTTGAGATGATGGGTAACTGGTCATTTGGTGATTATTTTAAGGTATGCTCATATGTTAATTATTCTTATAAACTTACTTTTAATAAAATAAAAATATTTTCAGAAAGAAATTTGTACTTGGGCTTGGGAATTCTTAACAGTCAATTTAAAATTATCACCTGACAGATTATACATTACATATTTTGGAGGAGATGAAAAATCTGGGTTGAATCCTGATAACGAGTGTAAAGATATATGGCTTTCTTTAGGGTAAATAAAAATGCAATATCAGAATAATATTTACTTTATGATTAAGATATTTAAGTATATTTGTCCAAGTGTACATACTGTAATTTACTTCATTTTTTGTAGAGTATCAGCTTCTCACGTTTTACCGGGTAGCATGAAGGATAATTTTTGGGAAATGGGAGAAACTGGTCCTTGTGGACCATGCAGTGAAATACATTATGATAGAATTGGTGGTAGGGAAGCTGCTCATTTAGTAAATATGGATGATCCAGATGTTTTAGAAATCTGGAATCTTGTCTTTATTCAATATAATAGGTAACATAAAAATAGAAACATGTATATTATATTTTAAATTACATTAAATAGTAAAAACTGAATTACACATATATTATAGGGAATTAGATGGCATTTTAAAAATATTACCAAAAAAGCATATTGATTGTGGTTTAGGATTGGAACGTTTAGTTTCAGTTATTCAAAATAAACAAGCAAATTATGATACCGACTTATTTATGCCCATCTTTGAAGCAATTCAAAAAGGTACTGGAGCACCACCTTATCAAGGAAGGGTAGGAGATGCAGATAAGGATGGAATTGATATGGCATATAGAGTATTGGCGGATCATGCAAGGACACTAACTATTGCTCTTGCAGATGGAGGAATGCCTGATAATACTGGAAGAGGGTATAATATAGTATAAATATTTAATTTATATTTTTCATGTTCTTTTAATAATAATTTTTTTTCTTTTAAGTTATGTTCTAAGAAGAATTCTGCGACGTGCTGTACGCTATGCCACTGAGAAATTAAATGCAAAACCTGGTTTCTTTGCATCTTTGATAAATGTAATAGTAGAGTTACTTGGTAAGTATAATTTTAGAAGATTTTCTATTTTACTGAACATTATTTTATTTTATCGTTTATTTGTCTAGGTGATATATTCCCAGAAGTTAAAAAAGATCCTCAAAGTATAATTGATACAATTAATGAAGAAGAAACACAATTCTTAAAAACATTATCACGTGGACGAAATTTATTAAATCGAACTATAGCAAAACTCGAATCTTCTAAGGTTGTTCCAGGGGATGTTGCATGGCGTTTATATGACACATATGGTTTTCCAGTTGATTTAACACAACTCATGACTGAAGAGAAAGGTTTGAAAGTTGATATGATTGCTTATGAAGAAGCAAAGAAACAAGCACAGGTATTAAAATGGCCATAATATTTTTTGTTATTTATACTTTTAATAATAACAATTATTACTATTGTATTATTTATTTTAGCTTATCTCTCAAAATAAAGTTGGAGGGGTAAATGATCAAATTAATTTGGATGTTCATGCAATCACAGAATTGCAAAATGCAGAAATACCAGTCACCAATGACTTACCAAAATATAAGTACAATATAAAAAATAATAATCCGTATGATGAATATTCGTTTGAGTCGTGCACCAGTACTGTTATTGCTTTAAGACATGCGAAAACTTTTGTTGAAGAAGTACATTCTGGACAGGAAGTGGGAATATTATTAGACAAAACGAATTTTTATGCGGAACAGGGTGGACAAATATACGATGAAGGATTTTTAGTAAAAGTTGATGATGAAGTAAATATATACTATTTTAAAGCGCCAAAAGATAGAATATTCTATATAATAAGATGTATTATAAAAATATTCTAATTTTTATTTTACATAGGAAACTGAAATACGGATTACGAATGTGCAAGTTAGAGGTGGCTATGTATTACATATTGGTACAGTTGGAGAAGGAGTGCTGAAGAAGGGTGATAAGGTTTATTTAAATATTGATACCACGCGTAGACGTCTAGTAATGAGTAATCATACAGCAACTCATGTTCTTAACTATGCACTTCGGCAAGTTTTGGGTTTGGAAGCCGATCAAAAAGGATCGTTAGTTGCACCTGACAGATTACGTTTTGACTTCACTAACAAAGGTATTTTTAAGAGTACTATCTTCCATTAAAGTAGATTTAGAATTTCTGGAATAAATTTAGAATATATTTTTACATTACAGGAGCTATGACTATGGATCAAGTAAAGAAAACAGAAGAAATTACGAATGATATGGTACAACAAAATAAAAATATTTATGCTAAAGAAAGCAATCTGGCATTAGCTAAAACTATTAAAGGATTACGTGCTATGTTTGAAGAAACTTATCCTGATCCTGTTAGAATAGTCAGTGTAGGTATACCAATAGAAGAATTGGAAAAAGATCCTTTGAATGATGCTGCATTGAAGACCAGTGTAGAATTTTGCGGTGGAACGTAAGAGTATATCTTATTTATTAAACATTATGTTGAACGAAAATATAAATTTTTTAGTTATTTTTATATTACAGACATTTACATAATACAGGACACATAGGTGATTTTGTCATAGCAAGTGAAGAAGCTATTGCTAAAGGTATTAGACGTATAGTTGCTTTAACTGGACCTGAAGCAAAAAAAGCACTTAAGAAATCAGCTTTGTTAGAAGATAAGTTAAACCAGTTGAAAAATACTATTGATATTGATAAAAGTGGTACAAATTCTAAAGAGTACGTTAAACAGATAATAGAACTAAATGAAGATGTGTCTCATGCAATAATATCTAGTTGGAAGAAGGTATATTTAATGTTATGACTTTATAATTAATTTCCATAAATTTTAAATTGTTTATATTTTGTGTTTCGAAAATAGGACAAAATACGTGGTATGTTAAAAGAATTAAAAAAATCGCTCGATGATAAAGAAAGATTAGCTAAAACTGCCGTCGCTACTGCAGTAGTTGAAACCGTTCAAAAGATGATTCAGTCAAATATTGGCTGTGCTGTATTTGTAGAAGTACTGAAAGCATTTAGCAATACAAAAGCTTTAGATTCTGCATTGAAAAAAATTAGAAGTTTATCTCCAGACACTAGTGCATTATTAATAAGTGTTGATCAAGATGCCAACAAAATCTTTGCCCTTAGTGCTGTTCCTAAAGTAAGAAAAGAAATAAAAAAAGAGAAAAAGAACAACGTATAGTTTAATCCAACAACGTATATCAAACTAATTATTACAATAATTTCAGACAGCTGTTAGTAAAGGTTTGAAGGCCAATGAATGGATTCAAGAGATAGCTCCATTTATGGGAGGTAAAGGTGGTGGAAAAGCCGAATCTGCTCAAGCTTCAGGGTCAAATATTTCTTCCTTGACTAAAATAATACAAAAAGCTAAAGAATTTGCCAATTCAAAACTTGGTATTACAAATGAGAAATCAGCTATTCAAGGTATTTAATTAAATATTTTAATTTGTTTGTCAATTTTTTAAAAGGAATTATTTAACGAGAATATTTTATAATTTTTTTAGATCTTTCTTCTAATTCAACTGTTGGTAGCGTAGGAAATACGAATTCTGTGAGTATGAAAATGTTTCCGAAACTCATACTTTTCGGAAGTAAAAATAGCATTAAAAGTTACAAAGCTCAAATTGTAGCTCAATACAGCAATCAAAATCTTGTGATAGAATATATTGAAGATAATAAGAATTCTACAACAGATATGATTTTAGAAATTGGTGATATTAAAATTTGTAATAGTAGTGCCATTGCTTATTATTTATCAGATACAAATTTAAAATGTGAAAATGATTTATTTGGTTTTTGTGAAATACTACAGTGGATAAGTTACACTGATAATCATCTTTTACCAGCAGTTACAGGTTGGATTTTATCGTCTTCTCGAATAACATTACCAAAAAATATTAAATTAGATGGGAAAACTTCGAAAGAAGAAGCATTGAATTCATTAAAGAAATTAAATGACATGTTACTTAGAAAAACTTATTTCGTTAACGAAAGAATTTCACTCGCGGATATTGTAATATTCAGTGCTCTATTACCACTTTACGAACACGTTTTAACTTCAGAATTAAGAAAACAATATACGAATTTAAATAGATGGTTTTCTACAATGCTTAATCAAGCTGAGGTGAAAGCTGTTGTAAAAGATTTTCATTTCTGTACAAAAACACTGAAAGCTTAAAGATATGATAAAGGAGCGGGAAACTATTCTCATTTTTACGAATATTTTTACAATTGTGTATTTCTAAACATATGTTTAAATTATATAAAGATTTAATTTGATCCGTCTTTTTCTTTCTTTAATTCATCATACAATATCCTAATTTGTTTCAACAAAGTAGATATATTAATACCTACTTTTGCGGATATAGGTATAATAGGCATATCGATTTTCTCTTTTAACAATTGAAGATTTTCCTGTAAAAATATCTTTGAGTTATTATGTTCTTTTTCCAATTTAATCTAAACGACCAAGAATTTAGTGATCATTATATCATTTTCTTACCTTAGCTTCAGGTAAATCTATCTTATTAGCAACAACAATAAAAGATCTATTATTTAAATTTTTGTTGAATTGACTCATTTCATATCTTAATATTTCTAATGCTTGCCAAGGTTCATCAAGAGAAAGATCTATAACGAATAATAGAATAGTACAACGTTCTGCATGTTTAAGAAATGTTATACCAAGACCTTTATTCTTATGAGAGTCAGCAATGAGTCCAGGTAAATCTGCCACTAAAATAATTAAATCAAGATTAATTAATCATCATTAAGAAAGAGAAATAGAAAATAAATATTACCTGTAATTTGTTCATAATCATCATATGGTATTATACCCACATGAGGTTTCAAAGTTGTAAATGGATATGATGCTACTTTTGGTCTGGCTCTAGATATGGCTCTTAAAAGTGTACTTTTACCAGCATTTGGAAGACCAATCTATCAAATAACATTTATGTGAAAAAGAGATACATACATCTATTCATGTCCACTTTATCTTAATTTGAAAGATTTAGCAATCTTATTTTCAACTTTGTATTAACATAAATTACACAAAACACTTACAAGTCCAATATGAGCCATACTTCTTACTTCTAGTACATATTGCAAATCTTCACCATCCGCTCCATATTCACAAATTTTTGGAGATTGCTGAATGTCAGAAGCAAAAAAAGTATTTCCATGACCACCTGCACCTCCTCGTGCAGCAATAAACATTGAATTATCTTGATTCAAATCAGCTAATATTGTTCCTTCAATGTTACGTATTATGGTTCCAGCAGGAACTGGTATAATATTATGACTAGCATTTTTACCATAACAATTTTTATTAGAACCATTTTCTCCATGTTCTGCTTTTAAGACACTTTTTATATGTTTAAGATCTTTAACGTTGTTTGAAACCTGTTCAAATAAATAAAAAGTATATTTTGTACTAAGTCAATTTATCTCTTTCTTTTTCTTTTTTTTAAATCACTACCTGAAAAATCACATGTCCACCATGTCCACCATCTCCTCCATCAGGTCCTGCATGATCATTTTTCCATAATTGCAGAAATGATATATTTCCATCACCACCCTTTCCACCAATGACTCTTACCTATGTAAATAATATGTTATGGTGAAATCAATATTAAAAACGTAATAAAAATTGATATTTTTAGCTAGCTTACCTGTCTTATATCCACAAAATATTGTGATGCATTCCCTGATGTTTTGGGTTTTTTACTACGTGTAGCATTTGGAATATATTTATTATCACAATGATAAGTGCTCGTATAAAACGGTTGATATATTCTTTTATCTGTTATTTTGTGTATTTTTATTTTTGCAATTATATTATTTGGAATTGGATGAAATCTTTGAGTCGCATGGATAGAAATATTTTTTAAACAATGAAAGCAATGCATCTAAATATAAATAAAAATACTTTTATTCAATGGTTTTCTCATTTTTTTCTTTTTTAAATAAAAATGAGTCAGCATAATATCAGTAAAATATTTCTGTACTTAAGACCAATACCTTTAAATGCACTGAATTTATTTTATCTCAATATTACAACATTAAGATTTTCCTCTAAAATATTGGGAATTAAATTTTGATGCATTTGAATAACTCTTTGTCTATATAGAGGCACTATATAAGACTTGTAAGTTATTCTATAAGTTTTTGTGATCTTCTCTTTGGATGGAGATATATAAGATCTAATAAAATTAATTTCATCCACAATACAACCTGCATGATTATATAAAGTAGTATAAAATTTTAATGGATTAAAATCTTCTGTGACACAAATAGTTATATCAAAAGTAAATGCTGGTGGATATATGCACCAAATTTTTAAATTCGATAATTTGTTTGAGATATGAAATACATCTTTTCTTAAAAAATTATCCATATCGCATGTAACAACATCAATTTTATTAGTTGGAGATATATTTTGATAATTGGGTGGCTCTGACCTTCTGAAAAAATGAGTCAATGCATTCATAGTATGAAATTGTTTTTGTAGACTGCGATATCCTGTAACTACGTAGACTGGAAAATACGACCACAGAAATGGATCTATTTTAGTTAATATAAAATTTCCATGTGCTGCCATTTCTGTAACTTTCCATGAATCATTCCAATTTCTTTTAGGTTCATCCATAGGTGTTCCACCTTGACCATTACAAAGAGTTATCAATACTTCTACATTAGGATTATTTAACTTTTCAATTTCTATGAAAAATTGCCTTAATAATTCTCGATTTTTTTCTATTCTCATTTTACCACCAACATGGGGAAAATTAAAAATAACTTTATCAAAAGATTCCTTTTTAAAAATAGGATTTTCCATTAATTTTGTTGCATCTATTCCCAGCAATACACGGATGCCTGAAAAGAAAATCATAGCATTTCATCATCCCTTTTTCAATGAATTTAAATTTGTACACTTACATATAATAAATATTATATTATAAAACATTATACACTGTTTATTCACTAACCATGTCTTTTAAGATATTCTATGTTTTTCTTTCCAGATTCGTGAGATATATCAGATTCATAGCACGTAGCTATTAAGTTTATTTTCAGGTTAAGTTGACATAACGCTACGGAAAATGAAAAATTTCCTTCTCCTATGAGTAGCACTGACTCATTTTCAACGAAAATCGATGGTTTCATTTTATTAAATGCTTAAAATTATATTGAACTATGATGAACAGATTTTCTCTTTTTCAATACGTCTATTAATGCATATGAATAAAATATGATTATAACGTTGATTGCATTACAAAATTTAACGATAGAAACAGCGCAAATACTAACCTTCTATATACAATAAAATTAATTATAAATGAAAATCCACATTTGTTTCAAACTATTCAAGAATATGGTTATGTTTATAAAGTATCACGTAACCTTATTTAAGATACAAAACAAATACTACGTAAGAAATGGTGACAATCATTATTATAATAGAAAATGCTTTCTTAATTTGTAGTCTTTATATAAATTTAATTTGTTTTAAATAAATTTTGTAGTTTGCTTTGGTTAAAAAATTCAAATAGTTTAGGAAAAATTAATTTCTAAGAGAAACCTGGAGAAACCTACGAAGAGTTAATCACTCTCGATTATTATACTCGATATCAGAATACCTTCGATTTAAATCGATATTTCAATTAATCGAAAAATAAAAATTTCAAATACGAAATATCCATATGCAATAGAATATAATTTGTTTTCCATTAAACTTTTCATTATTATTATTAATTAATATGGCATATATATTTTATATTTAAATTATAATTTGAATTATAATTTTTACAAAGAATCAATTCAAATATTTAAATCACTGATATATATATAAAAGAAAATATCAGTTGGAATATATCGTAAAATAAAAAATTCTTATCTAGTAACTATTCTCTGACTTTGCATGCATAAATTCCCGTATATTGAATTTACACAAATCATCAACATCATTAACACTTTTCTTGTTACGATTGCAGATTATCTGCTTGCTTTTGTAATATTCTCTATATAAAACACTCTAATTTAATATACAATCATTTTTTGTATTATTATTTTTTTAAATCAATAATTAATTTCATTAATTAAACATATGTCTTTTTCATTGATGCAATGTATAAGAAAAATGAAATGTAAATGGCCAGATAAAACAATATTATTTTGATACGTTTTAATATGAACGATTCCTATCTAATGATTTTATTTTGAAACATTTGAAATTTCTTTATGAATGTCGTAAGAAATAGCTTTAGTAATTGCCAAGTATAATCATGCAAAATATGAATGAAACTATTTTTAGTAAGTACTCCAGTTGGAGTACAAATTTAGAATCACGTGAGTACATGCTTTCGCTTTTACAGGCGGTGCATTTGTAATGCGGCACGTGGAATTATCGAGAATCTCCAAGGTGCTTGCTAAATAAAATGTGAAAAACTCTTCTTTTTCCCCCATAAAGAAATGTACGCTTATCATTTTATAATACCGACCCAAATCAAAAGTAATCTGCCTACATATTTCCAGGAAATACGAATCTCCGTTATATATGTTCCTGGTACGTAAGTATTAACTAGATTACACACAATCTTAACCGAGATATTTTTATCGTTATTTACAAACAAATCTATATAGAGGAACTTTTCTTTTTCTACGCTCTAGAAATAGTAAGATATAAAATGACTCTTGCACTTGATACTGAAAAGAATTCATATTCGATTAACCATATCGCAATACGATAAAAATCATAAACAACTTTAAACAACTAAGTATCACACTACTTCAATGAATGTGTTAAATACTTATTTAGTCTATTAACCGGCGAAAAATTTCGACTGGTAAACGTGAATATATAAAATTTATTTTGATTAAATTAATTTCGATTGAAAATACAGTGGAGATCAAAAAACAACTATGGATAAATTAATGAATCGTAATATAAAAAATTGGCATATATAATGTTTTTTTTTTTAATTGGAGTGAGAAACAAATGATTTACATATTTATTCTTTTATCAGGAAGAATTGATATCTTCGTAAGACGAGTTAATGCGAGTCATCCCAGTTCACAGATTAATTATTTTCTTTATTTGTCTTTTCTATATCATTACATTTACCAACTCTTTGTTTCGCGACTTTTTCAGAAATGAAACGAGTGATTTATCTTAGAAATGCAAGCTATAGTGTCACAGCGATAAAGATGCATTGGTTTTGTACTTTCATAACATTAGTTCATGCTCTAAAACGAACATTTTACATAATCATGTCAAATTAAAATTGTCGATGTTATCTTAGTGACGATCGCGACGGTGTTAATAGACGAAAATGAAAGTAGGATTCGCATATCTTTACGTTCAAATACGCGTTTTTACGGCTTGATGTCTCTCTCTCTCTCTCTCTCTCTCTCTCTCTCTCTCTCTCTCTCTCTCTCTCTCTCTCTCTCTCTCTCTCTCTCTCTCTCTCTATACGCATACGAGCAAGTAGAATGAATATAATTTATCGCATAATCAAATGCTTTTTCTATATACACAGGTAACTAACTAATGATATTGTTATCGCGCATTCATTATACGTAAGCATGTATTTATAAATGTACAGTACTTTCTTATAACATGCTGATAGGAAATCTATCTAGTTAATTTACTTATAAACGCGCGAGTTTCAAGTATCGACTTTTGGTGCTTAGAGACAGAGCTCGTTTATTATTCCTTTGAAGAATAAAGTCGACATCGATAAAAGCGAGTTTCCTTGCGTACAGGATGTCAAAGGTCACCTCTCTTTCTAACCATACATACATATATGTCGACTCTAATGTCTACCTATGTACGGACATAACGAATATGTAATGAAGGCGAATACATATAAACAATTTTCGGAGTTTATATATATATATATATATAGTATTTACAATACAATTAATTCTTAAGAAATTTTCAATTTCGTTCTTCGTCTAATAAAATGTTGATATAAAAGAGAGTTCGTTTTCCTGTAAGGTCGGCGAACGTAAGACAACGTGTACCTTCTAACATAGACGGAGAGTTAAAAGTTAGGGTTGGTCGCATGGTCGATCGTATATTAAATAAAGTATGAGCATTCTGCGAAACAGCAAGTGTCCTAGACGAAACGGCCATCGAGTCGTGTGATGCTTTTCACCCTGTAGTCCGATACGCGTGGACGGCCGATGAATTATGTAGCTTCCTCGGCTTTCCTTTGCGGTGAAACTTGAAGGCCATTTGGAGGGTAACACATAAAATAATACTACTGTCTAATCTAAGTGCGAAGAATCGTATTGCAACCTTCGTGACCAAGCGAACGAATAGAAAAATCTTATAAATTTTCTATATCTCAGCTCAACCAAATCTACAATCTTATCATAAATTTAAATTTCAATCAACGTTGCATAGTTTTTCATATATATCACTAACAATTTCATATACATATTTCTAAGAACTAAATATAAATGTTATTTATTCAAAACAACGATAAAAGAATAGATCTATTATTTAAATTTCTACGAAAGGTTTGCGTTCAAACGTAATTTCGATATTAACGAAATATAGCTTGTACAATCGAAAAGGTACAGGGAATTAATACGCGCTGAAACGTTTCGTGAATTTAAAACATAAGATACAAAGAAGGGTATACATCGAAAGTTAATAGAAAATAAGAAGAACGATCGATAACGGTATGATCTACTAGTAATTGGTGTTGCACGTAATTGTTTCGAAGCAGTTCGATCGCAAAGGAGAGAAGGAAAAAAGAAAATCAAGACCGTGAGAACGTGTCACCCAAATGGGTGGAAGGATATTAGTGCGTCGCGCAGGAGCGTCGCAATCGGACGTCTCGGTTTCGGTCTCGCCCGTTGCGGAAACGAAAGAAGGCGAATTTTACCGAAAGACACCGATCGCCGAGTAAACCGCGAACGACAAAAGTGGGGTCAGGAGGGGAGAGAAGAGAGAAGGAAAGGGAGGAGAGGGGAAACGGAGAGTGCAAGAGGCGCGCTCGTTCGAGTTTTAGGCCGCTCGAAAGTCTAATACGAAAGACGGGAGGCGCCTGAGGAGCAGGAGAAACAGGAAAAGCAGCAGTAGCAGCAGCAGCCGCCGCCATCACCGCCGCCACCACTACCACCACCACCACCACCACCACCACCACCACCACCACCACCACCCCACCACCACCACCACCACTGCCGTAGACAAGAACGAACGAAAGCGAAAGCAGCGCCTCCGTCTCCGTCGGCAGTGGCACGATCCTCGGCGTCGAAGCTTGCCGCGCTACTCTTCGACCTCTCTCTCGTCATTTTTACTGTCCCTCCCAAACCGCAATCGTGGATCCTTTTTCTATTTAATCAGTCTCGCATTTGGTTCTTCGCCGTTCTAATTTTCCTCTTCGTTTCTCCTTTTTTCTCTCACCCTTTCTACTATTTTTATAAATAAATATATATATATATATATATATATATATATATATATATATCTGCACACGCACGCACACACACCATATACACACATACATAACACATACACATATCGCTATCTTTATCTTTCCATCTATCTCTCCTTGCACACGCACGTACTTTCCGTCCTTTTTCCTCTTTCTGGCTCTCTCTATCTGAGAACCGCTTACGTCCTTCGCCCTTTTCGTCCGACGTTCGTCTTACAAATAGCACGCATCTAGGCGGCTCTACTACCACTCCCGGACGCGCTCTATTAGCCGGTACCGTATTTTGTGATAGAAAAGTATATTGCTCAACGCATGCCACCCCGTATGCGTACATGTGGATCGTGGAGCCGGCTTCGGGCACGCTTGTCTCGAAGATACCAAAGAAAGGAGGGATATTTGTTTTACTGTCACGAAAAGTACGTCTATTTCTTCAAAGGATAACTCGTTGAATTGTCTTCCTATACGGGAAGAAGTTCCTTCAAGTTCAACAATAAGAATCGTCGCATTGTCACGGGTACGCCCTTCTTCATTCGAAGGAATCGCGTCATTATTCTCGTGTTGCGTGTGCTCTTGTGTATATGTGTGCATTTGTGTGTGTGTGTGTGTGTTAGAGAGAGAGAGAGACGAACGCGCGTCAGTCACGTCACGCGAGTCTGTTGGTACCGTCGTATAAGAATCAGTAACGCACGCGACGATCCAGCATTTTTAAATTGATTCTCAGTGCCGGTTTTTCTCAACCACCTGCTTTCTCCTCTCTCTCTCTCTCTCTCTCCCTCTCTCTCTCTCTCTCTCTCACACACACACACACACACACTGTGAATCTTCTGCTTTCTTCCATACGAATTTTCCAAAGAGATATTCGTCTGATTCATGAAATGAGTTCATTCAGTAAAACGATGGACATCAAAGGATGACATCACTATACTCTAAAGAATGTCTGTGCATGTGTCTCAACGATCAATCCTTAGATCGTGTTCGTTATTTCGATAATACATCAATTTCCATTTTTATCACTTCAACCTAAAAAATAAAAAAGAAAAAAGAAAAGAAAACAGAAATATCTGAAATAAGCTCGATGAACTCACATGTTAGAGAATTTGTTCTCGTTGGCAGGGTCACAATGAATTGTCTTTTACCAACTCGTCGTCTGTGTAACACGAGAGAAAAAAAAAGAAAAAGAGAGAAAGAGAGAATGAGAGAATGAACAAGGTTAACGACTGGAGAAATGGTAAGAGATGATGCACTCGAGGATTCTTCCGAATTGCTTCGTTCGCTCGTTCCCGAAGGAACAAAGAGAAGAATCATCGAGGTAATAAAGGATATAGTACTCTTGTCGTCATTCTTAAAGCTCGTGCGAGCAAGAAATTAACCCACTTTCCGGCGGCACGTGCGCACTCTCAAATCCGGCACAGACGTTTTGGCGCCTCCGTTGCCTTGTCCGCTCGCTTAAATCTCCAACATGACGTGACGTTGTAAAGAAAGGAAAAAAAAATAAAGAAACAAAAAATCAAAACTGTCTGATTATCGATGGATTTTGATCATTCGTTTAAAAAGAATATCTTGTATTTTTTTTTAAACTTGTTCAATGGTCACAATCCTTCCTCTTCTTTATAACGAATATCGTCCTGTTGGATATTCTTTATATCCTAAAACAACAAATGCAAACATTAATTTTATTTACATCAATTCTATTTTTCCATTGACTTTTATAAATTTATTAAAATAAATTATTGTTATTAAATTTATGCACTGTGTGTACTAAAAATACTACAATCGTGCCATCGTTTTGACATACCTAACACAATCTTCGTGATTTCTCTTATTTTCGCGTATTTATATTTATTTATAACCATGATGATTTGTAACATCTTAAAGATCCATTCTTTCATTGTCTGATCGTAGAAGTATTTGTTTAATACTTTGAACTATATAATCGTTTGTAAGAGATTAATCAGCAACAATCGCGTCCGATACATTTCATTGTAAATTTAACCTGTTATGCGTTAAATTTATATAATTTTTTCGAATCTGTAAATCGTGAAAGATAAGTGTTTGTTATCAATGCAAACAAATATTTATCTTATCGTATGACTTATATTAGCTATTTTGTCATTTATTTCAGTCAAATATTGTTATAGATGACATTAAAAATTTAGTATGCTTAAATCAGGATTATTGCAAGATGTGTCAAATAAAATAAAAAAAGAAAAGAGAGAAAGTAATGGGGGGGGGGAAAGAAAAGAAAAAAGGAAACGAGTAAAACAACTACGCTGTAAAACAATATTCAATAGTTCAATAGTCGACGAATAAATTATTGATCTATTCGTATTTTACGTCATTTCGTTTTGGCTCTACGGAAACGAGGAAATAAAGAATAGGTACCGGCAGTGCCTTTTACCATTCACAACCTATTACGCGTGCAAATTGTTATGTCTATAATGATATGTAAGAGATATCACGGAAATAGGAAGGAAATTCAATGGAACGTGTAATCATGCCGTCTCTTACAACATGCGTATTTTTAAGGGAAAACATCATCATCATCATCAGATGTGGTGTCAAACGAGGAGCGTTCCAAACGAAGGATTAAAAGAAGAAACACAGAAGCAAGTAGTATGATCACGGCGATATGAGAAGAAGCGACGTATTACTTCGAAGTCGAAAATTTCGAATGATTCTAAAACGTTCAGGGTATTAGAAGAATTTTTAAATAGAAGAACGAATAAAGAAGAGCTGCGAAATTACATGCGTTTTTAAAGGGAAAATATACGAATTATCATCCCTTATTACTTTATTTCGCGTGTTGTTGAGACACGACGAAATAACGCGGTACCAAAGGACGTACGACGATTGGTGCATGACACGAGTAACTCCTGAGGAAAAATTTCCTTTGTATTTTACAGCAAATCGTAAAGGTGTAGGCTAATTATGGATGACATAAAGGTGCCTAATTTAGGACAGGCTGCATCGGCCGCATGCTCAATGGCTACGAATTTCTTAGCGCCAGTAAAAACCGAACAACAAATTTACGAAAATTCAATGCTCGAAGATGATCCCAATGCCAATTCGGTGGTACCCACTTCTAATGAAGATAGGATATTACCGAGATGGGGACCTAGTCACAAAGGTGCACAAGAATTAGCAAATCTTTACAGTAGCGGTAAGTATTTTACGTTCCTTTGTTTCGTCTATTTCCTCGAACGCTTTAAATCATATTTTTGCCATGACTTCATCTTCATTAGCTCCATCATATACCAAGCTTATTTTCGTATTCTTCTCGCTTCCAATTTTTTTCCTGCTTATTCCGTTATTCTAGAAACATAAAGGATCTTTTTTTAGTATAAAGAATTTCTATCCGCATAAAACATAATAATAACAGATATTCGTAATATCGGACATAATTAAAAAATGTGTGCACGTGTTATTTTCTTGTCAATCTTTTTGTACTTTTTTTTTTTTTTTTTTTTTTTTTTTTGTTAAAACGTCTCAAGTATTTAAAAGAAAGGAAGAATCAAAGTCATTAAAATAGAAGAAAATAAAATTGATAGAATATTCTTATCATCGAGATTGTTGAATGAATACTAAGCTTGATGAATTATAGGTTCTGTATCGCATCAAGGTTGCAGATAATGAAAGAAGACGAGATTCCTGTAATCTATATTTCTCGGATATATGCATATTCAAACTTAACTACTAATTAGACCTTTCTTTTTATTTCTTTATAATATACATTCAATATTCAGTGATACACTTTTCTTATATACTTTCATGCGTCACGTATTAAAAATTAAAATGAAATAAATAAAATAAAAAATGTATAGAATATTATAATATAAAATATCCATCACATCAGAATTGATTACTTGCCAAAACTTGCCACTTATAAGTCACTTGTACCTTGAAATCTTCGCGAGCCAAAATAAAGAGCTGTCACGATATAAGCAACTTAATCACCGCATCACTACCGTGCTGAGATTGTTATGTAAAGATGTTACGATACGAAGTAATTTCTATATTGCTCCATTTTACATCTTAGTTGCCGTAACACGTTACTAGCCGTAATTAACTATTAATTTATATTCGATATAATTTTCATATAAATATACTTTGCTAAAAAAAAAAAAGAATTGATTGACAAATCGATTGAAAAATTGCCACTTTGTTTAAAAAGATAATAAAACTTTTATTATTTTTAATAAATGTGAAACGATTTATATGGTATATATGCTATAGACTAAGTATTTAATACGGACATTATGAATAATGACAAATAAAATCGGACATGTGTAATAAGTTTCGGTATTACGGTTGCATCTTTTTAGGTATTTTTTTATAATAAATTTATTGCATATTAATTATTAATTCTCGATTAGCCATATTAAAAACCTATTATTTAGTAATATATTATTTTATTAATATGACCGATATAATATGAACGTGTAGTTCTTAAAATACTTAAAAATAATTTATAAAAATAAATAATTGAAAGGAAAATTTTTTAATCAAATTGCCTAAAGGGAATTTAGATATTTGTTCATAATGTCTAGTTAATTTAATAAATTCACAAATATTTATCAGATTGTGCAATCGTTTTAGTCATTATTTATAATGATCGGATATTGAAAGTAATGGTTTATTAGTCATTTGACCTATAACATATATGAATGTTATAATTCTTACAGGGAAAAGAACGCAGGAATGTATATGCGTTGGTATTTGTATCACGCTAGTAGCGGTAAATTCGTTGTTCATCCTGATCAGATTAAAACTTGAAAATTTAAGTTCGATAATAGTAGCAGCATTATGCGGAATCATCACGGCGGATTTTGGATCTGGAGTGGTTCATTGGGCTGCCGATACATGGGGTTCCGTCGAATTTCCCATTCTGGGAAAGGTACGATTTTTAAAAAGACATTAAAGCATCTGCAATGCTACGATAATATTATAAATATAATAAATATTTTATAGAATTTCTTAAGGCCTTTTCGCGAACATCACATCGATCCAACCAGTATAATGAGACACGATTTTATTGAAACGAATGGCGATAATTGTATGGCCACCATACCATTCCTTTCGAAATTAACATGGGATTTTCTTACTTTATCAGAGCCGGAAATCGAACAGAAATTTCTTTGGACATGTTATTGGTTTTTACTTGCAATTTTTGTAGCAATGACTAATCAGGTAATTTTTCTAATATTTTTTAAGCATGAAATATGAGTGGTATATATCGTTTATAAGAGACTTAATTTCGTGTAAAGAAAGTTACAAAGTTTGGACAAATAAAAGATATTTTACAGATTCATAAGTGGTCACATACATATTTTGGACTTCCTCCTTGGGTAGTTTGGCTACAGGAGCATAGAATAATTTTACCGAGAAAACACCATCGTGTACATCATGTTGCGCCGCACGAAACATATTTTTGCATTACTACTGGCTGGTTAAATTGGCCATTAGAAAAACTTCGGTTTTGGTATATATTAGAAATCATTATTGAAAAATTAACTGGTTGTAAGCCTAGAGCCGATGACCTAAAATGGGCACAGAAGAGGTCTTGAGATTTAATATGGTTTTTCTTAGCTCTGCATTTTAGTGAATATTCAAAAAATGTAATATAGCATCATATAATCAAGGGACTGAAATAACATCGAACTGGGTAGTAACAGAAATGGAAATTTATGCACAGACAATAGTAAAAGCTTGAGTGATACACATAAAAATGATATTAAATCTATATAGTTTTTTTATACTAGTACTATGAGGCCTTTGAAACAAAATAAAAAGTATAGAGAGACTAGGAATAAATAGTATTACTTAAATATGCTTTTAAACTTTACACATTTATAATACATACATGCAATAATATATGTACATATATAAGACAAATGTAATATTGTAACATTATATATGTCGTATAAAAACTTGATAATTGGCCTGTTGTACTGTATTATGAAATTTGTTGCATAGCACAATGATTTCACAAAAAGCACATAGCTCACTAGATTTTGGTATAAAAAATTTACAATTAATTATATTATGAAATATCTTTAAGCAAACACAGAAAAAGTAAAGTCAAAATTAAAAATAAAAAAACTAATCTGTCTTATATTCTTAATGTGTTTTGTAAGCACATATGTCCAGTGATGAAAGTAAATAGAAATATATATGTATATATACATATATATATTATATATATAATAAGCTTAAAGTATACGTACATGTATATATAATTTTTACACATATATATGCACACTTACATAAATTATATATACATATATTTAAAGAACTGACTTGATTTCATATATACAATCATTCGCACAATTTATTTAAGAACAAATTTTAAGATAATAATAATTATTGTAAATACGATTGTTTTAATAAGTTTTATATCAAACAAGCTTAATTTCTTTTTTAATAGCTTATAATGCAAATTTCCCTGAACCTTTAAAGATCTTTGACCCATCGAGGTGTATTAAAGTAAATTATCTTTTTCTAAAAGTATAAATTGCTAAAAGTAGACATTGCCAACTCACCAGGTAATGGGCAACTTTGTTTAAATGTATATATTGTATAGTTTACTATTCTTATATACATAAAATACATTAAATTAATTTAGATGTATTAGATTTTGCACTAGATTGTGAGCTAATAAGCATAATACTGTATTTATAGTAATACAAGCAATTTGTTTTTACCTATAACTGTTATGTTAAATATTTAATAAAATTGGCAATGTCATTTAAATGGCAATTATATAAAAAAGCAAATATAATTAATATTTGTAAATGTATACTTAATTTGTGAAAAACTTGAAATACTTAAATGTATGTTCATGAATTTAAAAGAAATAGTAATAATATAGATTATTCTTTTTCAATGTCATTCACACCGATTACACTTCTTAGCTTATAATGAAGGGTCAAAATACTGTAAAACCTTAAGGTGCTAAAAGTATAAGTACAAATTTAGGTTCAGGGACCAAAGGACCTATTGCTATATGCAATTATCTTATGAATGATTGGTTTGTTTTGAATAAAGTATACTGATATAGAAATAGATTTTTCAATGCAAGCAAATATTTTAAATATTTTCTTATGCATAATTTATATTATTAATAAATTTAACTATAAATTAATATATTTCAGATCAAAGCAATGATCTCTCAATGTTTCAGTATACTTTATACAGAATCATGCCATGATATATGTTCCTTACCAGCAAGTCAGTTGTAAATGCCTCTTAAAAAAGACGGTATTCATTATTGTTATTGTTATTGTTATTGTTATAAGAAGATTATAAACTTTAAATGAATCTGTCAGATGAGAGCTTTTCAGCAGGCAATGCCTGGAGCTTTTCTCAATACGTTTAATATTTATGTGCATCTAATTAAGTAAAGCAGAGCTTTATTTATCATAAGAGAACAAAAGACATATTTTTCATCTTTGAATGCCATTTCATAATAATGCCTAAGAATATATTTAATTTATCATAAATTATGAAAGGATTCAAATCAAACGGATGGAAAATAATGTGAACAATTATATTTGCACTGCTGTGTTATAATACAATAATTTTCAGATTCAAACAAAAATAATATATATAAGATACTTTATATAACAAATCTATATTTATAAATAGAATACTGTTTTTTCCAGCAGTGTGATTCAAATTCTATAATAAGTATTAAAATAAGCAAATTTTTATAATATAATTATTGTTCTGTTTTAATTTAATTTATTTCACAATAATGCAACCATATGCAATGAAACTAGCATCGAATAACAATATGAAAAGACTTAAGTCAGAATAAAATAATGGAAGCATTATATATGCTCTTATCTTTAATTAAAAGAAATAAAACATGAATAAATTAAATCAAGAAATGTGATTTTATTAGTTTTAGAAAATATATGAATTAACAGCATGCAATGAAAGAAAGTTAATATAATACACAAAAATAATATCCAATATGCTATTTAAAGATTATATTAATAATTATATTAAAGTTACAATAAAAAAAAATTTACCAGGAATAAATATAACTAGAAAGCAAATATATCAAAGATCATTGAAAAGTTGCATGAAATAAATATTTCACTATTTTCATATAGCAATGGTTGTGTTATATATATGTCATTTTATTATAAATATATCACCCATTGTATTATAATTGGTTAGCCTTTGCAATTTTTTCATGAGCATAGCACACACTTTCAATTTTTATATAAATATATTAAAAATGAAAAATAAAAGATGTAATTATTTGTCCTTGACATACATAACGTGTAGTAACACATAACACACAATATAATACCTAACGATACATACATAACATATCGGTAATCCATGTTTCGAATGTCAAATTTCTTTTATATTATTTTGCATTTTATAATTAAGATTAATTATGCTAATTTTGAATTATAAGATTAGTAAATATTATTTATATATAAAATTTATATAAAATATATTTACATACCTTAGATAATGATGCATGTCATTAATTCTTAAGTGGGCAAAAATAATCATATTTGAAAATTCTTTTGAAAAATGAACGACGTAGTATTACCAACTTCAAATATATAATCATGTATTTTTAACTAAATGGCATTATTCGATTCATCTTTCATTTGAATTATAATATATATATATATATATATATATATATATATATATATATATACATACATGTAAAAGTAGAAAATACTTTCACGTTAATCTTTTTTTATATTTACATTTTTATATTGTAATTTTATTTTTAACAATTATTGAAGAAATATTTTATTGCGTCTACTGCCGCCACCTGCTGGTTCAATGTGTAATTATTCACGCATTATTTTGATATCAACGCTGATTGGTCGAGGCACATAAAAACAAGGCTTGAGAAAAGATCATAAATCATTAAACTAAGTTTAGCGAAGAAACGAAGTTTCGTCGTTTTAAAACTGTGATACTATTGGACGTTTCTAAATCTGTATTAGATCGACCAATAATCATAAGCCTTGAAAGTGAAATGGACAAATTTGTGTAGCGTGAATCGGCGTAAACGCGTTATACCAAGTTAGTCCTGTGAAAAGCATTTTGCAAGATCAAAAAATATGGCAATATTTCTTGTTACGTTGACAAGTGTGCTGTCAGTAGTGCAATGCTCTCTGAAGTATTAAAGAGTTGACGTAGATTCAAGACTATATACATGGTGTTATGCCATGATATATACTAAATATATATTGACAATACATTCACGCTAATTCGCTATCCATTTCTCTAAACAGTTGGTAGAATTTATGCGTGTGGTGTGCGGTAGTCCGGCGACGGCGTCCGTTTGTAGGAAAGAGGAAAGGGAGAAGGATTCCTTTGTCGGAATCGAAGACGACCTTGTGTGTTTGAAAATCTACGAAGAGAAGAGATCGGAAAATCTGGTATCTCTGAGAATTCAACGAACCCTACGTGCACTCTATTTTCCTTCTCCCCCCTTCGGTTATCCATAAACTTATCTGCACCTCATCGTAGATTTTTTTTCTTTCCTGTAAAGTGGAAGAATAACAGTGGTACATAAAACGATTACTCGGCTCCCTCCCTCGGGAGCTTCTGCGCCTCGGCGCCTAAGCCGTGTTAGGAAGAAAAAGGAAGAAATTACGGAAGGGGGAAGGTTAAGGGGACGGCAGGAAAGGGAAGACGCGCCGTCCATCACCATGAAGCTTGTTGACCACGTGGTGAGAAGCTTCAAGGTGGCCAAGGTCTTCCGAGAGAATTCCGATCGTATAAACAGTATCGATTTCTCGCCGAATGGAGATACGCTCATCTCCTGCTCGGAAGATGATCAAATCGTGATATACGATTGTGAGAAGGGCACTCAAGTTCGTACGGTCAATTCGAAGAAATACGGCGTCGATTTGATTCATTTTACACACGCCAAAAATACTGCCATCCACAGCAGTACCAAAGTAGATGATACTATTCGATATCTAAGTTTGCATGACAATAAGTATATCCGATACTTCCCTGGTCATACTAAGAAAGTAGTATCGCTTTGTATCAGTCCTATAGAAGATACTTTTCTTTCTGGATCTTTGGACAAGTCCTTGAGGCTTTGGGATTTACGTTCGCCAAATTGTCATGGTGTTATGAATGTTTCTGGACGTCCAGTTGCCGCGTATGATCCTGAAGGCTTAATCTTTGCTGCTGGAGTAAATTCAGAGAGTATTAAACTATATGATTTACGTAGTTTTGATAAAGGACCTTTTGTGACCTTTAGACTTTCTCAGGAGAAAGAATGCGATTGGACTGGCCTGAAATTCAGCAGAGATGGTAAGACCATTCTGATATCGACCAATGGTAGTACGATTCGCTTGGTCGATGCTTTCCATGGCACTCCATTACAAACTTTTGCTGGTTATTTAAATAACAAAGGCATTGCAATAGAGGCCAGCTTTAGTCCAGATTCACAGTTTGTATTTAGTGGCTCCACAGATGGTAGAGTACATGTATGGAATGCAGAAACTGGATATAAGGTATGTGTTCTTAATGGAGATCACCCTGCGCCAGTTCAGTGTATTCAATTCAACCCAAAGTATATGATGTTGGCATCTGCATGTACCAATATGGCTTTCTGGTTACCAACGGTCGATGAAAGTGCATAAGACTAATCAGACCAGTGTAGAGCGATGCTCTCAGAAATTTATTTATTATTGGTATGGAAATAAGCTGAGAACTACAGCAAACAGAAAGAAATGGCGGTGTAAAGCTCCTGGGTATATTGGTTGAAAGAATATCGCATCTATAATATGTACAAGATGAAAGAGCCGACGTATGAGACGCCGGTACCGGTACGAACCCAAGGAGCCAAAGGATCGTCAAAGGACAAGAGAGATTACCATTACTTGATAACCATAGTCTTGGTACTTGCACTTGTCTGCTGCAAAATGGCACGTTTGGAGTACGTTATACTCTTTCTATGTATGTCGTCGTTGTCTTCGTCGTCTTCATCGTCATGCATCCTATGGCGCGATGAACGCGACCATTATAATACATACCTTGTCACTGATTAAACTTGTGACATATCATCACTTCTATAACATCTTAAAGTATATTAAATACTGCTAGTATTCGGATGTGTCGTCTTGTGTACATAGTTTCTTTCCACGTACCTGTGTGTAGTATAATGGATAAAGAACAACTTATATACTGAAAAAAATCTGCTGTGACTGTGAATTTTGTTAACTCACAAACAGTTAAAATATTTCAGCGTATTTGCTTTTCTTCCACTTTGTCTGATTTATATATAAGGTGACTCACAAAGAAGAGTTTTTATTGTATTGACGATATAAAATCAAGGCAATACATTTTTTATGCATCAATTCAAACAAGAAGGTACGTTTAACATTTTTGTACCATGGTATAAGCGATATCTTTGAATAAAATTTTTCAAGCAGCAAAGAATAGTTTGCTTACAATTTTCTAAACAGTCTTAATTGATAAATAAATCTGATATTTATTTTAAATTTTGATTGTATCGATGCTATGAAAAATGTTAACAAATTTCGAAAACTTGACTACACACATATTATTGTTAATCCTATTTGTATAGAAACAGACTGTCAATATACATGTACATCTACACAGATACAAAGAATCATAAATGAACACTCAATTACACCTGGTTGACTCTTAGAATTTGAACTTATTCATTACTTCATTCATTCATTCTTTTGTTTAATCCATTTATTCTCATGTACGACCGTCCGAAAACCAAAGGTGTTTGATCATCATTTATTGAATATTACTAAAAGTATATTAATACGGTGATACACACACGAAACATACGATGTTATAATAAGCGAGAAGAAGGTAGTCATCGAGCTTATTTATTATATACGATAAGCACACGATCGCCCATCTACATTTTCTTTGACAGCGTTAAGCATTTCAAGTTATTACGAATTTTTGTATGATAAAGTTTATACCATATCTTAGTCTTGCACGACTGCCACAAATACTTGTGTTACTATGCGTTATCATAACTACGATATAATATCATCATCCATTTGCATACGCGAAACCGGCGGGCCGGAATGAAAAATTAATCAATATTCGTAGTGAACGCAGTAAGGAAAACGTCTAATCATAATCCAGTTATTCTCGAGTTTGACGTAAACCAGATTCCCCCCTCCTAGTCTGCCTCGAAATGCATACAAATAGACAGGCTTGTTTTTTCAGAATCTGCATTGTAAAAATGTTAAGATTACTAGGCTATGTTGTAAAAGAAAAAAAAAACAACAGAAAAGGAAACTTGCACTGCCGTCGAATGTTGCACACTTACCACAAGCATTCTTTGAACTTTGATCGCATTTGATTCATTGAACTTTAGCCCGATGGTGTTAGTTGTACTTTCACACATATTTTTGAATATGTTTAAATTAAAAGGAAGCACCATTTTTCGTTCGCGCTATTTTACGTATACATAAAAATGATCATTAGCCTGCCTATTAATCCTAGTACACCACCATGAGATTTTCATTTCTTGATCCTAAAGCTGTTTTGATGCTTAGCGAAAGAAAAGGAAAAGGATAGAAAGAAAAAAAACAACAAGAAATACGAGGTGCATTAGCCTATAAAGATAACCTAAAATGTGATTTAGTTATTTCAAAAATTTATGTTTAATGAATTTTTATAATATGTACGTAAAGAGGAATTCTATGAATGTGGATATACTAGATTAAAAAAAAAAACATAAAAGAAAAAGGGACTGTACAGTACTACGATTGATAGATATTTGTTTTTATAAACTGGTATATTTATAATTTTTTGTTTTTGTTTGTTTTTCTTTTTTTTTTTAATCTACTATAATTATAAAATCAGCATTTTTCTATGTTGTTAGGATATTTTGCTTCCTGGGTTCTCAAGCGAAAAAATTTCGCAATAGGCACGACCGATAAAATTTATGGTAATAACTAATACTATTTTAAATATTCCTATACGGTTGTTGTTTATTTTAATTTAACTTTGTCATAACGTGATTTCATATGACTTTTTTTATTTTTGAAAAATACCTCCATTTTGATATCGTAAGTGGCATCAAATCGAAATTATGAATCATCCTCGTTGCGAGAGAGAGAGAGAGAGAGAGAGAGAGAGAGAGAGAGAGAGAGAGAGAGAGAGAGAGAGAGAGAGAGAGAGAGAGAGAGAGAGAGAGTAACCTTATTCTTTGTATAAATTTTATATCAATCTATCCGACCGTTTAAAAACAATACAATATAGATATACACATACAAATATGAATATATATGTATGTATATATGTATATTTAAATTTTTATATAAACGTAAAGATTCTTAAAGAATTTTTGATTATTCCGATTAGTCCCAAAAGTAATTATTTACACTTTTACTTTTATCAAGAAAACTTTCTGCGGTCGTGCCTAAAACAAAAGAAAAGAAAAATACAAGAAAACAGAGAAATTAAAGAAATTAGTTCATATCGATTAAAACAAAAAGTTTCAAGGTCGTCGAAGATAATTTCCATTTTTCGAAATAGATCGAAGAGAGGCCTTTTTATTTTTATTATTATTATTTTTTTTCACCAATATATGTACATATATATTATACGATGCTCGTTATTTTACGTTTAATTCATAGATTTATTTTCTAGAGTTAGAGTACTTCGCGAGAAAGAAAACATACGTGATTATAATATTCTACTCAATAGAGAGAGAATGCATGTTTTTTTGCGTACGTGGATATATAACTACTAGGCTGGATGCACCCATTCATCGTATACTTTCGTGTACGGTCGTGCTCCGAGGGTCGGCAGCGTGCATGCAGCGTGTATGCATATATGTATGTGTCGTGTGTGTTTGCTGAGGTGCGTGCGTGCGTGCGTACGTACGTGCGTGCGTGCGTGCGTGCGTGCGTGCGTGCATCGTACGCTTGTCTCTTCTTCGTTATGTAAAATAGTATTTTTATAAAGGCAAAACAGTGTACGCAAAGTCCATAAAGTCACGACGCTAAAGAAAAAAAAAAATAAAAATAAAAATAAAAAAGGCGAGAAAGAGCACGTAAGAGATGTGATGACGATGGCGTTCAGATAAAACAAAAATAATGATTCGTAAGAAAACGTTAAATACATTGCCACGTAGGGAAAAAAAGGAAGAAGAAGAAGAAGAGTAATAAATATATAAAATCCTGGCACGAAATTGGGAATTTTTTTCTCGTCAGTCTTAATTACGATGTTCGATCCATCTATTTATCTAAAATAAATGTTTTACGGATGTCTTATTGCTAGCCGATTGACTAAAAGTGCCAATTTGGGCACATACCCGATGCTAACAAAACTTAAATCAACAATAAAAAAAAAAAAAAGAAAGAAAGAAAAAGAAAATCTGTAAAACGTGCAAAACAAACGAAACACTGTGTTCCCTTCTCAAAAGAGAAACAAATAATTGTGTGTACACATATATACATGCATACATATATATACGTCATACATACATAAACACACACACACACACATATATATACATACACACATATATATATATCAATGGATTGGCTTCGTGTAGAGTTCTCTTTACTTTTCTTCTCTTTTCTAATCGATACTATCTATCAAGCGTTTAAATGAATAAAAATCTATGAAGTGGCTGATAAATCTATCGAATTTGTTAGTAGGATCGATCCATTCGTACGTTTAACTTCGGATATATAGATCACAGGAGTATATACCCAAATCGATTTCAATTTTCTTTTTCATATTAAATTTATTTAATCGCAATATTAAAAAATATAAAACTTCTTGTGTATATATTCTACTACTTCTAAGTTACAATATAGAAAACAGAATGAAAAATTTGTTCGTCTTAGTTCAGAATCCTGCTAACATTTATTCATACAGTTTATTTCATATGGAAATGTAGATTTTCAGTTTCCAGATTCAATTTTTTTAATTTTAAAATTCTACATAAATATTGGTATATACATATATATATATATATATATAAATATATATAAAAATTTTAATAAACCCAGCCTTGGTACTGTATGAAATAGTTATCTGGAAGAATGTGAATGTATTAATTAAATGTGAAATTTCACTTATACAAAATGTATTCTTTTATCCATTTAAGTTATGTAAAAATGTCGATAATTAAATTTCACTTAAAATACCATTCATTTTATTTTTGTATTCGTTGGAATCATTTTAATACAAGATAAAGTTACATAGATTTGTAACAAATACAAGATTAATTTACAAATGCAGTTTATTTGTTCAGAATATTAATGTCTATGTACATATGATATTTTTTGAATAAGTATGTCATAGTTTACCTTTTTTTTAACAAAAACAATATTCAAATATATAAAAATCTTCTTTTATTGACAATTAAAAATACTACATATCAGTGTAATTGTTTCACTAAAAGCTACTGAGAAGTATATTACTCCAAAATATAGTTATAAGAAAAATTGACTGTCAATATCTCATGTGAAAAATTTATTTCACAGAAAATTTCATCAGACAGTTACTTTATCAATTTAATGCACAAGATAATGTTCTTCACCCTTTACTACTCTGTCCCCCTTTAGAATCATGACTCAAACGCACGAACGTCTAATAAAAAAGTAAAAAATCATTTTTGTACATCATTTAAAAAAATATTTTTAAGTTATATAAAATCACAATTAAATATTTACATTCAAAGATGTAACTATAGCAAAAATTGAAATTGTTATCAATTCCATGTTTAAGTAGCTTCCTTGAGTATCATGTCATATATGAATATGCTCTCATTATGTAAATAATATGGATTAAGATATCTTACCTGCAGTATAGTTTGGCCAAAATATAATAAATTTATTAAATGTAGAATTAACAATATTTATTTTAAACATTATTTTGTTCATGTACTGTTTTTATATGATATAATTTTTTTACTTCTGTAGAAATTGAAGTAGGAGCTCCGGACATTAAGTCTCGGCCTTCTATCGTTTTTGGAAATGCTATAACATTTCTTATACTTTCCGTATTACAGAGTAAACAAACAAGACGATCCAGACCTAAAAAGTACGTAAGTATTACTGTAAATTTTATTACTGTAAATAATGAACTAATTCAATTGATGGATTAAATATCTTCTTATGAATAGAAATACGAAAGTAAATACCAAGTGCTATTCCACTATGAGGTGGTGCACCACTAGATAATGCTTCAAGCATATGTGAAAGTTGTTCTTCGTTTATGTTTAACATTTTCAATATTTGTTTTTGAAGATTTGTATCGTGAATTCTTACTGATCCTCCTCCTATTTCTGAACCATTTAAAATTAAATCATAATGTAAACCTCGTACCTATAAGAACGAAGAGCTGTATAGATAAGTTCTGTATATTGCTGATAAATCTACTACCTTTTCAGGTTTTGTTAAAAGATATTTCATATCTTCTGGATGAGGTTGTGTAAATGGATGATGCATACTTTCTAACAACTGTGATTCATTTACTTCAAATAATGGAAAATCAATAAGCCATAAAAAGTTATAGCCACACGAGCGTATTTTTAAATTATTATTTTCCAATATATTTGTAAATTCAATTCGTAATTTTCCTAAAAGTTTTTGCTGAAATATGTATAAAATAACTTTTATTTTTTAAGTTAATTCCACAAATTTAATATAATAATTTATACATACAGAATCAAGTTTAGGACCAATGGTTAAAAATAGAATGTCTCCAATGTTCAAGTTCAACATTTGTATTATATCTTCTGCTATATTCGTGGAAAATAATTTTTCCAATTGTAATTTCCAAGAATTATCAGAAATTTTTATTTGAAACAATTTGGTAGCTGAAAAATATTTGTTTTTTATATCATTAAATTCTCCCATAACAGAACGTGTTAAGTATTCCTATAAAATATAATATATAGAAATCAGTTCAAAAAACATTATTTAAATATACGTATATATAAAATAAGAAAAATATAATATATTATATCTTTAAATATTATATATATAATATTTTACACACACGCGCGCGCGCGCATGGTATTATGAAATAACTCACATGTTTATTGGGAAAAACCAAAGCACAAACTTCGCAATCTTTGCTATTTGTTAACTTAATATTTTCCTCCAATATAGTCATATTAATAATTTGTTTAAGATCTTGAATCTGCAAAAATGATATAATGCATAGTTAGTAGATAATGCAGAATATAAAATTCATGCACGTGCATACGTTTATAGATGCAATTTTCTTACTTTATAAGGTATTCTCAAGTCTGGTTGATCTGTACCATACAACCTCATTGCATCATCATAAGTTAAGCGTTTAAAAGGCGTAGTTATAGTTTCCGGCCAACTGTACTTTAGTAGATTTTCAATTAATTCCATTATACCCTCTTGATCAGCAAATGACATTTCGATATCTAACTGTATGATTAGTTCATTATAAATTTTAATAATGCATATGTAAAAAATAAATACTTCATTCTATGATAGAATAAATATTGTCATTTACCTGTGTGAATTCAGGTTGTCTATCATGTCTTGCACCTTCATCTCTATAACATCTAGCAATTTGAAAATACCTATCAATTCCACCGACCATCAACAATTGTTTGAACTGTTGTGGACTTTGTACAAGAGAATAAAATTTTCCTGGATGTCTTGTTGGAACTACGAATTCTTGTGCACCCTGTACAGAATAAAATTTAACACATGTTAAATTATTATTAATTTGAAAAAACATTTTGTAATTACATACCCCGGGAGTATTTTTAAAAAGTGTTGGTGTTTCTACATCCACAAAGTCACATTCATTGATTAAATATTCTCTCATCTTTGCTATAAGTTTAGAACGTGTTCTTAAATTTTTTTGCATTTCAGGATACCTTAGAGCAAGATATCTATATTTCATTTGTGTTATCTCCTTTGCCTTATTATATTGTCTAATAGAAAATGGAAGATGTTCTAATGCTTTGTTTAAAACTTCTATAGAATCAACTTGTATTTCTATATCACCAGTTTTCATGTTTTTGTTTACCTGTTCTTCAGGTCTTATATTTACCATACCAATAACACGTATTACACTTTCATATGGTAGATTTTTTATAATCTCCATTAAATCTTTTCTCTAAAATAAATATTAATTGTGCAATTTCTTATATAGTTATATAAAAAATAACATAGCTAAAAAAACAAAATGACATACATCGTCAGATATTATAAGTTGCGTAGAACCATATGCATCCCTTAAAGTTATAAATTTATTCATTCTTTGATATTCTATCCAACCACTAAGCTGTACCGTAGTTCTAACATTTTTGCTTGTTAATTCGCCACAAGTATGTGATCTCAAACAATACTTATTAACTGGTAAATCTGATCGATCTAGAGCAGATACTTGTTGAATAGCTAAATCATGAGCCGATGCGGAATATTTCATTGAAACAGACTAAAAAAAAAAAGAAATCAAAGGTTTATTGTATACTGTATATCAATAAAATTAAAAATGTTTACATTAGATATGAAACTCACAGATGCATTGTCAGATACATTTAATACGGGAAAAAGACGTCTTGAAATAATACGTGGATTTAACTGATAAATTAACCTCTCACTGGCAAACATATTAAAATTAAATGGAATACTGTAATAATTGCAAATCTTAATCTTTTTGTTCTTTTTAATGCATATATATTAATCAATAACTATATGTTCAATTATCGAGTTTATTTAATTTCAATTTCAATTTCAATTTATGTAATAACATAAATTTATAACTGCTGTTGTGTTAACGTTGCAGCAGCTTTTATACAATTGAAGCTTAAGGCTGTTCTTCACCCCTTGGTGATTGTGCCAACAATGAATACTAGCGTAATTCTTGAACGATTTTGATGAATAAGGTCTCATTTTAAAGATGAAGGTTCAAGCGAGAATATGACTTTTTCGTACTTTTGAAAAAGCTTTATTTTCTAGAAAAAAAATCATGTCAAGAAGTAATATTCTTTAAACGATTGCATAAAAGTGCAATCAAAGTATAGCTTACTTTAAACTTTATGCATAAAAGTACAGCTTTTTAAGATTCGAAAAAGCTATGTCCTCGCTTAAACCTTCATCTTTAAAATAAGATCTTGTTCATTAAAATTGTTCAAGAATTACGCCTTGACTTGTTGTTGGTGTAAATACCGTTTTTAATATTTTCATGAAAAAGAAGTTTCGTATAGTGGCGCCTATTGAACTTTGCGGCAAAATTAAAGCTACTACCTCCCCCTGCTGATTTTCATATGGAAGCTATAGTAGTATGTGATTTGTTTCCGTGAAGTAGCTGATTGCTTCCTTTTGTCTGCTGCGTAGACTGATGCTAATCGTCAGATTTTCTAATACATTCTAAACGCAAGGAAACGCGTTTATTTCACTATGCTCACACGGAGAAGCAACGGTAATTTATTCTAGGATGATAATTAGCTTTTGGCTTGTGATTCTATGGTAAAAATAAGCAAATACATGTTCAATTATGCTAATGAGCCTTAAGAATAAATTTTATAATTATTTAAATGATATATAATGTACACGCAGTACAATAAACTAATATTTAAACAGAGAGTGTACATTTGCTTAAACGTTTTATAGTGCGTTAAATATGAAATAATTTTAATTTAACTTTTAGTGACGAACTGAAAAATTCTAATTTATGTTTATTATTTTTATTTATTCTTAGACATTCTTATTAATCCTTATTTACGATTTTCAGTTTAAATATCACATTTTCTATTGTACTCATGCTCACCATCATATCTACATATTTATACATAATAAAAAGTATAAAATTTGTATAATTAACAAACACTTATCAATTAATCTATCTTAAGAGAAGTATAATCTGGCATATGGTTTTTTCTTGCTTTTATCAGATGTACTACTATTTTTACTACGTACAAAAATTTCTATCACAAACTAACTCGATTTTAGCTTATATGTGAGAGGGGTATAACCAGATATAACCTATATAAGCTTATACATATATTAATGTAATAGACGTATAGTGGGGATAATGTTTCCCAATTGCGTTTGTAGTTCATATTTTGTCCATATTTGTCGCTGAGGTCGCATCGCTATAAGCGATAGATGGTGAACAGCCTTAATCTTTTACGATCTGGATTTCTACGAAGTGTATTTAATTTTTAAAGATCGCTAACACCATCACAAAGCCATTACATTTTGGAATTACGTGTGAAAACTTATTATACTAAATTTCAAAAGTATCTGATGTCAATATTTATCTATATAATATAGTGTATAAACTATGTATATAAATACATTGATAGCACATTTTACATGTAAATGTAGTAAAATACGTTTGTATTGATCAATAATACTATTTGCTTATAATAAAAGTATTTAATCGTTAATAGTAAAAACGATTTATGTTTTATATTATTTTATAATAAAATTCAAATTTTTATCATTCTTTCAAGTTATCATTTTAAATTTACCGCGCAAAATATTACCAATCATATTTAAGTTTTATTTTGGCAGACATTATTATTATTATTATTGTCATTATTATTATTTTTTTTTTTATTATTATTATTTTTATTTTTATTATTATTATTATTATTATTATTATTATTATTATTATTACTATTATTATTGACTTGTAGTATAAAATCAATCGTATCAATTTAAACACTAAGAAAGATTATTTCAAATCGAATATCTTATTAAATATAGAAGAAATATAATATTCAATGTTTTAAATTAATACACCATATAAAGAAAGGACTATAAATATCATGTTCCTACTGCTTTAGGATATTTTTTGAACTTCCGATTCTAGTTAATTCTAGTGCGGTCCTCAAAACCTTCCTGTTAAAGATAGTACCTTTAGATTAAGAAGTAATTTTATTGGATAAAGGCTGTATAATCACATTCGTAGAAATTGAATACTTCATGTGAATCGCTCTACTGATATACTCTCTAAATACAGATGATTTCATTGATGATGCGAAATAAAATGATGCCAAATAAACTATTTAATGAGATATGTGAAAGGATGAATTTAAGAATAATAATTAACCTGTATTAACAAAGTTTCAATATTTTAACTTTTCAACTCGATGTTATCCGGATCTTTTATCGCAGTAAGTTTGAAATTAGTTAAAAAAAAACAATAACTACAGTATATGCAATCTCAAATGTCTTAATTACGTATCGAAGACGTCAAACGATACAAATACGTATCATCCTTTTATCTCTAAGAAATCTTGCAAGAGTAATAAAAAATATTCCATCCGTCGTAGTACTGTCAATTTAGATCAACATACACAGCCATTTTGCCGATCAGAATGTATAGCCATTCGAGAGACAAGGACTTCTTTATTTTTAAAATTCACTTGTATTTCATGATTCTGTGAATTCTATCAGTGTATTTTATCGTTCAAAAAGGAAAAAACTTTAAGGTGTACTTTTCGATCTGTGTATAGCTTGTTTGATAGCAACAGTGTTTGCTCGGCGATATTCTTGTCGAACTGTTGCATGTAACGTCTAACCTGACTTTTATTTTCAAAGCACATTTCGAATTGAAGTCTTTTTTACTACAAATGTAAACAAATACGGAGATACTTCGGTTTTTAATTGCAATTTACATTTACGTTTACGATAAACTTATTACGATTTGTTGAAGTAGTAAAAGTGGTACTGTAATTTTCTACGTTTATAGTTTTCGTAAGTTTATTGATTAAACCGTAATGCAATTTAATCGAGGATTTTTTTTTACTTTTTGTTTTTGAAGAAAAATATGTATAATCATGAGTGAATTGTGATTAAAAAGGTCAACAACCTGTACAAAATTGATAGTGCGTGTAGTAGTGTGGTTATATTAGCAAAAAAAACAATTTACTGAAACATAGATATTATAAATATAATATTATAAAATTTAGCGATCTGCTACAATTTTAATGGTAAAGAAGTAAGTTGTTAGATAAGAAATAATTTAAACTAAGCGCAATTTCTGTCATAAAAATATGATTTTAAATAATTTAATTTACATTATTGATACTTGGTTTTAATTGTTACATTGTTACAGATAGTACTCCAATCGTTTTAATGACAAATATATTCTTTGTGATAAAAGTAATAAGATCAATAAGAAGCATCTAATAAAAATGATTTTGTTTAAAAAGACATTGGAATGACTAAAATTAAACAGATACAAGATCAATGATTGATCTTCTTCAAAAATTATATAAATGTATATTAGCAATTTTGATTATTGATAATACCTAATATTTAATATATATATCGATAAAAATATAATATATATATATATATATATATATATATATACCATCTTTTAGATATATAAAAGATTAATTATTGAAGAAAGTTCGCAATGGATGAAAGGAGAGTAGCAGATTATTTTGTTGTTGCTGGTTTACCTGGCCATAATGATGACCTTATAGGAGAAAATGAAGTTAATGAAGAATTAGAAGATTGGTGTCAAGAGGGAACACATTTGAAAGATATACATATGCAACCACCTATCACAGATCTTGCTGTAATTTTTCCAGCTTTGGGTGAACATTGTCCCGAAGGCTATACATTGTTAGAATATACCGTATCAGGCTTTCCAGCCGATTTAAATCATGGCAGTTTACGAACAAATGAATGTTATTTATGCTATAGGAGAGGTCGAGACAAACCGCCATTAGTTGATATTGGTAATTTTTTAATAGAAAATTATTAACGACAAAAAGATTATTAAAATTATATTGAGTATAATGTGATGCATTTTTAAAGGTGTAATATATGAAGGGAAAGAGCGAATAATGCAGGATGCACAAATGGTACTAGAAACTCCCAAAGGACACATAGCGAATGTAAACAATTCTACTTCAAAAATTTTTGTAACATATAGACGGGCCAGTCAAAAGATGCCTTGCAATTCTCTTGTTGTTACTGATATATGTGTTATTTTGACGAACAAAGGGGAAAATCCTCCACATGCGTTTTGTGTCATTAATAAGAATTTAAATAAGGGAATGTTGGGAAGTGATGTATTTTTATGTTACAAGAAATCCATGAATCGTGCTAACCTCATATCATTCAAGCCAACAATACTTTATAAATATCCTACAACTGATTATAACAGTTTCGTTTTTCCAAATTCTGTTGCCATGTTTTGTTTACCTATGGGTGCAACTATAGAATGTTGGCCAAAAATGGCTTGCAAACCTAAGTCATTATTTTCAACATTTGTCTTAACAGTCGCAGATGCTGCACAAAAAATATATGGCTCAGCAATAACATTCTATGAAGAGTTTACATTGCCACCAGATGCTCTAAGCTGTAAAGGAAATTTGGATATGAAAGATATTGAAGAGAATACAAAAAATAATGGTACGTGATTTGTTCGCTTATCAACTTTTTAGGTTTTCATATTAATTGAGCATGGTCGCATGAGATAAAGGTAGTATCATATATGCTGTTAACAATTAATATATAAAAAAGTGCATTTTATTTATTTATTTTTTTTTTTTATTAGAAAAACTTCTGTTTATTTTATATGTAACTTTTTAATGTGCATTTCAGCTGATAGTATTGAATTAACGGAGGAGTTTCATCAACCAAAAGCAAAAATGTTCAGAAAATATGGAATACTTAAGAAGCTTAATATATCCCAATGGGCAAAATTACAATTTACAGATCCTAGCAGTCAGTCATTAAATATCAGCAAGTCAATATGTATATTATCACATTGGCCATTTTTTGATACATTTGAAAAATTTCTAGTCTTTCTGCATAGTATGGTCAATGGAAAACCTCAAAATGTTTCGATAGAAAAGTATATTTCTTATTTTTTGTGTGATATACCTTTCCCAAGCCCACAAAGGTCAAGAATTCTTGTGCAACTTAGTAGTAAAGATATGCTAATCCTGACTCAGCCAGAAGATTTAGTTTGGCCTAGATCTGGTGCCAGTTTTAGGCAATTATTAATCAATTTGGGTCCTGATAATTGCTTATTGATATTGCTCCTAATCTTAACAGAGCAAAAAATATTGGTTCATTCATTACGGCCTGATGTGCTAACTTCAGTGAGTGAAGCTATTGCAATGATTTTATTTCCATTTAAATGGCAATGCCCATACATACCACTCTGTCCATTAGGTTTAGCTGAGGTATATTCGATTTTAAATTTAACTTCAAACGTAATCTATTACATATTACTTATTAAATTTAATATCTTAATACGTCAATTACAGGTCCTGCATGCACCATTACCATTCTTAATTGGTGTTGACTCCAGGTTTTTTGATCTCTATGATCCACCTTCTGATGTTAATTGTGTAAATCTTGATACAAATAATATAGCAATCTGTGATGACAAAAAATATTTGAATGCAAAATTACTTCCTAAAAAGGCAGCCAGACAACTTAGAAATTGTTTAGAACATCTTTATTCAAAATTAATCTCTCTTGGAAAGATATATTCTTCTCAAAAAGGTAATTATACATTGTATACATGATATAGATTATAAATGAATAATGTGCATATATATTTGACATTTCAGATCAAGAACATGACGATTTCAGTGTAGATAAAGAATTCCAACAAAAACAAAAGGAACAAGCTTTGGAACTTGAAATACAAGATGCTTTTTTAAAATTCACTGCTACTATTTTAAAAGGCTATCGATCATTCCTGTTACCAATTACAAAGGCTCCTACTGTAGGATCAACAGATCCAACAAGTTTATTTAATATACAAGAATTTTTAAGAAGTCGTGATAAGGCACATGCAAAATTTTATAGTATGCTTGTTAGAACTCAAATGTTCATAAGGTAAATAATATGTGCAATCAATGTACTATTCTCACTAGATATATATTTGTTTTTATTTCTAATATATCTTTGTTTTTGAAATTAATTTCTCAATGATTGCTCTTAGATTCATAGAAGAAAGAAGTTTTGTATCTGATATGGATATGGCTGGCCTAGCTTTTTTTGATGAGTGTACTGAACGTGTGGAGGAAGAGAATGGTAGAAAAATTTGTGTTACTTAAAATTTTTTATATTCTTGCATTTATATATTAATAGATATTAATTTAATAATTATTATCATATATATGAGATAAAAAAAATTTATTTATTAAAATTTTAGTTACACTTTTGGAATTGGATGAATCTCAACATAGCGAACGTACTGTATTCATACCTCCTCCTGAAGCAGGACCAAATCAAGGACCTTTTATATATAAAACATTTCAATTAAATCCTGAATTAATGAGGCCTGAAAAAAATTTTAATTTAAGGAATCCAGCTTTAAATGCTTTTGGAATTGTACCTGGAAGTCCTATGGCACGTAGGACTAAGCATGAAATAAAAGTAGCTCAGAAAATGGCGCGCAAACAGGTAAACAATTATATATAAAGTATTTGTTGTAAATTGAATGTTACTTTATAATCTTTATTTTATTTATAGGCAGCAATGCCTGATAGATGGGCTAGATGTTTACTTGGAACATGTTATAGTCTCTGGTTTTTACATTTACCAGCAATGTTGCAGGTTTCCGGTCAACCAGCCGCAATTTTGCATCAAGCATACGAATTATTAGTTAGAATGCAAAAATTACATCTTGATCCTATGGAAGAAGTATATATTTTATACTTGTATGAATTATACAATATGTGAAAGACAAATAAATATTGCATTTCTTTATAGGTTTGTTATAGAGCCATGATGCAACTTTGTGGATTATACGGACAACCATTATTAGCTGTTAAATTATTATTTCATATGAAACGTAGTGGTGTTCAGCCAAATGCGCTAACATACGGATTTTACAACAAAGTTAGTGAACTTTTTAATTAAAAGTATATATATATATATATATATATATATATATATATATATATATATATATATATATATAATATATTAATATTATTTTTTTTGCAGGCTGTCCTTGAAGCAACATGGCCTTCTGATATGACAAATTCAAGTCAGTTAATGTGGAATAAATTACGAAATGTTATCGTTGGTGCAGCTTTGTTTAAAAAGGCTGGCAGGAAAGGTGCCAGAAGAAGACTTAATTCCAATGTTGATTTTTTAAATACTGATGGAATAACTGAGGAAATGGAACATGCTCTTTCCAGATCTAGCCTTGATAGTAGTCACTCTCAAGATACAGAAGCTGCTCATAGTGACTGTGAGTCATTTATTACTTATAAGGATATATATATATATATATTTAATATTAAATTTTTTATTATTTTTGTTTTATAGCAACAAAAGGTAGTTCTGTGCCTGATTTACCAGGATATGGATCATATGAATTGAAAGCAAAACTTCTTAGACAAAACAGTATAGTAAAAGATCAAGCGTTGCTGAATATGGTGCAATCAGAGAAATTAAATCGCTCTTTTAGTAATCCAAGGTATTATACAGAATAATAATTATCATTAGTTTTGGATGTATCCAACAGGATGATTATGTACCGTTTATGTTATGCACGAAATATGCATGTATAAAAATAACTGCTATCTGCATATTATACTTCTAAAAAGCTTGCATTGATGATACTATGTTACGGTGCTGGTATAGAATAGTACGCAGTACCGAATCGCCCTTGAAGAGTCCTGTACGAACACCAGTTACTGAAAATGATCCATTGGGAGCTCTAATTAATGATGAAACGCCAGTTGTGTCACCTTCTGAGGAAAATGACTCCAATTGCTCAACTAGTACTTTAACAGTTTTAAATAATACTGTTGAAGAAAGACCAGGTGGACCACTTTTATTTAGAAGGTATAAAAAATTTCACAAAATTTAGTTACAAATAATATGGCATGATCACTGTATCTTCACTATATAAAGAAAAGATTCTTTATAAATATAAAATATAATTATAGTTTACGATAATTTATTCATTGCTTTATTTACATATTAGTGCTTACGCATTTTTCTTTTTTATTTGTGAGACTTGCAAATTATTTTCAGTAATAATTTACCACGGAGTGCAACATTTCATCAAGCAGTAGATGAAAGTAGTACAACAGTAAGTGGTAATTTACAAAGGAGCGAAACGATGCCTCATTCAGTAGCACCACCAGGTGAGGAGAGAGAAAAAGAGAGACTGGAAATAAGCAGTCTTTGGTCGCAAAAGGACAGTGTGACATCTAGTTTATCTAGCCTAGGATCCAGTTTAAAACTTAGTTTTGGGTAAGGCAAAAAATTATATTAAAAGTATAAGTATTTTCTAATACACATTGAACATAGATTTACAAAAAAGATTTCATATACATATATACATTCAATAACTATTTTTAATTATAAGTTTATGTGATAAAAAATGAAACAAAGTAAATAGGAAAATGCTTGTACTGTCATGTCAATTAAAATTTTGGTATATATTTAATTTCTCAGGTAAAGTAGTTTTCCCATTTAGTCTTTCCATTCTAAAGTCAATTTGATTTTCTTTTCATCATTATTTTGCATGTGTGTTTTGAGTTCTTGTATCATTTATTAATGTAGACGATACTCAGCCAGCGGGTTAGCATTTACTAAAAATAAGGAATTAATATTATCAAATCAGCTCATCGAATCTCTTAGTCTGTCCAGTTATATCAGGTATGTGATATCAATGCTACTTTTAAAGACAGAAATTGCTTAAGTATAATTTTTATTTAGTTATGCACTATCACATTAATAGGAAAAGAAACTATACATCCAGACAGTATGTCCAATAATATTTTCACGTCTCTTTTATTATCAATAATTCTATATATTTTTTTAGTCCATCAGGATTGGCTGGAAAGAAATCCAATGAAATAATATTGGGTGGCTTAAACAGTTTGAAATCAGCTGCGACAAGCGTTGCCAAAAAATTTGATGAAATAAAAGAAGCTATATCTGCAACAAGTACTCCTGTTAAACTTAAGGAACGTGATCAAAAATTAGGATGTGGGGTGTCACACGAATCGTTGGATTCTTGTATCGATGGATCCTTGCAAGATCGAAATGAAGTATCTGCCAGATTGTCTGGTGCGTTATGTAATCGATGCTGACATCTTTTTAGTCAGAATAAATAAGGGATATTCGTATATATAATAACAGATGCGCACGCGCATGTGTTGCATCGATGTAAACATTGTGACTGACTAAGGAGATGTAATACCTGTTATTTCTATTCTTGCAACATATGTGATATTTCGTTCAAATAGGTGATGGAACTTTGGATGTATATCTGTTATATGAACTTGGAGAAAGTTTATATCCCAAAGGTTCTAGGGAGTTGGAAGAACGTGCTGCTATTGAATTTGTACTTTCAAGCGCTAGTAGATGCCATAATTGTGCGGCAATACTTTATGACGAAGAGATAATGGCAGGTTGGCAACCAGAAGATTCTAATTTAAACACAGTTTGTCAGTATTGTGACAAAGCCACAGTTCCGCTTCTTACGGTTACTATATTAGATTACAGGTATAAAAAATTCAAATTATTATCACATAGTTATTACAATACGTTAACCATATGTTTATTTTTGTTTTTAAGATGTAAAACAAATGAAAAAAGCAGCGATCCTTTAATGGGAGCTTTAGTCGAACTTTCGGATAAGCCGAGGGAGCAGCTGGACCCAATTACAATACCGTATCTAAATCCATTGGTTTTGAGAAAAGAATTAGAAAGTGTATTGAGCCAGGAAGGTGATACATGTTTAACTAGACATATATTCATTGAAGAACATCCAATAGTATATTGGAATCTAATATGGTATTTTGAAAGAATTAATTTAACAAGTCATCTATCTGATCTTTGGCTGCATAATGATGCAAATAAACAATTACAAAGCAACTCTAATTCTGTGAGTATAAGAACAATGTGGGATAACGAGAGAATTCATATGGGTCGATTGCCAATGTATCTGCAGTGGAAACTAAATACTACAGAAGATCGAACGTAAGGATCGTTATACTTTTTGTATATGATATTAGCATGGCTTCTATAAATTATATCTTGAATGTAAACGTACTGAGTTGGCAGCTTTTGTTATATATTACATGTTTACAATTGTATAGTAGAAATATGAGTTACACATTTTCTGAGATAAATATGATTTCCCTTTTATATTATTAAAAAGTATTGATTTATAGCATTTCTTTTTAGATAAATAATTATGTATAAAATGAAGGGTATTGATGTTATTGCGGCAATTAGACGGTACTTAGATATTACTTAACAATTTGTTAGGGATTAGATATTTCTAAGGATTTATAGAATTATATATATAAAAAAATTGATCATGCATACAATATGCAACAATACTGAGTAAACAATTTAATGTGTATTAACAAGCTCCACCAGGTTGTATATATAAGAAGCATACCAAAGTTTTAATGAAAACGTGACTGTTTTTATACAAGAGCATTAAGTTGTATTGTTCCAAGTGTGACACACGACGTATAGATCAAATGTTTTTTTGTATATTTCATTTGATATTATATATTTATCACTTTGTAGATATCTGTCAAGATGTTTTGTATGTTAGAATAATTCTACTTAAATACGGAAAAATTATTATGCATGAAATTAATATTTGTACTGCTTAGAAAAACATAATTTATGCTCTTGGTATATAATTCATACCACATTATGTAAACTTAATTATCAGATAGGCACGTGAACTTGTGCACATCATTTCTTGTTATTGTAGCAGCATGGGCGTCTGTAGGAATGTACCTTGAAAATCAGTTAAAGTAAAAGTTATATTGTCATAAATCTAAATTATTTGCACAGTACAGTGTGTTACATATAAAAACATTTAATAAAAGATTAGAACTTTTGCGATTCCAGGAGAGGCTGTATCTGCTTGGTTTATGCATTCAACACCTGCAGACGTCCATGTATCCAAACTGGGATTCTATACTAACTCTTTGGCGTCAGTTTATTTGAAGGAATATAAAATTATGCTAGAATATTTTTCTTATGTTCGCAAAATTGAAATTTTCTCTCTAATAAATCGTAACTCGTAGTTTAAGGTAATATTATTCAATGCTGTAAAATGGAATATCGTGAAAGATGATTTATAGTTTTAATTAACTTGACACTTTCAGATTAATGCAAACGATAATATCATACGTACGTTGCAATGACTTGACAGAACCTATAAAAATAGTGGCCTTAGAAAGAAGTAAAAATCAATCCGAAGAGGAAGCTCCATTTTCTATTTATAGAGATATTTTGTTTTTGGCATTTATTGCTGTCGGTGGAGGAAATATTCATCAAGGTAGAATTTATTAAAGATAAACTTAAAAGGCTTAACGTGTTTATGTAGCATGTGTTATACATTCAATTATTTTAATTTTTATATTAGATCTATACAATGATTATTTTCTTTTTTCATTTTTTTTTTTTTTTTGTAATATCGATATAATCATTTAATCCATGAATTGTATTTTTCAGGAGTTTTCGATAAACAGTACGGTTCTGCTTTAGAACGATTAACAGAAAATGAAGAACACCTACTTCATAAACAGGATGCCCCTCCGTCCCTAATGTCACTATGTTGTAGACATTATTTTAAACAATTAATCGTTTGAAAAAACTAATCGAATGCAATGGGTATTATGTTCACCAAGATACTCGTGAAAAAAATTTTGGGAGAAAGTGTATTGGATTAGAGTTTAGAGACCAAACATATAAGATCGAATGCACAATGCACGCGAAAATTGTTAATATCGTGCCAGCCAACAATTGTGACAAAGATCATTATAATGTATCAAACGTTGTTACGCCATTTAACGAAAGTGATTGTTTATTTTATTACAACGATTCTTATTATTCCCCGTTATTGCATGCGGGTCAAAAGTAACGTGAATCAGATTAGCGTAACTTACGCATTCAATAACATAGAATTTCTTATAAATGATATACGTCCAATGTCTAATATCATTTCCGTTTTCACACGAAGTTATTTATATCGCCTTGAATTGAAATCGAGATATACATATGGATCGTTAAATCTAAGAGTATAATATGGAAATATGCTAAGTACCAAAGAATTTATAAATTTCATAGTGACACCTGCATAACAGCTGCATTTTTCCAGATATTTTGACGGACATTTTTTTTCTCATTGTGTTTTATATAAATCCTTGTGTTTTATTATTTTAAGTGCGACTTTACAGGCAAGTCTACAAAGTTGCTAGTCATTGTTTACTTTAACATCGAAAAGAAGAAGATCGATGTTTGTGAAATTTAATAATATTCAACTAATAGGACCTGGTAATATATATTTTCCTGTACTCTTAGATAGAACAAACATATATATGTACGACCAAAAAACAGGATGTAAGTATTGTTTTTATGTATCGTACACCTTTCTGAAGGCATATAGCAATGTGTGAATTTTGGTCAATAT
>OU426995.1:2997497-3004997 GCA_911387935.1 Dolichovespula saxonica | reverse complement strand
ATAAAATGCGTACCCTGTTCCTTTCCATTCACCATTTTCTTGAATTATTCCGGAAAATGGCATATCCTGGATGCATAATTAGTATCTCGATTATATTATTTTTTTTTTTTTTATATAAAATTAAACGTAAAACAACGATCGTTGAATGTATTTGTTTAGAGTATTCTATAGATTTTAATTATAATAATTATAATTAGACTAGATTTAATTATAATTAGATTTTATATTATAATATATAATTTTATCAGGTGATAATATCATGTTAATAAAACTTACGTCCCACGAAGAAACTTTTAAAACCGAAGGAATTGCCACCTTTTTGTTATTTTCAGAATTCAGCTTGTCTAAAAGCGAATTATAATTTTTTTTTTCTTTATTGTTAATGGCTCAGATGAAAAAATGGATGAAAAATTATGTTATTTAATTCGTAGAAAATAATTTAATTCGTAAATGCATTAGAAATAAAAATATTTTGACATTATAAAAATATTATTTCGCGTTAATATATACATACATATATTTATTAATTTTGTTTCAGAAAACGGTACCTTGCATAGTTGTTTCCGAAGATTGTCCGATGTGAAAAGAATTCAGGATAATTATGATAAATAAAAAACAATGAAGATTAGTCATTTTGACACTCGATGAAACTACATTGTTCCGCATGTGTTCCGTTCAAGCTTAATGCTCGAAATAGATTTTTGTTTAGAAATAACGTGATATGATGTTACCAAGCACTCGAAAGAATCGATCCTTATGACTTTTCATACGTTTAGAACTAAATACAGGACATAGTAACACCTTGCTTATGAGTGTGTGTATATGTCCTACGTCACGCAATGGTAAACGTATTAAAAATGATGATCCTTATTATCTGTCGACCAAGCCTTTTCAAGGACATTTCTACGATAGTCGATAATATCGCCGTTTATTTTAACGAGAACTGACTTTAATAATAAAAATTGATACATAATTCAATATAATTTATTTATATGTTTTTTCTGATCACAATTACTTTTTTAAAATTATCTAATTCTTTTTTTATTTATCTAATCACAATCGATCTTTTAAAGGAATATAAATAGAAAAAGGAACAAACGATTATTGTAGCTGAATAATAAATTATTTTATTTTATGAACGAACATTATATAGTTCGTTTGTTTCGTAATAAAAGGTTCTTACCGCGATTATTCAATTTGAATATATTAATGAAATCGGTGGCTCTTTGAAATACTTACCTGAAAGCTATTTGTTTTAATGATACAATAAAATTTTAATTTTTTATGTAATATAAAATATACTTTTCATGTTTTGTAACATAAAAATGCAAAAGATATTGTTTTTTAAATATTATAATCGATTATAAGGGGAACGCACATACATATTACATTACGTCCATTTAGTAGTAGTTTAACAATTGGCCTACAGATATCGCATATTTAGAGCAACGTTATGGCGCGTACGCAATGAATGATAACTTTTAATCGGTCGACGTATATGCGAAAATATTGTTACTCTGCGAATAATGAAATATTTCTATAACACGTCTGATAAACAATCTGAAAGAATGATTTCAATTTATGGACGTAGTCAGCGTTACAAAAATTAGTTTCATGAAAAGACTCTTTAAGGGAGCGCCTCAAGATTCACTTTTGAACGTGCTTGACGACGGTTACGAGTAAAAGCAAGGATCTGATTGGATGAGAAGTACCGACGTTCTCCTTTGTTCGTTCTTTTATTTTTTTTTTGACAGAAGCTACAAATTTTTGTTGGCGTATGTTTCATGAAGTTTTCTACAACTTCTGGTATAAGATTATCGAATATCCATTTGTGAACGATCAAAATGTACAAGGAACACCTTCCCTTCTTTTTATAAACCCTAAGCCCTAAATTTCTTGCAATAAGGATAATTCATTGGATGGTTCTTTCTAGAGAAACCGTTAGAAGAATCCGTTGTGTTTCCGTTTGAACGATCTAGTGCACATTTGTCGTCTAAGTGCGCGAACCACTCCCGGCTGGTGTTAACGTGTTACTATCGCGGTAAGTTATTCCATCGTGTTAATTAGATTTTACAAATATTTTTTTATGCTTGAATGTATTCTGTGTCGAATAAGCGGCAAAGTGATGTATTTCGAAAAGGAAATTCGCTGCTTGACATCCGTAGCACGTTGATAAGAAATATGTCGACCGCAAGTGTTTTATAGGACTGGAATGTCGTTATACAAATTTTTTTTCCCTTTTTTATTTTAGCACAAGCCCAATAAATTTTTCTTTTTCCTTTTCTTTTCTGTTTGGCCGGAAGGAAATATACGTAAAGAATATATGTAGAATTTTATTAATTTGTATGCACATGTGACCTACTTTCACATATTCAATATGATTAATGTTTTATTTTATGTATGTGTATAAGCTTAATATATCATACTGTTATTGTATTTTATTATTGGTACATGTCTACAGAGATAACAAAATGGCTGTTAATGTGTATGCAACAAATGTGACCACCGATAATCTAAGTCGTCATGACATGTTGGCATGGGTTAACGATTGCCTGCAATCATCGTTTACCAAGATTGAAGAATTATGTACAGGAGCTGTTTATTGTCAATTTATGGATATGCTCTTTCCTGGAAGTGTACCTTTGAAGAGGGTAAAGTTCAGAACTAATCTTGAACATGAATATATACAGAATTTCAAAATTCTTCAAGGTGGTTTCAAAAAAATGAGCGTTGATAAGGTGAGTTATCAAACTGTTTTTTTTCCTTCTTCTACGAATAAATTAGACATATCAATTGAAAAAAGAAATAGGACAGTTAAGATTTATATGAGACGATTATAATTAGAAGAATAGTATTTGTAGAACAAGCAGGTTTATACAAAGAAATCGTTACAAGAAATTACTTTTTAAGATTTTTAAGTGCATAGGATTAATCTTATCATTGAACAAAGGCATAATCATTTAATTAATGGGAAGTATATGAAGAGAGCTAAAAGTTATTTATAGAATGAAAAAGAGGAAGTATATATGTAATTATTGTATTTTGTAAAGTAAAAAATCAACCCCTAAATAAATATTTTCATCGTATGATGATTTAGTTTGCTTAGAAGTTCAATAAAATTATGATGGGGATGGTTCAGGTTATACCAGTGGACAAGCTGATAAAGGGACGCTTTCAAGATAATTTTGAATTTCTTCAATGGTTCAAGAAATTCTTTGATGCAAATTATGATGGTCGTGAGTACGATGCCTATGAAGCTCGTGGTTGTATACCGCTAGGTTCTGGTGTCGATGGAACTCATAATCTATCAAATCCCCAATTGGTACCTCTACCTCCTCAGTCGAAGCAACCACAAATGCAACAAAAACATACACAACAGCGTAATATATCTTCAAGGCAACAGCAGGGTATATTAATAGTTTCATCACAATGTTGCCTTTTATATAGATCATTGCACGACCACTAATTTACTGCAAATTGTCACTTCATTAGAATTGTGTACACATTTCAAATATTTAGATAGAATGCAAAGCATAAATATAGAAAATATAAAAAATATGCAAAATTCGTTTATCATACTGCTTTTAAAGTTAGCTCAAAATTTACTATGTAAATTATGCTGCTATAGTATAGGGGTAGAATTTCTGCTTTGCTTATACATATTTGGTCCTATATAATTCCATAAAAAAATGCACAACAATGCCTGTTAAAATGTATTATTCACTATGGCACCCAGTCCCATATTTTAATACTTCCAATTCACTATATGAAATATTGTTTATAAAAAGGTAAATTATGCATGCCTTAAACAAATGTTAATTACTATTGTTAAATGTAAATTAAATCAAATTCTAATTGTGTGATGGTACCAGAAGAATTTCAAGGCTGTTATTTTTAACAGTCTATAAATACTTCTAAGTAGGGGGCAACTGTTTGTATTAGGAGACATCAAAAGACCAAAATAATACACATCATTTACTCTATAAAGAATATAGTATATGGTACCAAGTATTAAATAACATGAAATATACATTTTCATTAGAAAGAAAATATTATCTTTGTTTATAATAAAATAATGGTGACAAGATTTGTTAAATTACAGCTAAGGAATATTTAAATATTATTTCTCTTAGAATATGTACATTTATTTTATAATGTTATCTATATGTAAATAATTACAATTGAGTAGGTTTGTTTAAAATAATTAATATACAAATATATATATATTTTAAATGTATTAATTTTATTTAAGGTATTTATAAATTATTTTATATATTATTTGTGGAGATTTTCAAATAATTATTACAGAACTTAACTACATACAAATTTTCAAAGTCTATTGAAATAATAGGAAGAATAACATTATACTACTGTGGCAGTTTTGATTCTATAGAATACATTTTTTTGTTAATTTTTTATTTTGTTCCATATGTCCTACCAATTATTTGCAGATAGTGCCAATTGACAAGCTGGTGAAAGGCAGGTTCCAAGACAACTTTGAATTTTTACAATGGTTCAAGAAGTTTTTTGATGCAAATTACTCAGGAGCAGAACCCTATGATGCACTTGCTATGCGAGGAGGTGAAGCTATGGGTAGTGGTGGGAATACTGCACCACGTGGCTCAAATGTCAAACGTCCTTCACCACGTGATGTAAACTCAGCTAAGACTACCACTCGTACTGGTATATTAAAAATATTTTTCATTATAAAGACAAATTTTAAAATTTAATGATTGCATATAACACAAGCGTATTAAGTAATAGTAAACATGATAATTAAGAGAAGGTTAGAGAGTTTTATTATTAATATTTGTTTATTAATTTAGTATGAATTTTTAATACTTATATTATATTTAAAAGTAATCTTTTACAGAAACATGGTTCTAGTCAAGATATATTATAGTTGACATAATTTATCTTATTGATAACTGTATGTTTATTTCAGTAATTTCATCTAAAAATAATTTTTAATTTATGAACATACAACATTAAATATTTTATTTTTACTGACATGATGTGATGCTGGTCTATTATGTCTTATAATGCAAATTTGAATTTCCCCATAGGTGATGGAACTCAATCTGTACAGGCACCTAGTATGAAGCCTTTGAACAAACCTAGTAATTATTTTTTTATTATTTTTATTTATTTTTGTAATGGTATTTTATTGTCGTGAATACTAAGGAAATAGTTTAGCATTTTTAAAATTTTTTAACAAAATCTATAGTACAAGTTAAAGAATACTACTATGTAGAATTAATAATTAATGAAAATTGTTTAAAGTTTAACCCATAATATTTTAACAAGAAGGATGCATTTTTTTACAATTTTTAGAAGACGTGAAGACTGATAAAAGCTTTCAACTTTTCTAATTGAATCAATAGAAAAATTGTATTGGCATTTTTGTATATAATTCATTGTGTTTATTATGTAAATTAATGCATGTATTGCAATGTTTATTGTCTGGCTATATTTCTTGCATGTGCATGTGTGTATATGGTAAATAACTAATATTAGTCATTTTAATTAGTACTTAACAATTAATTTATCTTGTTAATAATTAATTTTAGTATGTATATTGTATTAGTAGTGATAATTACAAACTATACAAAAAATTTCTTTAATAGATAATTGTTAATTTAAAAAATTTTTTAATTTAGTGAATAAAGCTCAACCATTCCGCCCTCAACAAAAGACCGTAGCAGCAAATCGCGGAGATACTGAAAAAGTTGAAGAGCTCAGTGCACAGGTTTGTAAATTTATTAACATTTCGTCTTTTATTCTTTACTTTATAATATAGGAGTAAAATTATTTTATAATATTTTTTATTCATAGGTTATGGAGCTTAAAATGTCGATCGATGGTTTAGAAAAAGAAAGAGATTTCTACTTTGGAAAATTACGTGACATAGAAGTAATATGTCAAGATTGTGAGAATGGTGATCCTCCTCCTATTATACAAAAAATATTAGATGTTCTTTATGCAACAGAAGTAAGTTGAAATTAAAATTTTTACACTTATCCAATGTTAAACAAAAAACGAGTTATATAAAAATATTAGTCCACGAAATGATAATAATCGAATCATTAATTTACCTGTTTATGTAAAATCTATGATAATGATGGAATTGCAAACGTAACTGTGATGAAAATTATTTTTGTAAATTAATTTTATATAAAGATTTGTTATTATACTGCAGTTATTTCAGGATTATGAAAATGATGAAGGAGAAAGCAAACAGACATAGTAACATTTTTTATTTATTTTTAATAGAAGGTCATTCTCTTAATGAAGGCAATATTGTAAAATTATAGATTTTCTTAATGAAGGTAATGTTAAAAATTTATGGGTCTTAATCAGTCCATGTTATTTTGTTTGTTGAGACTCTGTGATCGTAATTAAAATTCATTGTTTTGATCGTATTGGAATGAGTATTTTAATATTCAATTAAAAAATGAATACTAAATAAAATGTATTGTAGGAATTGTTTAATTGTTTCACTAAAAGTATATATTATTGGATAATACTATATATCTTAATTAGTGAAAATAGCAATTGGTTTACAAATTGATGCCCATGTGATTTATGTTTTTAGTATACTGATTTCAAACAAATTAAATAATGTCCTATCCTATATGGTAGTAATAGAAAAGACAATTTTAACCGATTACTGTATATGTTTATAATAAGGGATGAAGCATTAATTCTTTATTTAGAAATTGTTTAATATTTTTCTAGGATGGATTTGCACCGCCGGAAGAATTAGAGGGAGATGGGTTGGCCCCTGACGATGAAGAAGAGTATTAACATTTTTTTACTGTCATAAAAACAAGGACACAGTAAATCATCCAAGTGCATCTCCTGTTTATTATATCTGCGAGCCAGTACCAGTACTCCTTGCATAATTAATAATAAGTCACTCTGTATAGTTGTTCAATCATTTGTGCGTAAGTTTTGTTGCTGATGTTCACGAAGCTCATAAGGATTCGCACGAGAATTAGGCCCCGACACTTTTATAGTGCACTCGAGTACTTGTACTTTTCGTGTTTTTTTCTTTTTTTTTTCTCTTATATACTTGTATTTTTTTCCTCCTTAAACACTAGGTAACACATAAAAGACTTATTGTATTGGTATATAACTTACTACTAATTGTTATTTCTTCTTTAACGACATTAATCATGTTTATAAAAAATTATGGGAAGTGGTGATTAAGAAGGAAGAAAAGAAATTGTCAGTAGTAAATTATATGATAATACAGTGAGTGTCCTTCATCATGTAACGGCTGCCATTTTTGGATTTACTATATTAATCATATTTTATATAGGCTCAAAAGAAATTTACGAATATTAGTATATCACAAAGTAGCCTGAATTTTTATGCAACGAGCATGTTAATCATTTTTTTTCTCCATAAAGTGCAAAGAACGTTTCTGTTTATAGTTGCACTATACCTGTGTCGATAAGCGTCGAAGCTTCTATTTCTTAATATTTTGTTTTATGA
>OU426995.1:2969997-2994997 GCA_911387935.1 Dolichovespula saxonica | reverse complement strand
TAATAAAAATAAAAAAAAAAAAAACAGAACAATCTTTTCGGTAACATAATCAAATTAAAACAAGTGTAATGTAATCTTAAAATTGACAAACGTATAAAATTCAAAACGCGATGTCTTCATTGATCGTAGCACATGATCAACGCATCATGATGTTAGAATTCGCAGTTGAGAACGTAAGAGTCGAAAAGATAATTCGATAGTTTTTCCCGCCAGAATTTTATACGATATTAATTTTTTCGTTTATCGTAGTTGCACGTACCGTGGAATTCCGTATTTGACAAAGCAATATTGAAGAAGGTAACGGTAATGTTTCGTTTTTTGGATGAGGATTGGACCGAGCTTTTACCAAATCGCCGCGATTATTGTTCCTATCGTGGTTCGAATTACGAAAACGAACGATTTTATGGTGGACGTTCGGTAGTCTTCGCCTTGCCTGAATCAGCTTTAGAAAAACCCATGAATGCGATCGATATTCAAATTTACGTATTTAAAGAGATATGTGATTATTTCGAGCTCGATTCCTGCGAGAACGTTGGATTTATATTATTGAGAGTCGATCATTTGATTAATTCCATTATCAAGGAATTACAAGAACGTAAAGAACTTGGTCTATATTTGTGCAATTCTCATGAAAGCGAGCCTATTTCGAGGTATAATTAAATTACGATATATTTTATTCGAACGTATATTACAATGAAATAATTTGACAATGATTAAAATTATAGATCATTGGTAGGAACATACACGTTGATGAACGACGACTTAGAGAACACTGACGCGACAATAAAAATATATATACGTATCACTTATCTTGGCAATTGCGTTATCACTGAATTTGAGAACAGTAGAGGTATAAAAACGGCGTTTCATTGTCGTAAGGATAACGTTGAAGGACATCCTTACCAATTACGCGAGTTAACATCAGAGAATCTTAAGACTGGTTGTTGGGGTAGTCAGTCCTATATAACACCGGCAATTTTAAAGAAGTTAAAGTGTTACTGCGAGGAGGATAAGATAGAGAAAAAAATATTGGCCCAAATGATAGCACAAGCTGAAGCTGCTCGTGAGGCTGAAGCTGCTCGTGCTGCCGAAGCTGCTCGTGCTGCTGAAGTTGCTCGTGCTGCTGAAATAGCTCGTGCTTCTGAAGCTATTCGTGCTTCCGAAGATGCTCGTGCTGCTGAAGCTGCTCGTATTGCTGAAGCTGCTCGTGCTGCTGAAGCTGCAGAAGCTGGGGCATTGAAAGGTCTTGGGAAAGAAGAATCCAAGAAGAAGAAAGATAAAAAAAAGAGCATGGATACTCCTGATGCTCATATCCTTGCAGACATCGATAATCTTTACGAAGAAAGGCTACGTCTTTTAAAGGAATCAATAAAGGAACAAAAAAATCGAGGTTCAGGTGCCGGTGGAGTATTTTTTGATAGGAAAGATGGAAGAAAGATTTGTCCTCCATTATTTACTATACCTTGTACTCAAATTTGTTCTCCTACCTTTAATTATTTTTCTCCTTGTTCGAATTTTAAGCCTGTTATCAGTCCAGAACAACTAATGTTTACTACACACTGCTAGTCAAATAGAATATGTGCAATAAAATACACATAGAAACTTATTGAACATTAATTATTCATTAAATTTGATATTTTAAAGAAATAAAAGTTTTAATGTTTAGATCGTTGATCACATTTAATATTAACAAAAACGTTGGACAGACTTTAACATTTATCGATCCTGTTTCTTTTTGCATTCCGACAGGTAAACATCGAAACTTACACTTTCTAAACATGAAAACTTAAAAATTAATACTTTTGATAATTTTCTAATTATTTAAACAGTCGCTAATGTGCGCGAACTACAATAAACTAATATCTAAAAAATAGTATAATCGCTTAAATATTAAAAACATGGGAACACGAGAGAAAATTAAAATAATTTCAGTCAGATCTTTAATACTTTAAAATTTTACCTCCGGGTCGTTGACATTACAAAATATAAACATAAACGATCTTTTTATTAATTTTGACAATAACCGAGTCAGTATTCTTTTCGATTCTGACGCGTGAATATCTAAACCCTTTTTTTTTTAAACGCGAGAACTTAAAAATTAATATTTCATATAATTTTTAATTTATTTAAACAATCAGTAATGTACACGGGTACAATATATTAATATTTAAACAATAATGCATTCGTTTAAACATTAGAAATACGGGAACGCACCAGAAACTTAAAATAATATCGGTTAATTATTTGGATACTTTAAAATTTTATCACGGGGTAGTTGGTCTTGCATAATATAAACATATACGATCTTCTTATTAACTTTGACAACTGCTGAGTCAGTTTAGTTTTAGACTCCGACACGTTAACGTCATAATTCTCTCTTTCTAAACGCGAAAACTTAAAAATTAATACTTTCGATAATTTTTAAATTATTTAAACAATCACTAATGTAAACGTGTACAATAAATTAATATTTAAACAATAGTACAATCGTTTAAACATTAAAAATACGGGAACGCACCAGAAACCAAAAATAATTTCGGTTAAAAATTTCAATACTTTAAAATTTTAACGGGGAGGGGAGGTCAGTTGGCCTTGCACAATAGAAACATAACCGGTCTTCTTACTAACTTTGACAATAACCGAGTCAATTTTATTTTATATTCCGATGCAATAACATCGAAACTCTATTTTTATAAACGCGAGAACTTAAAAATTAATACTTTCGATAATTTTTAAATTATTTAAACAATCTCTATTGTACACGGGTACAATATATTTATTTTTAAACATTAACATAATCGTTTGAACATTAAAAATACGGAAACGTGCGAGAAACTTAAAATAACATCGGTTAATTATTTCGATACTTTAAAATTTTATCTGGGGGGGGGTTTGACCTTGTGTTATATACTGGTTATTTATATGGTTACTGGATCAGTCTTCCATTGGACTCGGACGAATAATCATCGAAGCTTTTTCAGGATGTCTCTCATGCAACTATCAACAAAGAGTTAAAGTGAGTATATTTCTATATCATACATCTCTTAACACATTGTGGTCAGGCGTTTTATACTGCAGCATTATGGCTGGAGTGCCACTACATATATAAATAACTTTATGTGGAGACACTTATCTAAAATTAAAATACTTCGTAATATGTACTATGTATGAGAAAGGCCAACAACAAACATTAGTAAATATAGCTTTATTTCCCTCATTCTACCATCCATCTACAAAAAAACGTAGAACTACGTGGCCCGCGCTCTACTCACAGTTTGCGAAAAACGTATTTTTACGTGTCCCGACAACAATGCGTTAAGTAACTTATACATTTTCTTATTATAATAGTGTTATTAATTATTTTGTTTGAATTATTTTGTTTCAGTCCTTCATTGCAATCGCGCACGTAGCAATGAAATAATCGAGTGTTTGCAACGGTTAAATTAAAATATCGCCAAGTAGAGGCAGTGTTTGTTCGTTCGCGTTTCGCGATTTAAACGACAAGTGTTTCTGCATAGACTGCGTGCAATGCAGTCGTTAGAGTCAGTATTTGTTCGCAATATTTAATGCTTTTTCAACAGTTGCACAGACTGTATATATAAAAAACAAGAGAGTTCGCGAAGTAGAGTCAGTGATCCTTCGTTAAAAAAAAAAACTATCGCGTAATAGAGTCAGTGCATCATCGAAGAGGATGATCTCAACAAACTTCGATATCGACCTACCCCATGCTCGACCACTTACGAATCGTCCACCTTCAATTTCGACCTAAATTGCGGACGAGTGTTTTGGAGCCATCGCAAAACTTCATAAGTAGCGAGTGAATTTTTAAGTCTTTCCGATCGCTCGATCATGTCGAGGACATAATGTCCGAATCGGCACGAGCGATTGGTTGTAATTAATTAGTAATGGAAGAGCATTTTGAGTTTTCGAAAAAATTTACTCGTGAATGGATTTTTATTTTTTTGATTAATTTATTAGATCAGGGTAGGGTCTTCTTGTTCAAACGCGTATATAATTATTTAAAACTTTGAATATTTTAATAAATTTTTAAATATTTTTCTCGCGCGGTATTATTAAAGAATTGATATTCATAAGTTTTAATAAATAATAAACAAGACATTCGCGATGGATAGTCTCTGGATTACAAACGATACTGTGCATAAGTTTCTTATAATAATTAAAACGATCGTTTGTAAGAAGGAACGTCTAAGGATTTGCATTATATTATTATATGACCATTAATTAAATATTTAATAAATATTAATTGATTAAAGAAAAGTCTCGATAGAAACATGACTTTTGAATAAAAGATAGTAGAGTAGTCATTGCTTCTGAAAGATGAAAATCGATGTAGAATCACAGTTCGTAGGCCCTAGAATAAGTTAATTAATTTTTAGCACAGGATTTTCAGCAATTAATATACTAATTATCTTTTTCTCTCTCTAGGCTTTCTTAATTTTTCTTTTCAGGATTGCATTAGAGTTGCGTTAGTATTGCGTTTTCTCTATAGGAGTTGGTTACGACACGAAGCAAAGAAGATGCTATATATCAAAGTGGTCTCCACAAATTGCGGCTCAAAAGGAAAACTATTAGGCTATTGAGTTATTTTCGAAGATTCACCAGAAACATTCGAGAATGGTTCTTAGTCGTATTTTAATTTTATCATGTTTTCACTCAAATGCTTTTATGGTGATGGGTGTAGAGGATGAAGATTGGAAAATGTGAGACTACATAACATTCTATCTCTGTTCTCCTACGCATACGTGAATAGAATTATTTTATATTTTTTGCATTTTTATTAGTAAAATCGAAACATAAATTTTGCACTTTTTATTTTTCTAAAATTAGATTAAATTCATAATTTTATTTTAATAAAATCGAGTAAAATATTAAAGTCATATATATTTGCGAAACGCTTAAGGTATGGCAATTGTGGGGACCACTGAAACTACAACAAATAAAGATGCACGTGGAGCTTCACCAACTTCTACAAGATATGTCAAGCGTTACTAATATAATATTTCTTTCAGGAAAAATAATTCTTTTATAGATCAATAATTTTTCAATTATTTAAACAATCTCTAATGTTCATAGAGTTAAATTAATTAATATTTAAACAATAGTACATTCGTTTAAACATTAAAACCATAGATTCACGCTTGGGATTATTTGATATTTTTCATTTTAATTATTAAATTCGAGTATCATATATTTTTCGCTTTTCGTTTTCATAATATTAAGCTAAATTCATACTTTTATCTTTCATTATTAGTATATTTCTTATTTTTGTTAATTTTATAATTATAGTCACGATACGTATAAGATATGGTAATTATGGGAGCACTAAAACTACATCGAATAAAGATGCACGTGGAGATGTTACAAGTGGAACGGGATATACGTAGAGTATAATTAATTAATATTTAAACATTATAGCTACGTTATATTATTGAATACATGCATTATCATATACTGTCGATTAATACATGTACTATCGAATTAAAATGAGACGCACAAAAAACTTGTCTGTCACTGTCACTCCTATTTATTAGTAGTTAATTTTATTAATTATTACTTATAAGTCTTGGGTGGAACCCATGGATGTGGGCCATTGTGCGGGCTGTTGTCTTTTCATTCTGCGGCTCTCTTATCTTTTCTTTCGATGACTCTGCTTTTTATCTCAAAATTTTTCTCTTTCTCTTCACCATCATAGATTTTTGTATTCCGGTATGGTCGGGTGGAGCGATATTTATTATGTCCATCTCTCGCTCTAAACTCTATCGTTGTAACATGCGCGCACGTTCCGTCTTCCTTCTCTTCTTTTTTAAATGTTTTTCTGTTCACAGCTAGATGAACCATCATCATCGCGGGACGAACCATCATCATTGCAGGACGGACCTTCATCATCGCGAAACGAACCTCCTTCTCAACCAACTTTCTTCCTCTTTCTCTAACCTTCTTCTCTTTACTACTAAATTTCTTCTCTCACTATTCTTTCCTGTCTCCTCTTTCCCCCTTTTTTCAGGTTGGACTATCTAGGGGAATGGCCATCGAGGGAAGGACCATTAAGAGTAGGATCATCGGGTGGGACCCTTGGGATGGGCCCTCGGGTGTGGGAGCTTGGGATGAGGCCTTGGGCGGGTCTCCTTCTATCAATAGGAAAAAATCGAGCTTGATTTTGGTACTACGATTTTGGTCGGGTGGAGCGATATTCAAGATGTCCACCTCTTGTTCCGAGTTTCGTCGTTGTCACGTGCGCGCATATTTCGGTTTTCTCTTCATTTTATTTTCCGGCTTTTTTTAATTTTATTTCTCTTGCTCTTTATTTTATTTCATATTTCTTATGTTTAACTTTTTTGTTCCAAGTATCATCGAGGGATCATCGAGGGATAGATTCATCATCGATTTTTACGCGAGATACGGGAAGGATAAGGCGAACACTCGCGCGTGTGTCGGCTGACGCAGGTGTGGGTGTTCGCGGGAGTGATTAAATTTCGTTTGATTGCTCGTCATCCCGAAAACGCAGATTGTAGAATAGAGTCATCGTTTTTATATCACTCACGTAGGGGTGTTCGGCGCGATTAAAGGTACTACCGTGGACTTCGCTTTATTTGCTTGATAATTAGTTTGGATTTTTTCGCGGACGCAGATTTTAAAGTAGAGTTATCGTTATTTTAACACACACGGAGTGTCGCGGACGTGATTAAGTCTCGCTAAGGAGTGCGTTTTTTTATTGTTCGACATCGGAACGCACAAATATTCGCGTTTAATAAACCGTTGTGTCTCTAGCCGACGGTGTTGGAGGGTGGAGCTATCTGTAAGCGGAGTCTAATACACTCCTGTTAGTTAAAAAACTTGCAAAGTCCCGGTGCTGAAAAGCCTAACGGACCGCGATCGCGGATTTTAGAGTAGAGTCAGCGTTAATTCCACATGCAGCAACTTCCACGTAGTGAGATCTGGATCGGTATTACTTGCGTAGTATAATAGTAAATTATGTGTGCCCAAAATGCGAACAGCGCGATAGCGCACCGGTTAATTTGACTGAATTATTATTATTAGTGCTTATTACCAATTTTATTCACAAAATTAATTAAAACAAATTTATGTAAATAAGTGGTATTTTTTAATTTTTGCTGTTACAAAGCAATACAAGTGAGTTTATTGTATGAAAAGTGTTTTAAATCTTTTCTCATATACGCGCAATTAGTGCTGCAGTTTTGGCATATGTCCGAAAAAATACGTCAGCAGCCAAACGGTTAAACACTAAAGTACTAATACTTTACATTATGTATTACTGTAATGCATACAAGTATTACAATAATACTTTTACAGACAAATAGATATAGTTTAATTCAAAGATAATTTTTTTAAATTCGCAAATTTATATACTAATTATCATATTATAATATTCATATACTAATTAGCATATGTTAATTATATTTATTATTCTTTATGGTGTTGTCTTGAACAAATGTGTACCGACATCGTATCTAGCACGAATTACTTGGAGACGCATGGACCATCAGTAAAAGGTATACATATAAGAGATTGAGAAGTGTGAGTCTACAGTTTACTAAATTACTTTCTCTAACCCAAAAAAAACAAATTTTTATGATTGCGTGAGGGAATAACCAAACAAGCTTATACACCGATACGATAGACGCATGGTTGGGGAACAGCGTGCTCACTTGTTTCGTAGTTCATATTTTGTCCATACCTGTCGTTGAGGTCAACACGCTTGTCTCTGCTTTTAATCTGATGTTAGGTGGCAGCACTTAAGCTCCCGTTATATCTGCTTGTATTCACTTTACTGAACAAGGTAAAATGAGGTTATATTTGTTCTTCTATATCAACGTATAAGATATTTTAAAAATTCAAATACAATTGTATTGATTTATATAATATATTATGATTTATATAATATAATATTTTTATGAAAATAATTTATTTGAATAAAGAGGTGGTATATGCTTATGTAATTACAGTTTAAATCATTGTAATATAGTTTTAATATTTGTAATGTAATTTTGTGTAAATTTAAATTATTGCAGTTATACAGTATATAAGAATCTATTTTCATTATCAAGGTGTCTTTGAATCATCATGTTACTGCAAACTGTCATGTTAAGTATTGGGTCAAGAAGCATTAGCACTTCTGCTATCTCCAATCAAATTATTAAATTAACTCGATTAAGAGTTGTTGATAACAGCGAAATAGGGAAACAAGCTATGTTAGAAGGAAAACCACCACGCTGTATTCATGTTTATAATAAAGTAGGAGTTGGGTATATTGGTAAGCAAGGAAAATGATATTTTATGGTAATTATATTTTTAAATGTACAGTAAGATAATATTTTATTCTAACAAAGGTGACAGGGTATTAGTTGCTATAAAAGGTGAAAAGAAGAAAGGCATATTAGTTGGTTTAAAGCAAAATCAAAATCCAAAAATACCTAAATTTGATTCCAATAATATAGTTCTCATAGATGACAATGGAACACCTTTAGGGACAAGAATACATGTTCCGATACCCCATATATTAAGAACATTATTGAAAGAGAAAACTCATAGCAAAGGAGCAGATTATACAAAGTTGCTTGCTATCGCCTCAAGATTTGTATAAAACATGTTGAGTACATATATTTCTCATTGCAAAGTTTACATAAAATAAGATATAATAAATATCATATATGCGAAATGTTAATATTTATTTCATGTTTTACGTTCATTTATTATTATTATTTTCTATTATTTATTAAGTAGTAGAGGAATATTATTCAAATCGGTGCACCTTGGTAATAATCGATTATGAGATATGACGAGTAGCTTTAAAGCCAATAGAAATGTTCCATTTAACCCTATTGTTTCCCCTAGATTATTAGTATTTCTATTGGATGAAAATGTGAAGCATCATATTTGTGTAACGATTTAAAAAGTCGACTAATAAATTGGTTTAATGAAATTGTGAATAATATGATCGTTCAATGAATACCTTGATAATGTCGAATTTATACGTGTTATATATTAGATAGATAGAAATTTTAGAAAGAAAAAGAAATAAATATGAACATAGGCGTAAAACTTTTGATCTATGAACGTAGTGTTAAACGCAACGGGGAAAAGAGGAAACTCGTGGTCTAAGTGGCAGTGGTTGTTCTCCTTTACAAATGGCGACTTACGGTGAAACACGCCGACTTTTATAACCGCCAGAGTAGATTGATTGCTTTCATGTAAGTAAACGGTAAAAGCGTTAGTAGGACTTAACATCCTCGATAACATTATTAATATAGATTGTAGGTCGAGAAAGGTTTGAGAAACTCGTTGGAATAAGGTAAGGAAACTCGAAAAAATGGGAAACGTGTCGGCTACTTCTGCTTCTCCACCACCTCCGCCACCAACATCGGTTCCTACGCTTCCTCAGCTCGAAAAAACAGATCTCACGACCGGGGTCACGAATGATTCGACAACGGAACACCTCGAAAATCCTGGCACGATCGAGGACCTTCATAAGAGATGCAAAGGTATTTTTTAAAATACATTGCATTAAGGGACGTTGATACCTTATAATTATTTACTTCCACCGGTTTTCACGTTTTTATGACATAAAATTTAATTCTTCCTTTATTTTGCCATGTTTGTGTATTGAAAAAGTAGCCGTTCTTTTTATTAACAATATTTTTCCCATTGCTGTTACTCGCGCTTGTATTTTGTAACAGAAAACGTATGTCTTTGGTCTGTTACATTAATTCCTATTTCTTTTTCTTTTTTAAACTTATTGATCTTTTTACAGATGTGTTCCCTGTTAATTTTGAAGGAGCTAAGTTGATGTTGAATAAAGGCCTTAGTAATCACTTTCAGATTTCACATACGATTAATATGAGTTCTATTACACCGTCCGGATACAGGTACGTTAATTGGGAAATATTTATTTGAATGACAATGATTGTGCGAACATATCTTGTTTCAGATTTGGTGCAACTTATGTGGGTACTAAGCAGATATGTCCTACAGAAGCTTATCCTGTTTTATTTGGTGATATTGATCCTACTGGAAATCTCAATGCTAATATAATTCATCAATTAGGGCAAAGATTAAGAGCGAAGGTAGCTGTTCAAGTACAAAGAAGTAAATTTACTGCGGTTCAAGTGACAAACGATTATCGCGGTGATGCTTACACAGCTTCTATTACAGTAGGTAATCCGGATGTACTTAATGGATCTGGTAAGTATATCACATATTTATATATGATAGTAATGTGTTAATTGATTTGTATTTTAACAGCAAGTAATATTAATGACATAATGTTTTTAGGCGTTTTAGTTATGCACTATCTTCAGAGCATAAGTCCATCTATTGCTCTGGGAGGTGAGCTTGCATATCAACGTGGACCAGGATTACCTGGAGGACAAATTGTTGTTGTGTCAGCCGCTGGTAGATATACAAACGGAGAGTCTACAATTAGCTGTAGTTTAGGTAAATATATCATTAATAATGCTAATATTTCATCAATTTTTTAAAATAATTTAACGTTTCTCTTGAATCAGGTATGACGGGTTGTCACGTTTGTTTTCATCAGAAAGCTAGTCAGAATTTGCAAGTAGGTGTAGAATTGGAAATTAATGCACGAGTACAAGAGTCCACGGGTACCATCGCTTATCAAGTTGATTTACCTAAAGCAGATTTATTGTTTAGAGGTACGATACATTCTCTATATTAATCTCTATTAAAAGGATAATTATTTCATATTTATATTCACTCTTGAAAATATTGCAGGAAGTGTTGATACAACTTGGACGGTGGGAGCAGTTTTAGAAAAGAAATTACAACCATTGCCATTTTCTTTTGCACTTAGTGGCATGCTCAATCATAGCAAACAACAATTTAAACTTGGTTGTGGCCTTATTATTGGCTAAGATTTACGCTAGTTTACGTAATTGATTTTTATCATACGGATGGAAAAAGCAGTGCTTTACTGCCGTGTTATTAAAGAGATAACAATGTAACTAGCATTTATGATGCAAAGTTAGTGTCTTTTCTCAGTCTCTCATCCATCATTTATTATACATCTTTAGTAAAGGTATATTATTCGAGTATATAATTAAACATTCATTTATTACACTGTAGAGTCAGTGAATTATAAAATATTCCAAAGTCACAACACATCAAATTACTACTTCTATCGCTGCATTTATAGAATTTTTGTTACAATTTCAAGTAAATATTCACTGCATTTGTGGATTTGTAAAAACAAAATGTACATAAATATCCGTGTGCTGGTATCGAAAGATTTCTGGAGAATCATTATCTATATCCCAAATTGAATTTTTTCAGCCAAGTTATAATTAATTAATATGAAAGCATAGAGATTACAAATATAATGTTGGCAAGACATACAAAAAATATTGTACAGATTCCTTTGATGCTTAAATGTTACGTAACGAGAATTTTCTTAGGTTACAAAGTTATTGTGAAAATATATTTTTTAATAATTAATACTTTAAAGAAACAACAGATATATATATATATATATATATATATATATATATAAAATTTTTTTTATTATTACATAAAACTATCAATGAATTATGAATATAAATCATGCATAAATGCATTGTTGCAATATAAGAATATGCAATATTTTACATTTCTGACAATGTTAGCAAAGTTGCTAAGTTATTCTTTTGTGCGTACACATTAATTCTTATTAAGTTTTATTACTTTATCAACTATCCAAGTAAAATTTTATCGATACCGTGAAAGAAATCGTTAGGGATGGAACAATAAGGTAAATAAAATACAACATGAAATGTCTTATAAATATTTGGGTATTTTTTGTGATTGCATTATTTTTTACAAAGATTTATAAAGATTTATTTTACTCATATTTCACAGTAAAGAGATTGTGTGTATATTGTTGACGAGTTACGTAAGAGAGTGAATTTTTGAATTATTGTTAAATAAAAAATGTAGTTAATTCCCTTGGTTTTACATATTTATATGTCTCCCATAATTTTGTTACTAAGGTAATAGAAAAATGAAAGAGTATAAACAAATAGAAGAATATTAATGATTATGAATAAATTCATTGTATATACATATGTAATTATGTGAGTAATTGTAACGTGATTATTGAAAATATGAATCATGTTAGGCAATTTTATAACTCACATTACTAATACCGTGATTTTCATGGTGAAAATCTGAAATAATGAAATTTTTATTATACGATAACTTAGTTAACGTGCGTAATCTTTGTTAATGGATTACTGAGGTATTTAAATTAATGATGAAAAAAAGCGTAACATTATTTTACGCTTTGTTTGATACTCAACACTGTACTGTGCAACAGTTCAATACATTTTTCTTAATCCATAATTCGCTACACGAAATAGTTCACACACACAAACATATATATATATATATATATATATATATATATATATATATATATATATATATACTTAAATATTATATAAATCATGTACATCCTACATTATATATGATGATAATGATTTATAATAATAGAAGAGGAAAGAGGAAAGAATATGTTAATAATAAAAGAACAAAATAAAATATAGTCAATTTAGTCGTTATTGTCTGACAAAAATCTCGTCCACTCTTTTTGGGCGAATTTCCTAAGTGTTACCTTGCGTAATGAAATCTCACGTGCCTTTGATAATTTGAACACGTGACCATAGATATACTGATGAGATACGATTTAAATAACAAGTGTAATCGCATCGACTGCGTGCGATGCAGTCGTCAGATTCATCTTTTCTACGTTACATTGGTTAGAAAAGCAAAGTTTTTTACTTTTTTTAATAGTCGTACAGACTATAATTTATAAAAGTTAATAGAGTTTCGGAATGTAAATTTAGCGATCCCAGAGGAATCACAACCAACCTCAACCAACATTCGACCTCAATCGTAGACGAATATTTTGGATGGAGCCATTGAAGAACTTATTAAACAGTAAGTGAATTTTTACGGCAAAGGTGATTGGCTGTAATTAGTTAATAGAAGAGCATTGAGCGATCACGAGTAACTTTACTTTGAAGATTTACTCGTGAATGGCTCCTTATTTTTTTTTTTATTTGAAAACAGTTGAGTAGAGTCATTAATAAAAAAAATAAAGAGATATGTAGAATCATGGCTCGTAAGAATTATAATGAGCAAATCATTTTTTAGTTCCGGATCTTTAGTAATTTATATACTAATTCCCATATTTATTCTTTCAATGCTTTTCCGATATTTCGACGAAAATATCTTTCTCAGCAGTAAAGTCAGTAATCGTTTCTACGCAGATTCTAGATTTTTCCTTTTCAGGATTGCGTTAGGGTTGAGTCTGGATTTTAGATTTCCCTCCATAATTTTTTTTTTCTCTCTAACCGATGTAATATTCTACGTTCGGTCATACAAATCGGGCTCGTTGTGCGGCATCCTTGCTTTTTTTATTTATACACTAACCTTTGAAGTAACTGTCAATCGAGGGCTTAAAGTCAAATTATAAATTTTTCACTTTCTTCTTAGGTATTAGTAAGTACTAGGTATTAGATCTATAAAGAATTGTGTGTGCCAAACAAAAAAAAAAAAAAAAAGGGAAAGCAGTGAATCTACACGGGAATGTAAGAAATGCCTCGTGGTATTACATATTCCAGACTGTATCGAAAGATACCATATTTTGTAAGATTATTAATAAACAAAATTTAATATATATATTTGTGTAATTTTATCACCAATCGATGCGTCGTTATATTCTCTTCAATTCGTCTTATATTCTCGTAATAAAAATTATTAGGAGTCCTAGACCGAAAATTAATCAGTTTTAGAGGATATACATTTTGTTCCGATTTTTATAAGGCATCGAACAATGTAACGCCTCGCAATAAATTACAATCGACTGTTTTGGCACGCGCATCTGTAAATTTCTTGCCAGCGCAAGTGGTTAAATTAAATTTTTATTTGTTCGTTTTCTTTAATAATAACTCCTTTCTTTTGTACGAGTAGGATTGCTCGCGCGCTGGTGGGCGCAGGGGTGGGTGTTTGCGAGCGCGATTAAGTCCCACCACGTGGACTCTGTTTAAATATTCCAAATTTGAAAAACACGAACAGTCGTGTTCAATGGTAATGGCTGAAGTCTTTTGAAGCTTTTCAACGGTCCTGCTATTCGTAAATTGGGGACTGAACCACATCTCCAGTTAACACATACAATCGATCCTAAATCCTTGCTAAGCGGCATGTTACCGGATTTATAGAGTTAAGTCACCGGTCTACCTGTCGTGGGTCTCCAGATGCAGCAACCTCCACGTGGTGAGACCTGGATCGGTATTACTTGCAATGTATCGGAATCCATATCTAGATTATTATATGATGCAAGTACTACCGAGCGAATAGCTGCATATTTCAGTGCGTTTCCAAAATTTTTGTTTGTTTTTTCTTTGGATTCCAAACTAAACATTAAAGTATATGCATATTACATTGATGATTATGCTTGAATAGATAAATTGATTAGACATAGTAAAGTTATAAAATAATTTCTTCGAGAAATGCACTAGAAAAATTCCAATAAAATGTTACTTTATTGTGTTTGCTGAAAGTCACACGTGCGCTACGAGAAAAAAATTTGCGATCAATTTTAATTCATAAGTTATCTACAGAGAAAGAAAGAAAGAATAAATCTAAAGGACGATGATAAAAAAGGTCATTCGTTTGGTTCAAGGCTCCATCGGTAGACATCTTTGGAGTTATAATATTATATACTCGTAAGAATCATTTTTTGTTCCTTGCCCGACTCTCGTCGTAAATTTATAATTGCCAATAGTCGAAATGTTTTTTTCATATTAGCGATCGAGCCGAGAGACGGGAAGGTAAACGAGATCGTTCTCGATATGAACAAATGAAACGAGTATATAAGACGCGTTACGTTAGTTAGAAAACCGGAAGAGAAACAATGAACGATTAGTATGGAAATCGTTTAGAGGCAATATAAATGAGTATGGACGGATACAGTGTGCGAACAACAACCACTTCGCGTCGAGTACAAAGCCAAGTTCTTCGCTCGTTCTTAGACTTCCATAACGACGTTTCTTCGACAAGGGTCAGGCATTATTACCGTTTCTAGTTGATGTTACTACCACAGTTTACGTTTTACTCCTTTATGCGCTATGCGCCTACCTATAATTTCATCTACTGGGTGTTCATCGAATTTCAAATTTATAGTACCGTCAACCATCTTGATATCTTCTTCGTATCATCTGTTTATCATGTTTTTTTTTGTATCATTTTGATATCACGAATCGTAGAGAATTATCATCAGGGAATAATTTCAATGAAAAGATAATCCCTTCGTGAAAAAGATACAATCACAAATAATAAAATTCTAATTAATGAGGTATGAAATATATATATATATATATATATATATATATATATATATATATAATCATTTATATTTTTTGTTTACAGATAAAAGTATGTCAATGAACATTTACAATCCCAAAAGGAACAACTCGATATTCCCGCTTAAAAGTAGATAGTTATGATATTCGTATATTCGAGATTACGGTGGTACGGGGTGATTTGAACGCTCACAATGCCAGGAATCAATGTCGTACCTGATATACATGGAAATATATATATATATATATATATATATATATATATATATATATATATGTATATGTATATATGTATATATGTATATATGTATATATGTATGTACGTACGCAACGTGCTCGAAAGTGCGACTTTGCAGGGTCACGTTACAGAATACATCTGCGACAATCAGAATGCATGTTACGTTAGACAGTTCGATAAGAAAATGACGATTCTCGCTGCTGTAATTTACACATCATAAATCTGAATATTTAGCGATGCGAATTTTTTAGTCGATAGGCGAGTTCGCGAAATCTATACTAAACGATAAGTAAATATTTATGTTATATATCCGTCCATTCATTAATAAGAAAATTTCTTATAAATTACATTTATAAAGTATCGATCGTTTATGTTTTCGAGATTAAGGACGAGTTCTTCCTTGGACTACAATTCGATATTAATTGATATCAAAACATGTTCAAACTTGCATCAGGGTTGTTAGTGATATTATCCTGAGAATATGAATAATTCTCAACGTGTGAGAAACGATGAAGAATAGGGTTGTTACCAGTGGCGGATTTAATTTCCAAGGGTGCCTGTGGTGTTACACATTTTTAGGTTTCCATTAAAATAATATAATATATTAATAGAAATAAAAAAAATATATACCGGCCATCGGATATTAAATTAAATATATTATATAATATAAATTATATTTATATATAATATCATGAATTAATATTTATATTGTAATGTAGGGAACGAACACCCGAAACGATCGCCACCATAGTTTGTGCGTACATCCGCCACTACTTGTTATTGTGACTCATTTTAAAATCCTTTAAGTACCCAACGTTTTCTCTTAGTCAGTTGAGGTTATTTTTCGAATTTCATTATATTCTTTTCTAACGTATCTTTATCTTTGAAATGGGAATGAAACAATACAGCAAGAAAACAAGATGGTTTGTGCCGTTTATTTTTCAAATGTTTTTGAAGATTTTTGTTGACAAACAAATTGTGAGTCATTCCAGGATCTTTTGTCAATTTTATCATTACAAATCTCATCGATAAGATTCATTGCTTTCTCCTATAATAAATATATTTCAAAGCGAATGTAGATAGCATAGATAAGGCAAAATAGTGAATCATAACAATATGTCATTGTCAATTCAAATAATAAATTTAAAGATTGTTTTCTTAAAAATATTTTCGTGGTAAACAAAATAAATGTATCGAACAAATACTTTCTAATACATATGTTCAATTTTTTACGGACGAACTAACGAAAGGATTGATACAAAGAGTATGCAAATCAGGACGAAAAATATGATTTAATGATTTTCATTAAAAAAAAAAAAAAAAAAAAATAAGCATATGTAAATAGCATATACATATGTTACGTCCAACGTTCAAACGTTGAAGAGCGAGAGGGTGTCTTGGCCACGCTCCTTCCCTCCTCTCTTTCTCTCATACTGTCTCTCTCTTTCTCTCATACTGTCTCTCTCTCTCTCTCTCTCTCTCTCTCTCTCTCTTTCCCTCTTTCCCTCTCTCTCTCTCTTCGAACTTCTAACTGATAAGAGACTTATGCGCGCGCAGAAGCAAGAAGAACGCGTTTCTCCCAGCTCGATTCACGCCATGCCCACTACCTTACCAAGCAGGACGTGGTGGGCATCAATTTCTCTCCCCTCTCCAACTTCAGTTTGACCTAAGTATTCGCTTTGCGGAGTTCACCCCCTCCTCTCATTTTCTTTCTCTGTCTTTTCTTCTCTCTCTCTCTCTCTCTCTCTCTCTCTCTCTATTCCTTCAGTTAGTCAATACTTCCTTTTCTCTTCCATTCTCTCTCTCTCTCTCTCCTCTCTCTCTTTTTCCCTTTCTTTTTCTCTTTGGTGCTCGCGCCACGTTCGCCACAGCTCGGGCTCTATGTACATAATATACACGAGCTCCGCTTTCGATCATAGAGCAGTGGCCAACGAGAGAGTCTCGTATTAGAACGAGCGAGTTAAGAAATTTTATTTTCAACGACTCGTCGGTCGGGTACTCCACGCAAGCTTTAATACTTATTCATTACGTTTCTGTCTTTCGCTTCGAACATCTCGAGAGAAATAAGCGAGAATTAACAGAGAGAAAAAGAAAGATAGAGAGATAGATAGATAAATACATAGATAGATAGATAGATAGATAGATAGAGAGAGAGAGAGAGAGAGAGGGAGGGAGGGAGAGAGAAAGAGGAAGAGTAAGAAATCAAGAAGGTTAGCTTGCAAATCTAGTTTTGTATTGGAGGGAAAGGGATAAAAGACAAAAAAACGCTGACAGTATATCATTGATGAGTACACGCTGGTTGTTATAATTTTCATTGTGATTTATTACTTTCTCTGTTGATTTGGACACCTTCGAGGAGTAAGATGAAAAGAAGAAGAAGTGACGACTGTGGAGACCTCGAAGTTACCAAGTATCGACATCGTGATTTTGGTGAGTAGCTCAGATGATTAATCCCATTTGACGTGACCGTTTTAACCTTTTTTTTCTCTTTTTATTTTCCTTCCCTTCTCTTTCTACCCTTATTGCTTCTATTTCGTTTGGGAGGTTCTTGACGAGTAGCGAATGTCTCGGAATAGATGTCGGTGTCATCGTGTTACCGAAAGCGTGTTGCGTGAACTGGGCCGGTGGTCCGCGAGTTACTGGAGACCGGGGGCTGCTCGCGGGGAATGTATATACGTTGAGTATCAGAGTGATAACGTCGCCCCTGCGTGCGATAAAGCAGCCATCGTTGTCGTTATGTACAAACTCGCTGGTACAGCAATTGACGTGTGTAAACGATCGACTGCCGTTCGTGAATTTAATTTTGTCGTTTTTCTCCTTCTTTCCGATCCTTTTTTTCTTTCTTTCTTTCGTTAATCGTCCTAGGTAAGATCGATCTTTCTGCGTTATCGTCTTCGATAATTAATTTCTCAAATTTTTATTTATTTTTTTTTTCTGAATATTATTAAATAACGGGTCAGGTGTCTTGCAAGTCCGATTAAAAATTTTTCATTATTATTTGACGCACGATCGATCGTCGAAGGTCACAGAAAGGAGGACTGTGAAGATTTTAATTCTTTGACAAAAACACGATCTATCTTGTTTGTTATCAATAATTCATGCGATATCGGAAAAACTCGATCGTTCGCATCTTCTTATCTTGCATCAGTGCCGTTTAATGAATAAACAATCCAAATGGCGATGACCCTTATAGAAAGTTCGTTTTATTATATGAAACTAGTTATGAAACATATGTCCATAGATTTTTTTCAAGTTTATGAGAACGTTCTAATACGTTAACCATATAGTGGTTGAGAATTGTTGAAAAAGTTTTTATAGAAAAGTACAAGCGTAGGAAAGAAAACGAACGTTCGAGTTTTTAACTAATAAATTTCGCTCGTCTATTGGGTTACCTTCGTCGTTGTTGTAGTCTCGAATACGTTTGAATTTTATCGGTTCGAACGATCGTCCAGGGTCGCCATTATTTCTATTTAAACACTTGTTCGCTGCGTCACTTGTCCCTTGAGTCATTCAATCGCTCGTCACGATTGACGTTAAAATGCAAATTATCCTCCTTCCTTGTTAAATTTTGCAATTTTTTGTGTTTATTTTTTCATTATTATTATTATTGTTGTTTTTCTATTTCGTTTCGTTATTTTCTACGTTGTTTAGATATATTACGTTAGACTTTTGCGATGATCATTTAACTCGAGAGGACAATTTTTGTTTTTATCTTCTTTTTATTTCCTATTTAAGATAGATATTTAATGAAAATAGACTGAGATCAAATAGTACGAAGTACGTTCCTAAAAGTTCGTCAAGTTCCTCGATCATGTGACTCACGAATTCGTACTTTGACCCGAATCTGTTTACCAGCATTCGTTCCCCTTTCACAAAATTTGTCTGGTAAATAAATTCCAAACTTTTTTTAGAAATCGTTCGAAATTCATATAATTCATCTTGCCAGTTTTATTATATCTTTATATTTACAATCATTGTAAAGTTCCTTCCTTTCGACTAATATGCGACCAAAAATAATGGTCGAGTTATTAGACGAAACTTTTCGAATTTAGGTGAAGTTTGAAGTCTTTATCGCATTCTCAGTCAGAAATATTCTCGTATGAACGTTGTATCTTATAAAGATTCTTACGTAAATAAGAGGTGAGAGTGCACGATGTCGGGTCGTCCGAGAGAAACTTTTTTTTTATGTATATATACACACACACACACATACATATATATATATATATATATATATATATATATATATATATATATGTATATGGTTTTCGTTAGACGATAAAAGCGAAACATTAATAAAAATTGTACTTTGATAATGAAAAAACAAAAAAAAAAGAAAGAAAAGAAAAAAACAGGGAACCGTAGATTTTCCTTAGATCTTGTCTAAATTTTCTAATTACTCTTGTAATGATCGTTTTCAAAGTCTAACGAAAGTTATCAAAAAATATTTCAACTTAAGTATCGTCATACAAAACTGACTTTCTCCTGTCAATTAAGAGATTCCAATAATGTTAACACCATTTTCTCACCGTGCTTAAAAGGGAAAAGAATATGTTTCGTTTTTAACGAATTATATTATCTCCATGAAAACGAGAAAGAAGTATTAGATTTAACGGATGTACTTACAGATACACACACAGTCGAGCGCTCTATTCTGAGGTCAGGCTGAAGCAAAGGAGTCAAAGTTCACGTAAATAAATGTACATTAAATCATCGGAATCTTTTTATCTCTTTGAATCTATCTTTTCATTTAATGGATACGTGTTCGAATGTTTCTTTGTATTTCGCGTCATAGTTTAGAAAATCTTTATAAATTCTTATGTGCGAATTATGATGGTGGTAAAGGGTGGGAGAAGGTAGAAGTCACGTAAGGAATCCCTTTGGGTTTCTTTGATAAAGTGAATTTTTGTAAAACGTCGACGTTATCATTGCCAATATTATTGTCATCGATTGTTTTTCGCTCGTTTACGTTATCGTATTTCTTTTTTTGACGTATTACCATGGTCAGTCTTTAAGCATTTTTTTTTCTTCTTCAAAAAGGGTAACCGTCATTTCCTCGAACGTAGACCACATCCGTCGAAAACTAATTTATTAAACATTGTTCTCTCGTCGACATTCATTATTGTCGTCGTATTAATCGCACCGATATTTAGATGAAAATATTCACATTTTTCCTTTATTTCTTTCCTTTTCTTTTCTTTTTTTTCTTTTCTTAAAGAAATGGAACGTTATTTACAAGACATCGAGAAAAACTCAATGAATATACGTTAATGATTTATATATGTATGCATCTTGTAATTATCGATCTCATAATTAGCCTATGCAAATGACGTATTATCTCTGTCTCTTTACATCACTAAATACAGCTTCCAAAGATATCGTTGAGTGTCGTTAGCCTTTATCTATCTATTTTTCGCGGTATCTTCCTTGCAGAGTAAGATTAACCGCAAAAGTGTTCTAATCTAATAATGCAGCGACGGATTTGACTCTCATTAGACGTATTATGAATCATATTCATTGAAAGTTTTATTATCGATAATATGTTTTATTACGTTCGTAGAGATTTCATTTTCGAGGATTTTCTTAAGTTATTAACGATATCCTTTTTAAATATGTTACATTGTAAAAATTTGTCTAAGACAAGACAAGAACAAACTGTCTGTTCGTGATTAGAATTTTTTGAATGGAGAATATGTATGATAACGAGAAAGATAAAATTCTAATGTAATCTTTAATATGTTTTAACTTTATTTATTTATTTATTTGTTTATGCGTTTTCTTTTAATTACGTTAATGTCATCTTGATCGTCTTTGTGTTAAACGAAATCTAGTCGAGTCTTTATCAACGATGCGTAGATATTATGTAATATATTTGTTTCTAAGAGAAAGGTCTTAACTTTACTTGCAAGCAGATATGTAACAACTCTTTTTCTTAATTTTCTTTTTTTAATTTTTGTTTTCTTTCTCTTTCTCTTTGAATTTCTTTATCTCGATTATTTCTTACGGTCGACATTTCGAGACAGAAAGGGAATGATATAGCAATAGTGACGTTTAATTGCAACCTTTCAGTGATATGTATTTAACCGCTGGATCCAAGTCCAATCGCCCGTTATCAGCATGTTCTTTATTTTTCTTTTTTCTTTTTTAAATATGTTTTTACTTCTTATTATTCTTTTTTATTTTTTGGTTCTTTTATTATTATTTTTTCTTCACAACAGCTTTTCTTGCATCGGCACAAAATACATTAATGCTCTCATGTCCATCGTATTGAGAAATCGTGATATTTTGTTCTATTTCTTTTTTTCTTTTTTGAGAAAAAGAAATATTTACTAAATTCAGTAAAGAATTTTATTAAATTTATTAATTAAATACTTAAAGGATATTTTGTTTTCGTACGTAACGAGTTGTATCTGATAGAGCATGAGATTCTCGAAAATGGCGGCAACACGGTGAAAGGAGAATGGTTCGTTAAGAAGAATTGAGCTCTTCCTACCGTATACGCTCCGCCTTCTGTTAAATCCGATCCAAGATAGATCATTTATAGATCTATATTTTTATTAGATCATAATAATTTTTTTTTATCTTCATTTTTTTTTCTTAGAACAAACACCATAACGTCGCGAAGTATAAATACATGTTTGGATTATATTAATTCGTTCTCATCGATTGACATCGCATATGTAAAAATTTGAATGATCTTCGTGTTTGAATTCAAGGCCACGTCAATCATAGACGTTCTTTTATAATCGTAGATCCTTGAAATTTATAGTGTTAACTTTCGCGATGATGTCAATATCGTTATATCCATAGAACTCTTCATTTCACTTTCCCTTTCTCAAGATTTTCTATTCGTACCTTATATCCAGTTCAAATTTTCTTGGAATTCGTCTTCTACAAAGTGTTTCTCGTCACGAACTTGTCGTCGTCTTCTTTTTCTTTTTCCTTTTTCTCATTCTCTCTTTCACTCTTTTACTCTTTCTCTCTTTCTCTCTTTCCTTTTTTCTTTCTTTCTTTCTTTCTTAAAGAGCACCCGTTTTCTCTTTATCTCGGACTCGTGAGTTATACGTCTGTATCCCAAGAAGGATTCTGTAATACTGAAGGAAGGTAGATAGCTATACCATCCTCCCTTCAGGCATATTTTTCTTTAAAAGAAAGTGTGTCTTTGGGTAAAATGGAAAATATTCGAATTCAACGACAAGGGAAGTACATCGTCATTGAAATAAAAGTACAATAAGTCATAGAGACTTACGTAAGCCAAACGAAACGATAGCTGACAAATCTAGATTGCACGTAATACTCGCAAATCTAACCAGCATGGTTTCCTTTACGATCTTCGAAGTTCTCCAACATTTGACTTTTAACGCTTTACTAATTGCCTCCAATTCTTTTGCGATATTTTCCTTTTTTTCTTTGGAAATAGTATGTTTTTTTTTTTTAAATGAACTTTTCTTCCATGACAAAATTGTATAATATTTGTTCTCTATAATTCAATTCTTTTTTGTTTTCACAAAAAATATTATATAATGTGAAAGTTATAATATTACTTATTTTAATATAATTATACTAAAGTAAGTGTAATTAAAAGTAAAGTACGTTTCACATATGTGTGAGTGTGTGTGTGTGTGTGTGATTTTAAAGTAACATAACATCATAGAGGATTAATTATCTCCACGATATATTAAGATTATTTAATACAGAAAAAAAAATTTTTTTAATTATTCTAATTCTCTTCGTAGTTCAAAAATTGAATAAGTACGATTTATTGATTTATTCAATTTGAGAAACAAAAATGTACTGTATAATAAATTGTGAATTTTTTCTTCTTATGTCGCGTTATTAATTAATTCGTATAAGCGGATTTGACGCGATAGTAAGAAATAATATAATTAAAAAATAAAAAAGAAAAGAAGACGTAAAAAGATGTTGTAGATGTTATTTACTCGTGTCGATTATCGAGTTGAATTTAATTATTTTATAATTATTTCGTTAAACGAATGACACTTGTTCACCCAAGTTTGCCGACATGGTGGACGACAATTCATTCTCTCGAGCATGTGTAGTTAGTGCATTATATATTACGTCATTTCAAGTTAGTGCGCCGGTGGTCGATTGTTTTCGAGTTTCCTGAAACGGTCTCTCTCGGTCGGTGCAACTACAAAAAAAAAAAAAAAACAAGGAAAAAAAAGAAACAGAAACAACACGTTGGAACATATTGCATCGGTGCAGTGCTGCTGCGTTCGTGGCTGAGTGTGCTTACTTCCTATATACCGGGTGTCCCATCGCGAAAATATTTGATATTATTCCATAAATCGTGAAAATCGAACATAAAGATAAACATAGTTACACTTTTGAAAATATTTTTCTATGATAAATTTAATTTTTCCTTTCATTTCAATTCATCTTATTTCGCGTTTTGTTTTCTCTTTTGTTTCCTTTTGTTCTTTTTTCCCTTCATCGATAGAAATCGTTACGCGGTAAAAAAAAGAAAGAAAAGAAAAAAGAGAAAAAAGCGCGAATCAACGACATCACAACATACGTGGTGCTTTTTCGTTCAGTCATCGAACGAGCCTACTTAACGACTCACACATTCGTTTGCGTAACGAAGAAACGTTCAAGCATTTCGTAAACAATTCGTAGCATCGTCCAACCTGACTTCCACGGTTTTGAACGTAAGTATAGATACATACATACGTACATATACATATGTATGCGGTGCAATAATACGTATGTACACAGAATTTGTCATGAAAAATTAAGAAAACGAAATTTTAAATGATAACATTTAACATTAAAAAACTTAACGCACAATTTTTATAATCTTATCGTATTTATCGTCGCTCACAGACAATCGTTGAAGAAAACACTCGAGAAAGAGTTGTAAATCAACACCGATTTTTCTTTTCGTTTTTTACTTTTTCTCTATTCCTTTTATTCTTTTATTTTTTTTATTCTTTTATTCTTTTCTTTTCTTATTTGTTTTTACACACACGATCTTATTTATTACTCCGTTTTAAACGTCAACAATTTCGAGAGACTACAAACAAACGGTCTCGTTCTCCCTTCTTTCTTTCTTTTTTTTTATGGCGTAGGTGAGAGAGAAAAAAAAGGACACAAAGAGAAAGAGACTGTTAGAAGGAGAAAGGTACTTCATGGAGCGGTCCGTTGGTGTACTGAGCCGGAGGCAGCTCTCGCGGCGACTGATTTCACGAAATACCGAGTGATAATGCGCACCAATACCGTCGACACGATATCTGGCACATGCACCGTCTTGTTCTATCTTGGTAGCCCGTTAAGCGAAATGGTATGTGCCTTTCTATCGACCGGTACACACCGATATGACTTATCTCACGACATATAGGGTGTA
>OU426995.1:2960637-2961997 GCA_911387935.1 Dolichovespula saxonica | reverse complement strand
TTTACAAAAATTGATTTTTACAATTTCAATATATTGACTTTGTTCGAATCGTCCTATAGATAGACGATCTATTAATGTACGATAATGCGAAATCAGTGTTAAATATGAAGACGGATTCTTCATTAAAGTGCTGTTATTAAGGGGCAGCTAAGGAGCCGTTAACTTTTCGTCACAGTCATCGACGTTGAGTCGGCAGATAAGGGACGTGAAAAGAGCGAATCGTTGTCGGCATTTTTCAAAGCTTTCCCAAGGCACGCGCACAAACGATGCGCCACGGGGATGGTTGGAATGGCAGAGGGTTCGGGAGGGTGAAACGAAGAAGAGGAAAAGGGACGATAGAGGAGTCAGATGATTTGCCAGAGACACATAAGAAAACGCCTACTTTAGAGATGCAACTCGTAATCGTTGTTGATAAGCCTTGGTCTGGTGTGGGAAATTAATTAATTTGTAAGATTAGTACAGAAAAAGAAAGAGATTAGAGTGTGTTTAGATAAAAGAAAGAAAAAAAATGAAAGAAAAATAACCAAGAAATATCGATAATTCGTCCTCAATTATTTTATATATCTATGATATATATGTATATTTTTTTACAATATATATATTTTTAGTTTTATTTATAAATACAATTATTTAGACCGAATATCGATATTTTGTTATATATATATATATATATATTTTTTTTTTATTTGTTATAGGATCTTTTGATAGAACACTATATGGAATGATTAATTAAGATAGCTTTCTTATAACGAATTATTTTTCTTTAGTTTAATTTTTCGGAAATTTTTCAAACAAGCATCCATCTCCCTTTCTATCGTCCGCTTTTCTTATACTATTACTATAGTCTTTGGTGAGTTTAGTTAAGGGTAACTAAGCGTGTCTGGCCCATATTGGATGGCGACAGCTCGTTAATAATTTTACGAGAGGGTACGATGAGGTGGCGCTTAAATTGCGGAGGGAGAATTTGAGAGGAGGGAGAAAAAAAAAAGAAAAAAGGAAAACCTAGGCATGTATGTGAACACACATATATTAGTGAACACACATATGTCCCCGAATGAATTCTTTTCTAAAATGTCCCGCTGCGCGATTTGTCCGCTTCTCAACTTACGCCACGCTGTCTGCGTTTCGTTGTTTCGCGGCTCGTAACGGGTGAGTTTTGTCAAAGGGAAATAGAAACAGCGAGAGAGAGAGAGAGAGAGAGAGAGAGAGAGAGAGAGACAGAGAGAGAGAGAGAGAGAGAGAGAAAGAGAAATGAAGAACCAAAAGGAACCTGTCTACATGTTCATAAGCTTTCAAATCGTAATGTCACAGCAGGGATTCTCGAAAAAAAAATGATCAGTTCTTTCGCTTTGAACTTATC
>OU426995.1:2768137-2955637 GCA_911387935.1 Dolichovespula saxonica | reverse complement strand
ATTCCTCTCGTAGTACACCAGCCATCGTAACACTCGTACACACCGCGACGACGTTCTTGCGTTTACACGCTAACCAATTGCGGTAGCATCTCCTGTTAAGAGCTAACTAATCTTCGCGCTAACTTAATCTACGTGAATGGTTATTTTGAAAAGAGAATTATATATCATTAATGGCGACCAATCAAGGATGCGTTTACATTAGAATCTCTTTTGTCGTTTAGTTGAACCCGTTTTGTTGTATACGAATTAGGTTAATGATGTATTTCATTGGAGACACAATGAAATATTTCACGTATCTACGTCGACGAGATAGATTTATTCGTTGAACAAATTTTTGTGATGATGATTTTAATTAAGAAAAAAAAAAAAAAAAGGAAAAGAAAGAAAGAAAAGAAAGGTGTTATTTTCGAGTAGGGATATGCATAAGCGATTCACTTATTCTTCTTTCTTTGATTCTTTCTTTCTCATTGTTACCACTGCTGTGAGAACACCTGGTCCTCTTCTTATCGGAATAGGAAAGGTAGAAGCGTAGGTAACGTTTTACAATGACCTCCCTGTTCACGTTCATAGGACTATTGTGTCGTTTCTATTTCATTATTGTTTCAAGTACAACGTTTCACTCTGATTTTTATTTAAATGAGATAAGCAACGAAGAGATTTTTTTATTATTAAGAAAAAGAAAGGAAAGATTGGAGAGAAAAAAATTCAAACCCTTCTTCTTCTTTTTTAAGGAGAAGAAACTTCTTCCATGGAATCGAATGTTTGATGATAAAACGTATAGATGATGATCGAGAAATCTTCTTCTCTCGTGGACCGAGAATAAGAGGAGAAAACGAGAGGTCGAGATAAAGGGGCTATTCAATCTCTGAAAATCTCGTCGTAAACGGCATCGATATATACCGCGCGCTTCGGTCCTGCTTATATATATTGCGGATAACAGAGAGTGTTTTTGTGGGGGCCTTAGAGAGATAACGGCAACCTCTGCCCCCGATGTACAAAACCTCTTCCGCTCGTTCAGCGACTTTAAAACTCGTTCCCTGCTACCGTTCGATGCCATCACCTTTTTTCTATTTATCTTAGGGAAAAAAGGAAAAAAGAATTCAATTTAGATATATATTATAAAAGTTATTCCACAAATATTATTATATATTATATTAGTATATAATAACAATTATATATTAATAATATGAAAGTATACATTAATGAAATAAATAAAAGTTGTTAAATATGAATAATGTTTAAATAGAAAAAAAAAAGAAAAAAAAAAGATCGCACATAACATTTATTTAACGTTGAATAATGTCGTTGTGGAAAATTTCTTCTTCAACTAAACGAATTTTTATTTTACGATGGTTTTAACATAAATTCCATCCAAATCTGGATTAGCTAGCAGGGTCTTATTTAGAAAGGTTTTATCGTTCTTGGGATTACTAATGAAAGAGATGTTCTTTTAGGGACACGTGAAGTTTATTGTTCTTCGTACCAGTTATTTCATATATTTACGAATTGTTGAAAACATCTTCGGAGCAAAATTCTTTCTATAAATTTTTGTACAATTTATTTAACACACACTCTCTCTCTCTCTCTCTCTCACTCTCTCTATCTATCTATCTCTCTCGCTTATCATTAAATTTCGTTACGTTCGTGTCAGAGGTGCAAACCATGTTCATTTATCATACTAATTAATCGTCACTCATTAGCTCTAGAAAAATCTTCAACTTGATGAGAAAAATATTTATATATATATGTGTGTGTGTGTGTGTGTGTGTGTGTGAGTGTGTGTGTATATATATATGTATCTATATATATATATATATATATATATATATATATATATATATATATAAAATTATAAAAATCATCTAAATATTATCATTCCATTATCCGACGTTCAAAAATCACTCACGCGATAGCGATTATGGTTCGTGCGCTTCGATTGGAAATTAATTAGCATTGTCTTTGTCAATTATTTATTTTTTTTCGAGTGATAATGGCAACAGCTGTTTATTAAAAAATTTCGTTCAAACATTTTTCGGTAAAAAGCGCAAAATTTATAAAGTCGTTATGATAATCGTGAGCTTCTGTAGAATAATCGATGTTGTACCGATTTCTTCTAATGCTTTCTCTACAATAATGATAAAGAAAGAGGGAACGAGAGAGAGAGGGGGGAGAGGGAGAGAGAGAGAGAGAGAGAGAGAGAGAATATAAGAAAAAGATCATTCTCAGTGGATGCGCAAGTGTCCATAGATGACGCGTATATTTTCTTCATCGTATGATTAATCGGGGTCGCGGCTTGGCATCTTCTTGTCGGCTTCGAACCAACAATGGACTCTCGAGCAAGATAAAGAGTCGATGTAGATTCCACTGTTTGGGTTACGAAGTTTTCTTAGTACATATCTTACATTTTGTACATTATTGTATATGTGTATATATATGTGTGTATATATATATATATATATATATATATATATATATATATATATATATATATGTTTATAATATATATACTTAATACGTGTATAATTCGAGACAGACAAATATAAATGTGTGAAGATTTTTATATTGATTTTAGAATTAAATCTCTCAAAACAATATATGTGGTATTCAAAAATATTTAGATATATGTAACCAATAATTTTAAAGGATACTGCACGATAGAAAATTTTTCTGCACGAAATATTGATGGAATTATTTAAGAAAAAAAAAAAAAATCTTTTTTGTTAACGTTACACGTATCTTATATTATACCTATATAGGTACGTGTTATATCTACATTAATGATTCTCTCTCTCTCTCTCTCTTCTCTTTCTCTCTCTCATATAAACACGCGCGCATTATCCAGTGGCACGATTTGTACTTGGATCTTTCACGAAAAAATATGTTTTTTAATAGAATTCGTCGCAAACCACCGCATGAGAGGAGATAATCCTACCGAGCCTGACCTCTCCAATTCGATTAGGTAATGTCAATAAGGTCGGTTCAATGTTAAATGATCGAGACATCGATACACCTCATACCTATCAATTTCATTTGAATAAAATTGTTCGATAGAGTAATAATAACAAAAAAAAAAAAAAGAAAGAAAGAATCAGGGGTCATTCTCGTACGATTAATATCAAAAAGATAATAATGAACAAAATAAAGATCTTCAATATCTTATTTCATTTAAAAGATTATCTCGTTAATGCGCGCGCGCATGATTCTTGACTCATTCGATTGAGAAAGACTGCAATTCGACATTAGGATCATTGACGTGGCCTATGCTCGGTGGTCCTGCCACGGCTTGACCTTTCATGATTAAAAATAATATTTTTATCAACGAGAAAGAGTAACGAAGAACGAGAAAGGGAACGAAAGAGAGTGAGAATCGTTCGCAAAACGTTCGTTCTCGTTCACGATACATTTTCTCTCTCTCTCTCTCTCTCTCTCTCTCTTTCATATATACACGTATATTTTCATATATATTAGAGCTATGTTTACACATACACACACGTATTTGTTGTTATACGTGCTCGTCATGTCCACTTACTCGCGATGTTACAAGTGCGTGAGTGCGTGAGTTCCATCACTGGTAGAACGTAGAGAAAGAAAGAGAGAGAGAGAGAGAGAGAGAGAGAGAGAAAGATAAGGCAACCCGCGGTTATTTTTGTAACATACCGGATAGCAACAGTTTCTCCGTGTCAACCCTGATGTGTCCACTTATTCGAACGAACTTTCTCCATTGGTTAAACATTTCGATACCTTTCCAAGCCATAGACATGATGACATTACTTCTTGAGTAGACATTAAAAAATGCGTACGTCTTCGAAACGTTTATAATCATATTCGCCTTATCTCGTTAGATCAAAAAAAAGTATTCATTGTCGAGTAAATATTGAAAAATTGGTCTAGGTGTATTAAATTGTTGTCTATCGTATAAAGTATTGTTTCTAACAAAATTTTACGTTCTGTTTGTTCATTCGATTCCTTGATAATGAATAAAAATTCATAAACGATTTTTTATAATCTTACTTAGATAATTTTCTGGTAAAATCTATTACGATTTAAATTGATAATGTATCAATTGTAATCAGATTGTATAAGATTGATAAATTAAATTTTTCAGTATTAATTGATTCCGTGGATGGAACGATGGAGCAAAACTCTCAGACTGGTAGAGAAGCTGTTGTGGAGGGTATTAGGCTCGAAGTTGAAAGAGGTAGTCCAGCGATGAAAAATGAGATGGGTAATCATGAAATTCTTCAACTACGAGAACAACAGCAGCAGCTTGAGTATATTGTCAAAGAGGAAGGCGGGGATGATGTGGGCGTGCTGGAGGCGGGTCATTCAGAAATCGAAAATGGCGTCATGCTAGAACCAACCGGAGCTGAAGTGATCACTTTGAATGTTTCTACGAGCCATCAGGATGGTCCTAACCCTAGTTATACTCTTCATCAACTTGGCTATCAGGAGGAACATCATATTATTCATGATAGGTAGATATATATATATATATATGCTAATTAAATTTTGTTATTTTTTGCATCAACGTCAATAACATGATATTTCTTTTTGTTTTCTTTCGAAAATGTCAATTGATTTATCTTCCACGTGGTCTTCTAATCGTGATCTGATTTATTATATGAAATCTCGTAAGAATCGCGAGAAAGAAACGAGTGGAATTGCATCGATATCAGCACGAGTTACGTTCTATAAGTGTACCAAATAGATAAACCTCGATGGCCGTATCGATAAAGAATTCATTTTATCGGAGAATCAACGAGTACGGAGAAACGATCGAGATTAATCATTATTTGCGATCTATGAGGATCTTTTTTATGTTATTGATACTTCGAATTTGGTATAGATTCTATTTCGAATTTATCGTAACATTTATCGTAATAATTTCGTGACTTTTTATTCATTCGTTAATTTATTGATCATCGATTGATAATAAAAGAAAAATTAATAAATTTTATAGATAAGTATAAACATATATGTGTATGTATATATATATATATATATATATATATATATATATATATATATATATATATATATATATTAGAAATTAATATAAATATAAAATCATGAATTACCAAAGCGAAGATTCGTCTAAAAAGCGTTCTTCTGTTTTTCAACCCTTGTGCGATAAAATACAGAGACTATTTAGAAGAGGGTTCGCCACGATTTGGGGGCGGTGACATTGACGAGAAGAAGGAGGAGCAGGAACAGCAGCAACAGGTCGCTCACCCCCACCACCAACGTCACCACCACCACCACCACCACCATCATCATCACCTCCACCAACATCAACAGTCGCAAGAGCAGCAGCAGCAGCAGCAGCAAACGCAGTACGCTCAGCTCGGGCCATGCGAAGTCCCGGTTCCCGAAGGAGGGGATAGCCGGCATCCAACAGAGGTCTCCGTCCCTACTGAAGGAACTCGTACTGCCAGTCACATGCCTCACTCCACGATGCATCGTTACGGTGGAGAAACGCTTTCACCGACCACTACGGATCATCCCCATCATCATCATCATCATCAACAACAGCAGCAGCAACATCATCATCAGTTATCCGAGGTTCATCAGCAACAGCAACAACAGCAACACGGTTCTCATCGTCATTTGGAGGATCAACAACATCATCAGGAAACCGAGGAAGAAGTTGATAGAGTCGGTGGTATTTCAAGAAGTGCACGTGGAGATTTCAATCTGGGTGTGCTTTTTCCAAATCTCGGCTCGAACGGTACTGGTACTAATAGTGGAAATGGTAATTCTACGTCTCATCATCTTCATCAACAACAACAACAACAACAACAATCACAACCACAACAACAACAACAACAACAACAACAGCATCATCATCACGCGAATACTCATCATATGGAGGACGTGCTACCGAACGATCCCTATCTTCAACATCAAATTCGTGCAGGAGGCGGTGCAACGAGTGCGAGTGGTGGGGTCACTGGTGGTAATTCGCCGCCGATTAGAATGAAAAGCTCACCAGGTTCCAGTCGTAGTCCACATGACGATCATCTTTCCTCGCCGCATCGACATTCCTCATCCGATGGACCTAGTGCCTTCAGTCCGGCCGATCAAGGAAGATTACAATCCTTTACCCATCTTACCTCAATGCAGCCTCCAAATTCTGTACAAACTAATCACGGTAACATTCAAGACGCTGATCGTGTCACTGATCAACTTTATATGGACTCTATCTACACTCATCATACCACTGCTACTGGTCATCATCATCAAGAACACGAACATGGTTCTTCTACGCCACACTCACCAGGTGGTAATCTCTCCACGTAAGTCCAATCATTAGATTTTTCAAACTTCTTCCCTGTTTTTTTCCTTTCCATTTAAACTTTTCTTCCCTCGGTTATTTCTTTTCTTTTCTTTTCTTATGGCTAATAGTCGCCTCGGACGACACTGTATAAACGACAATGTGAATCATCGGGTTCGTTGACGCCAAAGCGGTCATTCTGTTCTTTTCGAAACGAAGATGTCTGGATGATTCGAATGAAAAAATAATATTGCACAAGAAATCTGAGGGAGAAATGACAACGAGATTATCCTTACTTTTTTTTTCTTCTTTCGTTTCGTTGATCATTTGTAAACAATATTCATTTGTAAAAATTCTTTCATCCATCTATCTTCTCTTTGTTTTGCATTATTGACAATCAATTTTTAACAAAAGGTATCTCCTTACTCTCTCTCTCTTTCTTTGTTTCCTTCGATCTTTTTATTTTATCTTTGGGGATCTAGATCAGACAAGCAAACGAAGGAAAGATATAACACGGGGACAGTTTTATCATGTCTCTTGTGTCGTAACGCCGTGGGTGATCATCGGTTCAAAAGTTTAGTACGATGAAAGTTCACGTTGTTTTAGAAGGACGATGAGTAAGTATTATATATGTGTATAGGTATATATACACACACACACACATATATATATATATATATACATATATATATATATATGTATGTACGTATGCGTGGAGCGGGCGCGTATTACGACGTTTAGCGGACGCAAAAATATTTACACGTCGGATTAAGGACCGGCCGGCAGCATATCCGATTGAAAAAGGGCGCTTTATGTGCGTAGCCGATACGAGGCCGAAAACAAAGCAAAACCGTAGATGGAAAACTATATGCCCACTTCGTCCTAGGATAACAGTTCTTGTGAAAGCGTAGAAGGACCTCATCGTGTTGTATTTGTTTATTCATGCTGGGCACGAGCCTCTATTTTTTTTCTTTCTGTTTTGTTTTTTTTTTCTTTCTTTCTTTCTTTTTTCTCGTACTTATCACTCGGTTGTATACCAAAATTGGGATACATAGAAATCTCGATTGGGGGGAACACGATTGCATCCCCAAGTTATTTAATAAGAATGATCGCTTTTCTTTCGTAACGCGCTGTAAGTACCGCTCATGGACGAGTAGAGATATAAAAGGATACTGTACAGGTGAAGAAATTTTCTATTGATTAAATATTTTTATGAATCTTACGAAAAAATTAAAAAATTTCGAACGTTTACGATAGATCCAAACAAAAGGATATAACGTCGAAACAGATCGACGGAGGTTAAATTAAGGATTTATTGAACTTTCAATAAAAGATTATTCTTCTTGCCGCAGAACTTTTTTTTCTTCTCGTTTGGTCTTACCGTTGTAGCTTCGATGTGAGAGCCCGATAAGAGAGTTTATCGACCGATCTAAACGATTTGTTGATCGTATCGCGTGTCTCCCCTTTTGCTTCTTGGAAAAGAAAAAGAGAGAAAGAAAGAGACCGGATAACCGTGATCATTTTCATCACGGCTACCACGCGAGGAGAAGTACGTAAGTACTTTACTTACTTACATACCTACATTACCTAGTCGTTCGTCTTCGTATTATTTGATTCATTCGTTCACGTGACTGGTCCACCATCTTTAAATTCGACTATTGTAATCAAATAATCATTGTGGTATTCCAAATGATTCACTTTATTTTGAAACGATCCTCTCAAGGATTTTATATATATATATATATACGTAAGTATATTCAAACTCTTGGTAACAAAAGCATCATATTAGTCCGTGAATCAGTCTGGCGAAAGAACAAAGTCTTCGCTGCATCAAAGTCTAACTTGTTGAATATATGGGCCACGAGAAAACGAGACGATCGGTTGTGTCTCTCTTCGAGCGTAGATGTTTGCCGTGATTCATCGCAAAGTTTACAGTCCGCCGCCGGCCGACAGTGTCTTGCTTACTGAGAATTCTGTCTCATAATATACTATTATATATATATATATATATATATATATATATATATATATATATTTATATACGCACATATATGTATATATAAACTTAATAAGATCATTAGTTAAATGTACATATATAAAATTAAAACCTATATATATATGTATATATATTTATGTATAGGCTGAATCACGGATCAATGAGAGATTTGATATGTACATGTGTGTATATATAATTAATTAAATAAATTATATTATGTATAAATATCTATATACCTAATAATATTAATTCTTTCATCTTTATTATCGGCATAATCACGAAAAGGTTTGATAAATAACGTAATAAACGCCTAGGATGTACGAAATTCTTAAAATTTATTTTATATACTATGGAATAAAAGAAACGGATGGAGTTAATTTTTGTACTATAAAAAAGGGATAAAGCAATGCGGGTTCCAGGTAGCCAGAAAATCGAGAAAATTATGGCTGGCCATTTATGGCTTTGCATGTGGCCATTCTTGAAGGCACGTGCCTGTTGGCGGAAATGACACGAGTTGAAAGCGCGCGTGCGTGAAGACGAACGTCTTTTTTTCCCCTCTATGTTAAATTTTATTTCTCTTAAAACGATACGTTTTACTAAAGCTTGTCTCTTTTCGCGCTTCGTTAGAAGTCACGTGGTCGTGTTCCGGTTACACTATTGCTAAACATAAAAAAAAAGAAGAAAAAATGCTTTCGTCTAATATATGTACATTTATTATTCCCATAATAGATGTCATACTTGTATTTTTACACATCTATATTTACCAATATTTTTACTTAATTTACATATTACCTATTCCTACTTTTAAATTCGCGCGCGTGCGTTCTTATTAATTGAAAAGGAAAAAGGAGAAAATAAAGAAAAGAAATTTATTTTATTTTTCTTAATATATATATATATATATATATATATATATATATATATATATATATATATATAATGACTTTCATCTCTGGCATCGTTTCTCAAAGGAGAAAATATATTTCCGTAGAAAGATGGGTACCATTCGACACTTTCAAATTATCGATAGATCCGATCGTAACTTCCACCTCCAGTACCACCATCCTCTTCTTCCTCCTTTTTCTTCTGGCCGACCTTGCGTTCTCTGCATTGTGTCAGACGAAGAGGATGCACGTTTAAAAAAAGAAGAAAAAGAGAGGATAGGTGAGGTGAGGTGAGGAGAGGACAGGAGAGGAGAGGAGAATCGTCGATGATGTGTCGGTGTTGGTGTATGGAGTAGTGGGGGAAGCTTGGCTGACGATGATAGGGGCAAGAAGATGGTCGAGTAGGGTGCCGAGACTTTGTGTTGGTGGGGGGTATGGAGGGGGGAGATCCGAGTAGAGGGGAAAGAACGGCCGGTAGTCGGCGGTGACACTCAAAGGGAGAGCCAGCAGAGAGAGAGAGAGAGAGAGAGAGAGAGAGAGAGAGAGAGAGAGAGAGAGAGAGAGAAAGAGCAAGAGCAAGAGATAGCACAAGTCAGAGAGAGACAGAGAGAAAGAGAGCGAGAGAGAGAGAGAGAGAGAGACAGTTAGGCGGGCACAGAAGGAACAGAAAAGAAAGAGAAAGAGAGAGCTCTATACCGCAGGAGGAGAAATCCTGACCACCTTCTTCTTCGAGGTCCTCCAACGTCATTTCTAGCGACGTTTCGTGCCACACACCAGGTTAGATTCCGTTCAGTTCTTGTTCACCCGTCGAGTGATACGGGAGAGACACGTTCACTATCATTATATCTACGTCCGCATTTACTGTTTTTTCTTTTTTCTTCTTCTTCTTCCTCCACCTCTTCTTTCTCACTTGGGCTCTTTCTTATTTATTTCTATTGGCTTTTCTCTTTTCGTCCAGAGTTTTTTTCTTTTTTTTATTTATTTATTTATTTATTTTCTTCTTCCTTTACTTTTCATTATTTTCTTTTACTACTTCCCGTGACAGTGAGAGAAAAAGAGAGAGGAAGAGTGGGAGATAGATAGATAGATAGATAGATAGATAAAAAGAGAGAGAGAGAGAGGGAGAGAGATACAGCATCATCTGTGTTCGTCGATGGAAAATGCAGTGAGTGATTTTTACTTCTTTCGAATTTTATTTATTTATTTATTTATTTATTTATTTATTTATTTAGAATACATATTTAAATCATTTTTGTTTATTATCTCTCAATTATCTTTTCATATATATATATATTTATTTATTTATTTATATATTTCAAACAATATAGAAATTTGTTTTCTTTTACGTTAGCTATTGATATTTGTAAAGAGTTGAATACGGTTAAACGTTCGTCAATCTTGCGAAACTTTCTTTCGAGATCGTTTAAAATAGAAGTGATAAATTGGTATCGACTTGGAATTGGCGCGAATTCGCGTGAAAACGATTCCGATTAATTATAATTAATCGGCTGGTTCGTTCGTGGTAAATAAATCGATAAGTTCGTTCGCATCTACTTATTTTTCCCTTTTGTTTTTTCTTTTTATTTCATCGTCTTCTATTTCATCGAATTCATTAATCAGGTTTTCTCAACGATATTTGTTAAATCTTCTTTATGTATCTTGGATATTCACGAGAACATCGTTGAGTAGGTTATATTATATCGATAAGGGTTGCGACAATGTCGCGAACGTAAACAAGCATCCGGCCCAGTCTATTGTCAGTTATGAAGAAAATAAATTACAAAAAAAATTATTTATATATATATATAAAGAAATACGGAATAAAAGAAAACAGAATGAAAACGTCAAACGAGATATAAAGTAGTCAAAGCAACGATTAAAGTCGTGGAAAGATGAGGTGGGATCTCACGTCAGATTTGTTTAATTAATTAATAATTTAAAAGGAGCCAATTAAATATATCGAAGATATACCAAAGACTTTCTCGATAGGAATAAGATGAAGAATAGAACGATAAAAAAAACAACAAAAAGAAAAAAGAAATCTAAAGATTTAACATTCTAATCGTACGTATTCGTTCCATTTATATATAACGTAATAATTTATCTTCTAAGAACATTCAAGTTTATATGCCCTTCTCACTAATGCTTATCGTGAAACTTAAATATGTATTATCGATCCCATCCGATCTTCGATGTCTCTCTTTCTACGAGTTTTATGTTTGTCACACGACGAGAAGCGTTTTGTGTAACAGGCAGCGGCAGCCATCGATCGAGTGCTTCTTCCTGGGCTTCCTAATCGCTTATCGAAACTTGACAAACATTAGACGGAAACCCTTAACGTATAAAACATATATTTATATACACGTATACACGCACGTACATGTACATAGGTCTTCTTCTTCTTTTCCTTTTTCTTCTTTTTCTTCTTCTTCCTCCTCCTCATACTGCTCCACCTTCTCCTCCTCCCCGTAGACTTTTTTACCTTTCCACACTCTCGTCTGAAGGATATCGTGAGAAGTTCCTTATCAGGTCGGTGAATTCAGATAATGTGACCAGTTGAGTAGGGCTCTAACCCTACCATCACAAGTATCGTATATTGGATTTCGCAAAATCTGCATTCCTCAAGATTGAAAAGAGACCTACTTGCTCTCTCTCTCTCTCTCTTTCTTTTTCTTTTTTATTTCTTTTTATTCTTTACTGACTGCTACGTGATCAAAGACGAAAAATTTGGATCTCGACGATGCGTTAGTCGAAACGAATCTTAAGAATTTTTACACATTTCTTTTTCTCGATAACGTTTTAATTGTACTTCGTTATAGAAATAACACGAGAAAGAAGGAAGAGAGAGAGAGAGAGAGAGAGAGAGAGAGAGAGAGAGAGAGAGAGAGAGAGAAAGATAATTTCGTATTAGCATGTAGCTTCTACTTCCGACGAAACCAAACGGAAGAGAAGATCAAGATTATGTGCTTCGATACCAATGTACCATAGAGATTCTTAGAAGTAACTCGATATATCATGCCATTGAGTTCACCCACGCGTAAATACGCATGCAGGCGTTATGTATGCATTTGAAACTCGATGTGGTGTCGTTACTCTGATTGCGGTATTATTTTTAATTATCTTTTTTTTTTAGTATACATAATGTATATTCGAACGAGGAAAAACGAAAAAAAATATTATCGTCTTCAGGAAATAACATGTTTTTATTTTCTCTCTCTCTCTCTCTCTCTCTCTCTCTCTCTCTCTCTCTCCTTCTCTCTTTGTTTTTAAATTTTCTTTAATGTGCCAAAGTGGAAATTTGCAGCGAAATATAAAAAGAAATAGAGTTACCCATATATATATATTTTTTTTTCTTTTTTAAATCTCGTATAATTGGAGTTCGCATGAAAATCGATGCAATTCGTTCAAAAAAAAAAAAAAAGGAGAAAAAAATCAACTTCCGAACAGCTGGACGCTTTTCTTATTCCTTTTTTTTTTATATAATTCGTTCTAATCTTTAGCATAAAAATTGATGTGAATTTATCCAGAGAGACAGAGAGGGAGAGAGAGAGAGAGAGAGAGAAAGAGAGAGGGAGGGAGGGAGGGAGAGAAATAAAAAGTGAAAAAAAGAAGGAAAATTAACAGTTCTCGTAAATGAAGGGAACTCTTTTTTTCCGGCGATGGTTAGCATCGAGGAAACGCATTAGCCGCAGTGTTTCGTTCGCATCGTTGCACTGCCGACGCTGTAAGTTAGAATAATCTCACCCATGGGCGTTTAGACAGAAGGCACGCGTGCTCGGTTCTTGCTAAAGACCGTTTCCTCTCTTCGGTGCAGTACTTTACAAGCTGCTTGCAAACGCGTATTTCGAGTAAGGTTTCCTTTTTTATATATATTCTTTTTCTTTCTTTTCTCTCTCTCTCTCTCTCTCTCTCTCTCTTTTTCTATTTCTTTCTTTTCCGAACAATTTCCGAGACAATCGGTACCGTTAACGACATCTCCCATTCATTCCATCACTTTGCATTAGCACGCATTCACGTATTATCGGTCGATAGTAGCACGAGCCTCTTTTAATTAGCGATCATAAAACGTCTTTTTTACTTTCCTTTATTTTTCTCTCTTTGCTTTTTTTTTGTGTACTATTACATTTGAGAGAATTAGTCGTAGAATTAATTTAATTACAATGTTGAATAATCTTGATTATTGGAATAATTGAGAAACGATCGATCGTGATCGCCTCGGTAAACGATCATTAATTTTCAATTATCGTGAAGATCCGAGTACTTTTCTTTTTTCGTCCTTTCAATTTGAAAAAAATTATACAATTGACTCAATATACATTGTGAAAAGTCTTGATTTCCATGAGCGAGGATTGATCATAAATTTTTAATTGCAACGAGGATTGAGTTTTGCATTTAGGAAAAGAATGAAATGCAACTAAAAAAAAAAAAAAAAGATAAAAAAATAAGAAGAAAAATAAAAAAAAAAATAAAAAGGAAAGAAAAGAAATCATCGTCGGGATCGAGAAGTCGAAAAGACAGTTTAAGGCACGTATCGATGTACCGAAACGTGCTCGCGACGTTTTATGACTCTTCAAGGTCGCGTCCGTATTGACATCTTTGCGTGCGTACGCTCGCGCTTGTTTCGCGTTTGTTTGACGGCGCGACTTTACTTTGCTTGCTTTAAAAGAGGCTAAATAGCGAGCCGGAGATAAAGTACTTAGTTACAAGTCTTCGAGGATGTGCAATGGGAAGGGTAGAGTCACGATGAATTTGAGAAACTTTTGTCTTAACTCTTCATCATCGGCTGTCCATCTTAATAACTTACTTCGATCATTTGAGACTTCATGTTGGTATATTTAATTAATAATTCTTTTCCCTTTCGTCCGATTACTCGAAACTAGCTCGAGATATTTCGTGGTTTTATTTTTTTCACTCCCTTTTCTAAAATTTCACTTTTCCCCATAGAAAATTTTTTTTGCCTAGTGTTCGAACTTATTTTTTTTTTTTACTTTCCTTTTGTTGTCGATAACGTTACGAAAATTTTGTTTAAAATAAAAAAAATGTAAATATTTTGTCGAAGAAATGTATGTAGTACGGAATGTTTGTTGGATATAAGTTACGTTATCGTTTCTCGTTTCTATAATACCTCGTCGAATGTTTTGAAGGAGGTAATAGCAGGCAGCTTTCTTTGAAAAGTAGAAAATATTTAGAGAAGTTAAGGTGTTGTTTATCGGTTAGAAAGGTATAACAGAAAATCGGCACTTAGCCAAGGGGTGGGTGGTCACTTTGAAGCGATCTTTAACGTGTTCGCGATAGTTCGGTAGGAAATTCCTAAGATGTAAGTAAAAAGTGAGCTCGAAAGTGAGCCATGAGTCACAGAAGCATTCCTAAGTTGAAACGTTAAAAGTACATAAGAAACTGGTAAGGGATGGACAACCCTTCGGGAAGGTCGTCTGAGTAATTATCCTGCTTTTTCGAGTGTTCTCAGTATCCAGATAACTTTCAAAGATAGTTTCGGTGAGGCAGAAAGGAAGGAAGGAAGGATCGATAATGATCCACTTATTGGATCCTTGTGAAAGTGTTTTAAACTGATGTATACATATGTTACGAGTAGAACTGTGAGGTCTAATTTTAAAAAGAAATTCGATCGAATGTAATCGTCGGTTGTAATCATATATATATATATATATATATATATATATATATATATATATATATATATATATATGTATCCTTTTTTTATCACATAGTTATTTATTTATTTTTTCTTAATAAATAATATTAAATAATAACGATCGAATATAAATTGTAAAGATATACTTCACGGAACTTTAGAGGTTCCTTTCGCTGGACTATTCGGTTTACTGCACTCTTGTCCATTTAAAATCAGGTAGTTAAGAAGACAGACCCCCCATTCTGTTTGTCTGTCTCTCTTTTCCTCTTTCTTTCTTTCTACCATAGTCGCTAAACGAAAATGGTATGGGTGAAAGAAGAGTGAGAGAAAGACAGAAATAAAGACAGACATACAGACAGACAGATAGACGGACAGAGATACGGAGAGAGAGAGAGAGAGAGAGAGAGAGGGATAGAGATGCACGGTTAAATGGTAATGGAGTAGTTGTGTCGTTCGACCTGCCGTCGACTCGTTCTGGTTATAGGGGTCATCAAGATAGAAGGAAAGAGAAGGAGAGCTGAACGACAAAGAGGGGTTAGAGAGATAGCGATAGGAATCGGTGGAGAAAGGGGGAAGACAGAAAAAAAAGACTAAAATCGCGTTCCGTGTCGGGCACGTGCCCGCATCAAAGGCTTGAAAGAAAGTGCAGTACGCTGTGTTTCCGGTCTCCCGCGAGGAATACTTCCGGTATCGTTCGTATTCTAAGACCGGACAAGATCATATTGAAATTTTACTAACCTTTTGTTATTTTGTAAAATCATTTATTTCTATCTTTTGGATACTTTCAAATAATTGCTCTGAGTATTTTTACTTCTATACTCTCTTGCAAATTATGCAAACGTTTCGTTGGAAAATTGAATTCTTTCCTCTCTTTTTTAATTATTTATTTTGGTTTTTTCTTTCCAATGCATTTGTCGTTCGATCTAATCGAAATAATGTATGCCTTCGAAATTTGTCATATTTCTTTTGTCATTCGTCATATTTATTTTATAAATCGAAATTTGACTCGTGACTTCGTTTAATTTTTTATCATCGATGTTTGAAATGTCATATAATAGTAAGCATGTAATACGTATATGATAGGAAACAAACTCGTGAAATCGAGAGAGAGAACGATACGATCCAGATCGTGAATCGATCGATACGCAGGCGCATTAAACGTGTTTAAGATTCCCTTGGGTAGGGGCGTTCTCGCTTACGTATGGTACGTAGTACGTTTAGATGCGTAAAAGAGAAAGAAAAAAGAAGAAAATAATACTGCGAGCTTAAGCGTTAGAGGATAGAGACTGACATTCCAACATCTCGTGTTACAGTTCGTCGTTGTACCGTACGATGAGCGGCGTAGGGACGATTGGTGCTGGTGCAGGAGCAACCAGTTACAATTTGCCGTACATGACGAGTAGTCCAACAGAACTTTCAACCTCTCCTCAGCTGTGGAACGCTCAAGGTAAAAATAATAACAATTCTTATTATTCGTTTAAGAGTAGAAGAAAAAAAAAGAAAAAAAAAAAAAAAAAGAAAAAATGAAAAAGATAAAAAAAGTCACAAAAAAGTTTCTCTCGAGTTTCGTTACAAGGCCTAAAGAGAGATAATAGAAAGTTATTATCAGAAATCTATTGGCAAAATTATTTCTATCGTTATTTACGTTATATCTCGTATCCTCGTAACTCATAGTTGACCTATTGTCACGCGATATCTTGCGACCGATTGCCGCGAAAATTCGAATAAATTGAATTTTCAAATTTTTCATTTCTTTTTTCTTTTTTTTTTTTTTTTTTTTTTTCTTTTCCCCAGTAACAGGTCTAAGCACAACTTTGCCATCGCTAGGAGAGGATTACGGAAGTAGCAAATCTTCGACAGCGGTGACTCATCAAGCTTTACCTGCTTTCTCGCAACCTTTCGGAGGAAGACCAAGTTTTCGTGGATATTCGCCGCCGTATTCGTCTCAACAAACGACCACGGGAAATAATACCGGGAGCGTCGGCGGTGACGCGACATCCTGGACATACGTTTCACCATCGAACGACGTCTCTCTGACGTCTCAATACGGCGCACCCTCGAGAAGACAAACGGCCAATCCCTCGACGACGCCTACGCATAATCAACTCAGTGCTGCTGCCAGCCTCACTGCGAGTGAGTTGTCCATTTTTATTTTATCATTCGTCCTCCCTCCGTTTTTTTTTTTATTCGTGCGGAATCTCGATCACTTGTATTAAACAATTCCGTTTTTATTATTGTTTTTGGGTTGCAAAGAGAAGAAAAGAAAAAAAAAGAAAAGAAAAGAGAGAAAGAAGAATTTTTATTTCCATTCGAATCTTTCGTTAAAATATTCAAATCGAGATTCCGCCGTGTGCTTTTTTTTTCTCTCTCTTTCGATTTGCAGGTTCACGGAATTATTATTATTCTATTTTCCTCGATACAAAATAACTTCTTAACCTTGAAGAATCAAGTCTACCTCCTTGACAAATTTTCCAGACGAGTATCTGCCTTTCCATGGCTCGTTACCTACACGGGATTAAGGAATTTAAGCGGCCGGATTTTACTGTAGAGATAAATATCGTCGGTAGTAGTGTAATTACGAGGGAAAACTAGTTGTTCTTTTTCTAAGCGAGCAAGAGCTTAAGTTTTAAGTGATCATTTCATGAATGTTGCTAAAAGCTTTTAAAGTGTATTTTAATTGACACAGAAGTATTAGTATTATGTTAAATGTTGCACAAATTAGAAAAGTAATTAAACGGAACTAAGCGTAGACATTTAGTCGTCGTTGAAATATTAATTAGAATTTTCGTAATTGTTTTACAGATCGACGATTTGTTTTAATTATAATTGATACGAAACATTTTTCGTATGTTTTTAATCTCTCTTTCTCTCTTTCTCGAAAGAAAAAGTACATTTTTAACGAATCAAATTAACTTCTACGTTTATATTTTCATAAACAAAATTCTTGAAATTTATCGCACGCGTATGAGAGAAACGTGCGAAAAAACAAATTATAACTGCCACACAATTCCGTTCGTGGAAAAATTGTGATTGTCGCGGCCAGTCTCTTTATCTCTCTTTCTTTTATATTTCATTATTGAATAAGATCGCTGCTCGCGATTAATTCCGCATATTCTCACGGAGAAGATTAAGGAACGAAGGTTTTCGCGTTTTTGGTGTTCCATTGATAAATTTTTGTTTACATTTTCTTTTTCTTATATATATATATATATATATATATATATATATATATATATATATATATATATATATATATGTCATCTAAGGAAAAAGGGAAAAAATAGAAAAAATGTACAACTTGAAATGGAGAAAAAAAAATACAAAATTAATGACGTTTGAAATGTATCGAATTTCGAGAAAGAAAATATAGGCGTTGTGTGTGGGCTAGAAATGTTTAGCTAAATTTCACGCGGACATCAAAGTTTTAACACAATTAGGAAACGTTAAGGTTGCTATGTGCGGCCTGAAATGAAAACCTTCAGTTTCAGTTCAAAAAAAGCAGGTCATCTTTGAGAGAGAAGCTTTCTATACCAAATATATCGTAGTATTGGTGACATCACCGTGACAAAGTTTTCGGTATCTCGTGCGAGAGAAAAGTTAGAGCGGTGTCCCCTTTGACGAGAGAACTCTATTTTCTCTTATTCTCTCGTTCTTCTCTTTTCTTGATTTTTTTCTAATTGTTATGCACCTTTGTTCTACGGTTTAATATCATTATCCGTATAAAAAAATGACATGTAGAAACGTCATTTGAATATATTGTTTGTGATTTCATAAGGAATGACGTAAATGAAAGATCACTTTGGAAAAATTCTGCAATAACAGAATAGTTTGAATTAGTGTCGATATTATTTATGAGAAACGGAGAATAATATCTTATTGGTTCTCGTTAGCATGATTGGTGAGTAGCGTGATGTTCATTTTTTCTTTCATTTTTTTCTTTTTCTTTTCTTCGTTTTTTTTTCTTTTTCCTTTTTTTCGTATTTCTTTACGCTTAGGATGATATACTCAGAGCGAAGAAAAATGGACGTTAAATTATTCGAAGTCCGTGAAAAGTGTCGTGTTCTCAAAACTCGTAAATTAGGCGAGTGTAGGATAGAAGGAAAAGAAGGATACGATGTTTTCCACTTTTTTTTTATTCTTTTTTTTTAGGGTGGGCTGAAATCGGTTATTTCGTAGGTATATAGTTGTTCCAATATTCTCATCGTTTAGGCTAATTTTTCTAACTTAATAAATAAACCCTAAATAGAGAAAAACTTTTGGTGAACATATTCAACTTTTTTCTTCGTCTTCATCTTCATATTCTTCGACATACGATCGTGTCGTTTGTTCCACAGAAACACAAATTTTTTTTCTTCCTTTCTCCACGTTGAACGAATATATTTTGGTAGAGATTTACTTCGAGACCTTTATCGAGGCCTCTCGAAGATAAACCCAAAGATTTATCTGTGTCTCGGTTCAGTTGTAGTCGCTCCGTCATCACGATAAAAACGCAAATCTTTATTTAGTTTTCGTTTTAATCGAAAAAATTGAGAAATCGTGTCGATTTCCAAACGATTCGTTCTCACAATATATTGGAATATTAGTACGATGTGTATGTAGAAAGATTATTATAATCTATCGATTGATCGCCACGTTACTCATCTTATTCATTTGTGACTATATAAAAATGTCGTAAGAGGAGGTTCCATTAAAAAAAGAAATATATATATTTCCAATCGATCGAGTCCAACAAAAGAAATTTGATCGACACACCTGACGAGTCTAAACTTTGACGATGACGTCACCCTCTGAAGAATACATACTTACATAGAATATCGAGGCCAGTCATTGGTTCGACCATGACCTAGGTAAAATGCTCGCTGCCTAATCTAGTTGTGTCTACAAGCGATACAGGAGGTAACGATAGGGCTGTATCTAGTCGCGGACACGCGAGCGTCTACGATAATTTTTGATATATATATATATATATATATATATATATATATATATATATATATATATATATATATATATATTCAAAGCAACGTTTAACACCTAAAGTATCTAATCGGTTGTAACACACCGATACTTTCGTGATGTTATAGAACGTAATAGCGGCCTTACATTTCACTTATTTAATGAATTTCTTTTTCATAGAACCGAAAGATTTGACCGAAATTATATTTAAAAAAAAAAAAGGATAAATAAAAATAAAATCGGTATTTGTTTTTGTTATTTTTACATTTAATTAGACGTCTACATGTTATTAATCGTCCTTGATAGTAGTTAAATTATTCGTTGACCATAGTCGACGATAAAAGTTAAATGTTGAGATAAAATTACTTCTTTTTATATCTTGAGAGAGAGAGAGGGGGGGGGAGAGGGAGAGAGAGAGAGAGAGAGAGAGAAAGAGAGAGAAAGAGAGAAAAAAGAGAGTTTACGAAGATGAAATGTGAATCTTTATCGTTCGAGTCAGTTTCACGATCATTGGAGGAGAGAGAGAATTTAGCAAAGAATCCAACCGAGAGATAAAACGAAACGCGATAACACGCGTTAATACCCTAATTTCGTCCATATCCAGCTATAATAATTATTTATTTTCATGCTGTTAAAGAAAGAGAAAGAGAAAGAGAGAGAGAGAGAGAGAGAGAGAGAGAAAGAGAGAGAGAGAGAGACATAAGAACTCGAGTGAGTTCACAAAGGTCGATTTCATTATATTTTTGACCGATGATGAAATGCTCAGTTGAAAGGAAAAGAAAAGAAAGCAAAAAAAAGAGTCAAGAAAAACATTCCCTTTTTTTCCTTCTCAAATATTTTCCTCCCACCTCAAACAATTATGTTTCGCTCGGTGAAAATTTTCCGTCTTCGTTCCCATGCTCTTCCGTCAAGTGCTCCGACTACTTCATTTCTCGTCTTCTTTTCTTTTTCGTTCTTTTTTGTTTTTTGTTTTCCACTTAAAAAAAAAAGAGTCACACAAGGATTAAACATCGAAGAAATTATATCGTGGCATTCGTACTCTCGTACCAGACGTTGTTTGTTTAATTGAAATTGTTAAATTAAAAATTGTCAATATACGATGCACGGGGACATATTTTGAGTTGGTTTAACTTTTCTGAGTTTCAAGGTCACCACGCCTCTTTCTTGTAGATTTAACGCACAGGGCCAGGACATTTCCTTCGGTTTCTTTCGCAGACGCACGTAGGGTAAAGTCTTTGAGGTGGAGGATAGTGAGAGTGAGAGAGTGAGAGAGTGAGAGAGTGAGAGAGTGAGAGAGTGAGAGAGTGAGAGAGAGAGAGAGAGAGAGAGAGAGAGAGAGAGAGAGAGAGAGAAAGAGAGAAAGAGAGAAAGAGAGAAAGAGAGAAAGAGAAAGAGAGAAAGAGAAAGAGAAAGAGAAAGAGAAAGACCTTGAAAAGCCTTAAGTGATTCTTCTTTAGGGTGTTTCAAGTCTCTGTGGTTACACATGCCGCAGTTGAAAGAAAGAGAAAGAGACATAGAAAGAGAGAGAGAGAGAGAGAGAGAGAGAGAGAGAGAGAGAGAGAGAGAGAGAGAGAGAGAGAGAGAGAGAGAGAGTATACGTTCAACAGGCCAGAAGCGAGAGAGGAGAGACACTTTTAACATACCGCTAGCAGCCTACTTGAGTTTTCTGTACGAGGCCGAATCTTTCGATTTAAGTTTAACCGCAACCCAGACACCCACCTAGAGAAGAAGCTTCCAGGCATCCTCCTACTAATTTCTTTCTTCTTCTTCCTCGTTCGATCGAAATCCGTATAAGTGTGTGTACATTTTTATATAGATTTGTGTGCGTGCCTGTGTGCGTGTGTGTGTGTCTATGTGAACGTGCTGTCGTGCATCATCCTGAAGGAGCCATGCACGTGGCCAAGCTCAAATTAACAAACCACTTGCTCTCCTAAAGCTTCAGCTGTTCAGCTGACCTATAAATATTCAAACGATACGTTTCCTTCCACTTGGACGTTAGAAATTGTTCAGTATGAAAAATTATAATTTATGAAACTGAACGAGTAATCCTCAAATATTAGATTAATTCTTGTCAATTTCTATTAAAGGATAAAGGAGGAAAGAAAAAGTGTTGTTAAATTTTTCTTTGTAAGGCGAGAGGGGAAGATCTAGGATGAGAGAGAGAGAAAGAGAAAGAGAAAGAGGAAGAGAAAGAGAAAGAGAAAGAGAAAAAGAGAGAGAGAGAGAGAGAGAGAGAGAGAGAGAGAGAGAGAAAGAGAAAGAGAAAGAGCAAGAGAAAGAGCAAGAGAAAGAAGGATCGAGGCTGTCAACGGTGTCATATAAACGTGGGTGTGCAACTTGACCGTACGTTTGTACGTTTTCCCTTGAGTAAGAATAAGAAAAGAGAGGGAGAGAGAGAGAGAAGGAGAGGGAGAGAGTGAGAAGGAAAGGGAAAAGGAGAAGGGATCGTTTAATCCACTGTGTCAGCTAGTTCATGCTTATATAATATCCAATTGCTTCCCAGTCCGATTTCGCCCCGTATCTTCTCGAGCAGATTCTTGTGTCCTCTGACCTCTTCGTCGTCGTTTCGCCATGGCCATGGTAACTTGATACAAACCTTCTCATCATCCTTCTTCTTTTTCTTCTTCTTCTTCTGTCTTTTCCTTCGTACGACTAGTTCTCTCCTTCGCGTTGTTATTTTCTTCAACATAATAAAAAATTAATTAAGATTGTGAATATAACATGGAGAAGAATATTAACGATATAAATTAATCCTGTTATTTTGATCGTGGCGTTAAAATTCTTTGCCTTCGTATTTAAAAAATTATCACACAAGGTTAAAATAATAATTGGTATTGTTTATGTTTCTTTTAATTTTTTTTTTAAATGTGAAAAATTTCGAATATGATGGGTCAATGAAATTTTTTTACGATAAAAGAAAAATAAAAAGTAATACTATTAATTTTGTGATGATATAGTAAAATGAGAAAGAGAAAAAAGGAGAATGAAAAGATAGATACATAAGCATAGGAATATGAAATTATATGAAATCGCAGAGAGTTAACTTTTTAAAATAGCTCTAAAATGCATAAAAAAACAAACAAACAAATAAATAAATTATTAATATAGATTAGAAAATATTAACCTTACGAACGAATTCGAGGATCTAATTAATATTAGATTATATTTATATTAGAGATGTGATGTTTTATTAGCTCATTAGCTGTGTTATTTGTGGGTCAAGGTGGCGTCATAAAGGCGCGAGAACGCAATTCGATTCTCGCAGAGCTCGGCACACCAGCTACGAGTCTGTCAGAGTATGCAGACACAGAGTGTTAGTAGAGTTCGTAGGACTCGTTCAGCGTCAGCAACTTCTTGCTTACCTACACGCGATATCCGATTGCTTTCCAGTCAGATTTCTGTCGTCAGTGCTAGTACCGTCCACTGACCTCTTCGTCCTCCTCTTCTTCTTCTCTCTCTCTCTCTCTCTCTCTCTCTCTCTTTTTCATTCGTCGAATAATACGAGATGAGATCTTTCTCCTCTTTCTCTCTTTTTTTTCCCTCTTGGTATGTCGCTTTATATACCAAGAAAAATTATCTACGACGTTTCAACGTTTACAGTTCAATTAAAATTGTTCATAATACTAATGTCGATAAATTTTAATTTGATCGGATAGATCACCCATCGGCGATAGATCACCGATCAATTTCTTCATGTTTCTTCATGTCTTTAGATTTTCATGTCTTATTTTTTTATTATAGTATATATATAATGAGCATTTATTTCAATTAATCATCATCTTTATAAACGAAATCAAACGTAAACGCGTCATTGGATTGTCAAATGATTATCCGTTTAATTTCAATTATGTATCCGGATCGATACGATTGGAAATTTTATCGGGTTGTTTTTTAACGTCGAACATTTTTTGTTAGAAAAATTCAGGTAGTCACGAATAAAGCGTTGGCTGGATAGGCGATCTATACGGAGGTGGTTCTTCGTTTGGCTCTCGCTATTATCAGCTAACACCGGAAATTCCGATAAAGCCATGTCCGTCTCTACGTTTATACTCCCCCTTTCCTCATATCCTACTTCCTGCGTCCCACATCCCTTTTTCCTTCTTCTCATTTCGTGTTTTCACAGTTGTGATTCTTGTTTTAAATGTCGTACATCGAAACTCATTACAAAATTATGTCGATGTAATATCGATCGAAAGAGTTTCATATTCCATCAATAAATTAGGTATTATTGATCGATGTTGTAAGATCGTTAACTTAGATAACTTTGTTGTTTTTTTTTTTTTTCATATAAAGGATCGATGACTCACTCGTTCATCAGTGTGATGATAATCGATCAATTTGGATCGATAGTTCCGAAAATAAAGAAAGTTATTATTGTAATGGGGAATGAATCGAAACAATGAAGTAATCATTTTTGCCTCGAGCTAAAAGGAAAAGTACAGGGAAAATCTCGCAATGACAGCTTTCTCTCTCTTTCTCTCTATTTTTTTCTCTTAAATGTGAATTTTAGAAAGTAGCGCTTGATTCATCGTATTTTTTTGATTCTTTTTCTTCTTTTTCTTCTTTTCATTATTTCCTTTCCATTTGAAAATCATTGTTCGCTTTTATAACAAAAGATAAAGGGAGAAACAGAAAGAATGATAATAGAGAAAACTCGTGGAATTTTGTGTCTCTCTTTCTCTCTCTCTCTCTCTCTCTCTCTCTCTCTCTCTCTCTCTCTCTCTCTCTCTCCTTTTCTCTCGCTCGCTTTCTTTTCTACGTGTTATATACGTCATTCGGTATTAAAAAGCGTGAAAATATGCATATTCATACTCACGTATGGACGGGAAAAGAGAGAGGAGGAAATAACTTTGGACAAACGCGGACAATTATTGTTTCCGAGCAAAAGAGTGGAAGGAGGCCATGCAATGGTGCACGAGCGTAACATTGCATAACTCCTCTCTCTCTCTCTCTCTCTCTCTCTCTCTCTCTCTCTCTCTCCTTTTTTCTCTCTTACGAAATTACAACTACACAACGTCAAGACGAAAACAAGTAGAACTCATAATTCGGAAGTCCGTGCAACATATATATATATATATATATATATATATATATATATATATATATATATATATATATCGATTCGTTTGCTTTTCGAAGGAGACTGTCAGTCCAAGGAAAAACGAATGAAAGAAAAATTATTTAGGCGGGTACACGGTACACGAGCCTTTCCCCAACAAGTACTACTACTTTCCTCTCTTACCCCAATACAAATCCTTTTCTCCCTTTTTGTCAATACATGCTCCTCCTACACATGGACGACGAAACGAATGCTATGAAAAAATAAAAAAATAAATAAATGGTATTAAAATTAAAAATTAAAAAAAAAAATACCGAGATTGCGAGACGATGAAAATAATAATAATAAAAAAAAAAAAAATACAAACCAAAAACAACCAACAATGCCAACACAGTGCACAACATCGAGGCGGAGTACTTTACGGAGGGTCGCGAGTGCGTGAACTGTGGGGCAATTTCCACACCCTTATGGCGAAGGGACGGTACCGGGCACTACCTCTGCAACGCATGCGGTCTCTACCACAAGATGAACGGAATGAATCGACCCCTAGTCAAACAACCACGTCGTCTGGTAAGAATGCGGACGCCGAGATGGTACATTTCGTTGATCCATCTCGATGCTCAGAGTGATGATTTTTGCGCGTTGACGGTTTGGATAATACCTCGGTGTTCTCTTCGATCTTTTCTTTTACTTTCTATTCCACATACATATTGTGCATATATGTATATATATATATATATATATATATATATATATATATTTTTTTTTTTTCTTGTATTTTTCTTATCCTTCGTCGTACATTTTTGTTTTATTTTTTTTTTTTATATACACTTTTGCCATTATTTCGAATCTCTAATTATTAGCTTCAAAGTTAGGATGATGTTCTTTTGCATTTTTTTCTTTTTTTTTCTTTTTATTCTTGTATATTTTCTTCATTTATCGTTTTACATTGTATTTATATTGTACGCTGAAAAATAATCAATGATAGGAATAATTAAATATTTTTCTCGTGTCCTCCGAACCGTTCGCTGCAAAATATTGCGATTAGCATAGAAGCTCGAGAAAAGAGAAAGCTATGGTCAAAAAAAGAGGGAAAGAGTGCGTGAGAATATGAGAATGAGGGGGTGCAAAGAGCGAGAAGAAAAGGGGACGTTCTTTCTTCTCCTCGTGGTGTCCAGGAGCCTATGTGGAAATTCGCCCGTGGTGTAAAAGACATAAACAAGAAACGAAAAGAAAGAATAAAAAAAAAACAAGGAAAAAAGAAAATTAAGAAAAAAGCAAAGAAAGAAAGAAAGAAAGAAAGATGAATCATTGCTCAACGATATTACATTTCCGTTGATTATTTCTTCCCCTCCTACCTTGTTACCCACGCCCAAAAACAATGAAAAAAAAGAAAGAAAAAAAAAAACAAAAAAAGATAAGAAAATTAAATAGTCGCAATAGGAAGAAAAATCTCGACGTGAATTTCGCGAAATCGCGAATATCGTTTTATCCTTTCGTCCTTTCCTTTCACATACTTCGCTTCTCCTGATGGTGGGATGAAGGCAGACAAAAAATAATAAAAAAATAAAAAAAGAGAAATAATAAAGAAATCCAAAATACACTCAAAAAAAAAAAAATAATAATAAAAGAGAAGAAAAGAAAGAAAGAAAGAAGAAAGTACGCTTTTGAATACGTACGCCCAGGAAGAGAAAGAAGGAAACACAACCTCTAACGTTTGGCCTCCTGTCTGTTTCAGTGGCGGATCAGGGCGATTTCTACAAAGGCTTCTGTGGGTATAGTGGCGCCCCTCGCGCCTTCGAGGAGAAATCGAGCCGTCGTTTGGTAGGTGTCATCCCCCCAACTCAGCACTCTGTCTCTCTCTCTCTCTCTCTCTCTCTCTCTGTTTCTCTTTCTCTCTCTCTGTTTTCTCTTCTTTCTTTCTTTTTTTATTTTCCACTTATTTTCTCCTGGATACTTCTTCATTAAACATATAATCAAACTTTCCTTACTAATCAAACCTACTTCAATTGTGCGTCTTCCATTTCCATTTTTCGTTCCACACACATTTTCTTACTTCTTTATTTTTCTTTCTTTTCTTTTCTTTTTTTTTTTTTTTATTTATTTATGTATATATTTTTTTTATTTATTTCAATATTTCTCAGGAATGTCATCCCTCGTCATTCAAACGGTTTCCTTTCTTTTCGTTTTGTTTTTTATTTTTTTTCGTTCTTTCTTTTACACTTTTCTTTTTTGCGTAATGTCACACTGTGCCTATCCGTCTATCTATCTCTTTTTCTCTTGATCACTCTTTCTTTCTAGTAGAAAATCCATCGTAGCTTCGAGGTGCCACTATACCCATGGTACACAAGCACTCTCCTTCCTGAAATCACGCGCGGCCTGTTCAATTTAGCCGTTCCGATATTAATTATCGATATATCACGATGATTATTTGTCGGCCTTCTTAGGACGAAGGACGAATTCAAATTCAAATCTCCGTTGTAGCTTATTAGATCGTTGAGTTTTTACAGGCTCGCGCGTGAGTTTACGAGGCGAGGGTGGTGGTCCGTCTTCTTTCCTACTTTACACGCGGAACGTCTGTCCCTTGCACAGAAAAACGGCCTAATCTCAGGTCGTCATTTCGATATGTAGATCTTTTAATTAATCAAATTTCAATTTTGCAGGATGTTACGTTCAGTATTGTGTCGTACGTAAATCATGAAACTGTGCAAGTGACTTCTTTCCCTCTTTTTTATTTTTTTTTTAGTTTATGTTTTAAACTTGTTAAATTAATGAACAGTTGTAAAGAATTAAGCGACCGAGAGCAGGATCCAAATTGAAAAGTATCAGTCGGGAGGAATAGGGGGTGGGGGAAATAAAATCCTGCTCTCTCGAAGCGAAACGCAAATTTTTCTCTTTCTCTGGAATCGAGTCTCGTTGTTGGATTGTCTGGTCCAACGGTGAAACTCGAATAGGAAAAGAGAGAGAAAAATTAAGTAACTCGCACGGCTAATCAACTTTTTCTTTCTGCAGTCCGCTTCAAGGCGCGTAGGACTTTCTTGTAGTAATTGCCAAACGACAATGACGTCACTCTGGCGGCGAAACTCCCTTGGTGAACCAGTTTGCAATGCCTGTGGTCTCTATTTCAAGCTTCATGGTATCAATAGGCCGATGACGATGAAGAAGGATAGCATTCAGACTCGTAAACGTAAACCTAAAGGCGGCATGAAGTCTACCGATACTCCAATTGCTGGCAATGTTGCACAATGCACCAACAATAACAACAACAACAACAACAACAACAATAACAACAACAATAACTTAAAGCTAGAGCCAGGTAGGTTCCTATCTCTCAAACGAGTTTCATTTCCCACGATTAACTGACTTATTTCTTTTTTAACCGGTCGGCACCATTTGCGATTGCAATTATGTGCGTATGTGCATGCATACTTGCTCCGATAGTTGACCTACTTTCAATCGTACCACAAGTAAATGGAAAAGCAGTATAAACTGTTGTGATATACTCGTTTATGCAAATTTTCATAGTTTTTTTTTTCTTTTTTGATTAGAGAAGTAAAGGAAAAAGTGAACGATTAGTTTAGAGCGGTTATCATAACGTACAAATACATTAAACCTTGAGCCTTGATATTTATATAAATATAAATATATACATATACATATATATATATATATATATATATATATGTTTATATAAATATATATATATATATATATATATATATATATGAACTAATAAATCATTTCTTTAAAATCCACAGATAACTATGATTTAAGGATGGCTCATTCCGTGGTTCCTCAAGTTACATACGCAGGTTCCCTCTATGGTAATCCACAATCGGGCAGCCGTATAGTTTCCTATCGTTCAACGACACCTAGCGGTCTTTACTACGACATGATTGCCTCTCAACAGCAACAACAACAACAACAACAACAACAGCATCAGCAGCTCTTAGAAACTCATTCTCCGAAAGTTGAATGTCCATCGCCACCTTGTGCAACACATTCACCAGGAATGATGTCAGCGGGACACTCACCCGATCATCACCAACTTGCCTCACCTCATATCGTTACTCTCGGCAATTCCTCGCCCAGTCCAGCAGGTAGTAAGATCATGTTGGACAATGGGCATCTTGAGAGACCCACTGTTGTTTCTATATCTTCTTAAAAAATCTCAAATTATTATCGATGAGATTATGGCAAAGATTTTTAGAGCTCGCTGCGGAAAATACAACGACGATTCTCCGTACTACTGTGAGCTTTTATATTTATCGTTAGTAGTTTCAATCTCGATCCTAGTTGTTCTGTGATTGAATTTTAACGATTATTTAAGTCTTGGAAAAGTATAGATAGTCATGTGTAGACTTTTTAGATCAAAGGTGACAAATTTACTGTGTGTGTTGATGAAATGGACCATATCGTTAAGGTTTAGGAATAGTAAGCTCGTAAAGCGGATTCTCCTATTTGTTTTCTTTTAAGAAGCCAGACAAGAAAATTTTGATATAATGCATAAGTACTTTTCTCTTGCGATCACGGTACAATACTTCGCCATTATGCAAGATAGATTTAGATTTCAAGTATAATGTTGTAATAGTTAAGGTAAAATTTAAGTATCTCAAAAGTGTGTGTGTGTATATAATGGTTTGGATGGTGTTAATTTAGGTTCTTGTAAATAACATTGTAAGTGTGAATTTTGATGTCGTTTCAAATTATATTACTCCTATTCTTTGTCTTTCGAAGTCGAGAGATATATTTTAAAAATTCTATTAGGATAAAAGTACATATCAAAGATTTATTTTTATTTTTTTTTTTTTTACTTCGAATCAAGACTACTTTGCGGAAAATTTTGATCGAGAGAAATTAGAAAAGTCAAAAAAAAAAAAAAGAAAAAGAAAAAACAGAAAAAATAGTAAAAATAACAACATCTACTCCCCTTTTCTCGAATTTTTAAGGAAAGCGTCGATCTCATTTCGACCGAAGCGATGAGAGTTCAATAAACTTGAGCTTCGTGACGTACGATAACGCAAAGGCGTGCAGAAGTTATCACTTCATTTTTTTTTAACTTCTTTCCTTGTAAACAGTTGCGAATAGGGGCCGAGACATCCGGTATATATGCAGGAAATGTGTCAGAGTCAATGTCAGATCTTCTCCACTTTGATTTTTTTTTTCTATTTTTGTTTTCCCCCTTTTAATGTATTTTTATTTATTTTACATTATAATTCCTTTTTCTATCTTTTTTCTTTTGTTATCACAGACGAATTTATTAACGCAGCTCTGCGAAACAAATAACTAATCGACCCTCTGACGCCTTTGCATTTTGTAAATATTATCGAAAATATGTTTAAACGTTAAGATTTTATTTCTTCTGTTTTCTTTTATTCTGTAAGATTTAAGAATTATTTATCTTAACGCATTGTTGACCGGCATATAATAATAAGTAATAACGCGACTGCCGAGGGTTTTTATCCCGGCCATATGTTCATGAGTGAATTAAAAATTGTTATTTAAATATTACAAATTCAGGAAAATTGGAAATATTGGCATTAAGTAAACGCTACGCAACACGATAAACAATATGTACTACTTTATACATTAATAATTATATAAGTCGTATGTATTTGTAAAAACGAGTATATTTGTGGATCGGTCAAAGATGTGTTAAGATATTAGAAATAATCATTGTTGTAAGAACGAAGCATAAAAGTTTCTCTCGCCGATTAGTCGTCAGAGTACAAGAACCTATCAATAATCTTACAAATCTTATAACTACAATGATAGTTTATAATGTAACAACGTTTATTAATATAGTGACGGGCACACACTATTGAAACAGTTTATACATTTTATCCGGCTGACGAACATGCTAATATATTTCACGTAATATATTTTTTCAGAGTGTTGTATCGGGTCATTACAATTATTTTTAAATAAAAGGGATATATATTTAAAAGATAATTAATACCGTCACTTTTTCATAATCGTTCATGTTAAGAATTCCAACAGGAGTGGGATATAACATCAATGAAGAAACATTTAATGGATATCCAATTTTTCTTGATTTTTTTTACATATTTATTTAAACAATAAGTAATAATGATACATCGTAAATAATTAGCGAAACTATAATTTTACACTTATATTAAACTTACGCGTTTACCCTTCAGATAATTCAACGAAAAATAAATTAAATTAAACGATTTATATACATGAAAAGACGATCGAGGAAAATTTTTATTTGAAAGTAAAGGTAAAGGCGAGGGAATTCGAAAGGTATTTAGTAAGATAAACGAAATTAATTTTATACGTATGTACTTCTGTTAGAATTACAGTACTTCCATATAATAAAATAAATCCCTCATGTCGCGACCTCGTTGCTGCTTCTCTAACAGCAATGGCCGTCTCACCTGAATGTCGCACTCTTATCACGGAGGGATCCAGTGTGTGTGCTCCGTTACCATAACGACGCCTCCCCTTCGTTTGATAAGAGAGATTCCAAGCTGGATGCGTTCCACTCATCTATGGATACGCGCCTGATTGTCTCTCAACCGAATGAGAACAAAATCTTCAACACTGATTCTAGGTGGCTATGCATGAACACATATATTGCTATCGCACGGGTATGTAAGATATACCTACATATAAAACGAATATTACGTAGAGTTTGTGTAATACTTTGCTCGTGTTTGCTCTTTCGAATCCTACAAATTAGTACAGGTGATTACAAAATGGCGACGCATTTTCGTCAATCGAACTATTGCAAGTTAAAAACGTTGAGAATATCTAGAGAAAATGTATTAGTATGTTTCGTTATGAATCGAAAAGAAGAAGTTTTAAAAAACGATAAGAAGATATAAATATACGTCTCTCCTCGTTCTCGGCTGGATCATAGGATTTATGATCTGGAAACATAATAAAGATGATTCGATCGTAAACAGGGTGACGAAAGAATTCGGTGCATCGAAAGAGAATTACGAGAACCGATAGAGAGAAGAAAACCCTGTGTACTTTCGATAATAATATCCAAGTTCCTCGAAGATGACACCCTGTCTGTGCAAACTGTACGAACGATACGAAAAAAAAGAGATATAACTTGCATATCTTTTTTTTTTTTTTTAAAGTAGGTCTTCCTTTCGACGATCTATCTAAATTATTTAAATCGTCCAAGTTAATCGTAAATACCAATAGACATAGATGATTATTGCAAAGGGTATTGCATTTACTTACAAATACTCCCAAAACAATTGTCGTACAATTGTATGGAATTAAAAAATGTCATTAAATTTATTAAATTTCATTTGCCATAACTTAATCAAACTTACATAAGAAAGGTATCAATTATAAAGAAAAATGGCGGGATATATATAACTGTACAAAATGGCGTCGATGACTAGAAAAAAGAGAAAAGTGCGAGAGAGAGAGAGAGAGAGAGAGAGAAGTGGACAGAAGGTGATCAACGGTGGTTGTTGGTCAATATTTGACGGGTACTCTGATCGAATCGGAGCTTCGAAACGGTGCTACCAGGCGGCAGCCGTGGTGCGGTATCATCCGATTCTCCATCTATCTCTCTTTCTCATTTTACATTGCTCGCTCGACTCGCTCGTGCACGCACCTTGGAAGAGCGAACGCGCACCTGTGTCAAGCGCAAACACTCGCGAGGCGTCGCGGACGCACAAGCGTGTGGAAAAGAGTGCTACGAAAAAAGTACGAGAGAATTTCATCCGGTTAATTTGAAACAGAAAAAAAAAGGAGGAAAGAAAGATTTCATAGGAAAAATTCCAAAACGAAAAATTCCGAAAAGGAAAAGGAGAAAAAAAATTCGAAAGAGAACTCAAGGGAGAGAGAGAGAGCGAGAGAGAGAGAGGGAGAGAGAGAGAGAGAAAGAGATAGATAGAGAGAGAGAGAGAGAGAGAGAGAGAGACTAGGAGATTTTCAAGAAGAAGATAAAAAAAAAGAATAAGAGAGGGAGAGAGAGAGAAAGAGAGAGAGAGAGAGAGATAATTTTCAAGAAATCTCATTCGGAGGGAGAGCAAGTTCGACGAATCTTGTTGTTCATCTATCCTCTTCTAACGAAGCCGTCATAAACGTGAGTTACGTTCTCCTTTTATTCTTCTTCTTTTTTCAATCATTATTATTATCAAAAATCAAGCAAATGAAATAATTCTTGAACTCTTCGAGACCACTTTCGACGTAAATCGATATTCGCGTTTTTCATACTTTTTTCCTTTTTTTTTCTTTTCTTTTCTTATTTAACACGTTGAACGTCGCATTAATAATACATTAATGGTCCACAACTGTCCAACGCGCTAATCTGACATTATGCCATACATGTTATTTTAAAGTATTATCTAAAGGAAACAATTTGAGGTGTATAATCGTGTTTAATGAATTTATCTTACTTCTGGATGTTTTAACATCGCAGTAGTAACGAGAACGATATTGAAAAAAATTGATGAATATTGACATTTACTCGAATTATGTGTTTCCATTGATCTTGGCGTCACCGATCACCGGATAGTCCTCATGGCGCTATAAACAAAAACAGTGCCGGTCATCAGTGACCCCCTCCCCCCCGCTCCCACCCATAGCATTCAACGCGTTAAATAGACATCAGTAATAGTTTCGTTCGATCGAAGGAAAGAGAACATCCACGAAAGAAACATACGCAATGGTGCACGTGCTCCTGTGTTTGCTCTTGCTCCGATCGACTTGTTTTTTTTCTTTTTTTTTTTTATTATCTTCTCACGTTTCCCTAACTCTTTCTTTTTCCGTCCTCTTCTTTTATTATTACGATATTGGAAATATCTAGGGAGGAAAAAAAAAGAAGAAAAACAATCGTCATAGCGATTTAGATTCTTAAGTATAACTTCCAATTTGTATTTCTCATTTTGTTAGGAGAAAGAATTATTGTTGTAAAAGAAAAAAAAAAATGGCGATCATTTTGAAACCGTTTCATTTTTTCCTTCGCTGTCCTTGAAAGAAGAGACTATCGAGGTCACGAATTAGAGAATGAGAACGACACGAGATCGACGGGAAGAGAACGTCGAACATCGAGACGCGTGTACGAGTTCGAAACACTTGTGTTTTATGTACGATCGATCTCGAGCACACACTTGTGTTTTCGCGCACGAGAAAGTCTATGCGACTCAACCTAAACGCAGATTCTCTCTTTCTTTTTTCCTTCGTCGATTTTCATCGTGATTTATGTCCCCTCGCGTCACTTTTCTACAAAATTGACGAAACACGTTTCGAACGTCGCCATTAGCAATCATTACATTACGAACATTTACACATCATTATAACTTTAGATAACAAAGTCCGATGATCGAATTTGTACGTGTGTAGTAATGAATTTTCGTTATTATTTTCCTTTCTTCTTTTCTTTTCTTTTTTTTTTTTTTATTATAATTAGAATAAATACGAGAAATCGAAGCGTATCCTTGACGATGGAAAATACCGATCACGATCGTATCGAGCGATCGATCAATCGGATCGATATCATCGAAAAGAATCGATATCATCGAGTACATCGGGTACAATTAATTTCGTGCTCGCCATTTTTATTTTTTACGGACACTCACATAGACTTCTCTTGTCTTTTTATACGCACATACATACATATATATATCAACACTTCACATGATCGATCTCATTTGACGAAACACATTGGAACTATAGATGACGAGAACAATGTTACTTACTTCTCGCGTTTTTGAGCGGAGAAAAAAAAATGGAAACGTCGTGTTCCTCGCGAAGTCCAAGACGAAACTATTCGACGTAAGGAGGAGATATAACCGAGAGAGCGCAGATAATATTTTATTAATCATTAAGCACATAGCCGTCGGTGCGTATAAGATAATGGGAATAATATCAGGCAATGACGATAATACTGTTTGTTGTGCACGTTAATTATTGGTCCGCGAGTTTAGTTGGGAGACGAACGCCCCGTCAGTAACGAGTTTGTCGTTTTTCATTTTCCTTCTGTTCCTTCGAATTTTTATACCTTCATTCACATCACTTTACCACTGATCTGGCAATATCTTGATCGTATGAAAAAAAAAAAAAAAGAAAAAAAAATAATAATCAAAATATTATACCTTTTCTTTATACCTAATCATCGTAGTAAACGTCATTGAATTTTGTTACAGCGATTGTTGTTAAATGAAAATTGTCAGAATGAAGATAGTCAGACTGAAAAGTAAGGCGATTGAGAATTTTAATCGTCTGTTTAAAATTCGTTATTAGTGTATCTACCTAATGAAAAAATTCAGACACGCATATGCTTATTTTTGTATAAAAATATGACGATATCATGAGATCTCATGAACGTTTCATTTATTACTCGCTTACTCCGTAAATATTGTATGCGTCGAGTTAAAAGCCAATGTGTATTTTACGTTTAATTACTTCTTTCTCACTTTATCGCGTAGGAATTCTACGGGCGGATCGTGAAATCGTAAAATGTTTCCTTCGAAATAGCTTGACAAAATCGTCTTGCAAACACGAGAGGCGAATTTCTCTTTCGTACCGAATTTCGTTACTCCCTTTTAAAACAAAGTTTCGTTCTTTTTCCTTTTCCTCTCTCTCTCTCTCTCTCTCTCTCTCTCTCTCTCTTTTTATCTATCTATCTCTCTTGTTCATGTAGAATATATCATCATCCTTTTCCATTTCAAAAGAAAACAATTAAAGGAGAGACAATTCGTGCTTTGTTTGCACTTAATCACGCGTCGAGCAAGCTTCGAAAGGTTGTAAATTTAAACTCCTAATTGCGTCTATAAAATGAGCGAACGAAGGCGTAGCCACCTTGGGAATCTAGACTCGTTAAAACTTGGAAGAAAGTTTAATAAAACGTACGCGTTTCTTCGTTTAAGAAAATGTTTTCACGATCGGCGTACATACTTCGTAATGATAAGAGATACGATTTTATCATTAGATCTATTCGATCGATCCTATTTTTATCATTATCGATAATATTGTCTTGTGGACTGTTAGTAATTATGATTATTATGAACGCGTGTGCACGTTTTTTCTTTTCTAGACTTCTCGTCTGAAAAATATCTTGAGAGGAAATAAAAAAAAAAAAAAAAAAGAAAAGAAAAAAGGAAAAAGAAAAAGAAGAAAAAATAGAAGAAACAACACGGAAAAAATTTATAACGAATGCGTACATATGTCCGATCATACATCTTTGAAAGATCGTCGATTCTTTTTTTTTGTCCTTTCACTTGAGATCTTAAGGTGTAAAATAACCTGAGGCTTAACAAATTACGCAAGATCATGCGGGCATAACACGAAATCTTTTGGACTTTCATCGAATCCTTTCCTCTTTCTTCTCCTCGATCGAAGAACCGTGGAAGAGGAAGGGGTACAAAAAGAAACAAAAAAAAAGAATAGATTTTCGCAAAGATGATAACGAGGACGTATGCCCTCGTAGATACGCACGGTATTGCGAAGCGCATCAGATTCTCATCGGGTTTGCGTTGTTCGCTGATAAGAGATTTCTACTAGAGTGATAAAAAATGGCCTCGTCGCGTTCACAACGAGCGATGACGCAAACCCTCTTCAAGCTTTACACGTTATGCCCTTCTATTTTCTTTTTTTATTCTTTTACCTGTTATTTTCATGTTTTTTTTCCTCTTGCTTCACTTCTCCTTTCCTCATTTTAAATTACGTTTCATTTCCTACCATCTGATAGAGATCACAAGATGGTGAGGTTGTCGCGTAACCATCGTTCTTACTCTTCATTTATAATTTTTACATCATTCTTCTCATTGAAAAATAAATTCAATCATCGAGCCAATAAAACGTCGAGATTCTATGACAAAGCAAATTTTCTTCTTCGAATGAAAAAATAAAAAACGGTATCAAAGTTAATTCAAGATCGAAGATGGGTGAGTTTTAAAGATTTATTTCAACGATCGATTCGTATTATTTTTCTTTCCTCTTGAAAAAACCAAAAAAAAAAAAGAAATTGGATAGTTCCATTTATTAAATCTATTTCCATCAGAACGTACCTACCTAGATCACTCCCAAAGTGAAATAACAAGAATTTGCGAACAATTAAAATCCCAAGTGAAGGAGAGGCTGATAAAACTCAACGAGATCACTCTCATCGATCACATAAGAGGACGATTCTCGATGCCTTAGAAAGGATAATTTCGTAGGAGATTCTCAAATGCGTACTCGCGACACCGTAACCATCCGACGGAACTTGGACAATTCGATCAATTTGCTAAATTCTTTTCTCCACTTTCACCAGGCACTATCGTAGAGAAAAAACAAAAAGTCAGAAAAAAAGAAAAACAAAACGAACGAACAAATTTACTCTCCTTCGGCGATCTTTTCGTCCCTTTAGTTTTGACGAGTCGAACGTATCTGAGTTCAACTCGAACGCACGAAAAGCGTAAGAGGAACACCACGGCCCTACACCTTCCTGGCGAATCCGACGACTGAAATTATCATTTTAGCTGATATAGTAGCTAATGTAAGGATGCAGTTTTATCTCTTATTATCATGGGAAACGAGATAAATCGCGATAGTGCCGTTTATTTTGACAGAGAGAGCGTGTGCGGTTGTTCGTGCCTGCTACCTCGTCTGTTGAGCAGACCGGCACCTATGTACCTGTATTATCCTTTTTTCTATCTCTTTCATTCTCTCTCTCTCTTTTTCTCTCCCTCTCTATCTATCTATCTATCTCTCTGTATCCTTTTTCTTTTTTAGTTTCTTTCCTCTTTTCGGCAGTCCCATTTTAAAGTAGCCAGACTTATCTTCAGATTTCTACCTCATTGAACACCGAAAGAAAAAGAAAGAGGGAGAGAGAGAGAGAGAGAGAGAGTTAATATAAAAATGATAGGATAAAGTCTGGATTGTTTATATCTTTTCAATTCTTTTCACTCTCCGAAACTGTTGGTTGTTAGTTGTAACGATAAGATGAGATTTAGATTGCTTGTAGGTATACTCGTTAATTGCAAGATAGCGATCTTGTTTGATTGTAACCAGAATTTACACTATCATTGATTTCTTCATCGATATTAGATACAGTATTAAATGCAAGAAGATTTTGTTTTTCATGTATACAATTTAATATTCAATTTATTATTAATTTATTTATTGATTTTTTCTTCTCTTTGAGTTTGTCAAGAAAACAAAAAATGTGTATCTTCTTTGAAATGGTATGAAATATGTGCTTCAAGAAAATATTCAATTCGTGCGAACGTTGATACATCGAGAACTCGTCACATTAAATTCTACTGAAAACTCGTCATCGTTTAAGCCTTGCTCGTGCTTAATTTTATTTTTTACGATAAGAACAAAACCCTTATCTGATCTTGTACATCGGTATATATATATTCACACACTAACAGCTACCTATCGTAGAAACGTTCGAAGTCGTCTCTCTTAGAGATAGTAAAAACGAAGAGCATCTCATTCCCGTCGATGTTCTTATTTATTATTATTAATTATCATTATAATAATCAGAATATATAAAATATATTAAAAGTTTTACTTGTCGTTTTTAAAAGAATGAAATAAACTTTAAACAAGCACCCTCCTTATATTTTGTCACTTGGGAGGTAATTTGCGTGAAACAGCAATGAATCATGTCAGTCGTTTTGCAACAAATCGATTTAGAAATTATTTATGGTTTTCAAAACCTTTTTTTCCATACAATATAGGGTATGCAAGTAACAGCTTAGTATTTATTATTCATATAAATAATCGAATACATCGATTTTATATGATTAAAACAATAATTTGTAAAATTCTCAAGTAGTCATTCACGTCACCTTATCGCGTTTCCTGCGACAATATTTTTCGAGTTTTTTTGATCATGCTTATTCATCCTCTTTTTCCTCCCTCCTCCTCTTTCTCACTCTTTACTTTATTCGTGTGACCGTAAACGAGGTATACGTGTCGTTAGCTCTTCCCTTTGCGAGTCACCCATAAGCACGTTCTCTTATCAGCAAGTCGAAATATTAGTTCGAAAACGAGCTCACGATGTTCTTGATTTCTATCGCGACGAATTCTCATCGGTATCACCGAATCGACGACGAACGGAACACGTAAGAACGAGTATCCAGGCAATGTATCGATTCTCGTCTTTAGCTGATTTCATCTCTCTGAGCAAAGGTTGTGAAATCTTCCAAGGAAAATACGTAGGTAATACGTACGTATATTTATACTTTTCGAAAGAAAGAAACCAAATTCGTTTTATATGTTTACCTTGAAATTTTACAATTTCTACGAGATCGATTAATTAATTCGACTTTTACAAAATATTTAATTGTCTTATCCCCTTCGAATGTATTACATCGAGATGATTTTTTCTTGTTCATTTTCTTTTTTTTTACTATATTTTATTATAGAATATTTAACGAAAAATTCTTTATTCTTACATATCCAAACGTTATCTCAACCTCAGGCATTTTTAACTTTTTATCTGTATGGCTCGATCGAGTCCCTGGATGATTGATCGATCGATCGACGAGGAAGATCGATTCGTTATAGAACAATAGAGGAGGGCACGTGTTATGCAAGTGACGATAAAATATCGCTACGAATTAGGATCTATCGTTGAATCCGTTATAAAATTGCATCGGTCATGCGTGTTCTCCCAGTTTAGATCATAAATTTAAAGTAGGTACGTAAGTATCCATTTAACAAATGGGCGAACGTATATGATGAATCAAAAAACATTTCAAATATCGAACGACGAAAAATTGATCATCTTCACGATTAATATTAATCCGTTTGTTAAACAGCATGGATCAAACGATAAATCACATCTGAAATATATATATATATATATATATATATATATATATATATATATATATAAAATGTAATAAACATCCATTTATCATGCATAACGATAAAGTCGAACGATTCGAAACGATCATCCCTTACATAAAAATTGGACTAAAAAAAGATGGAAAATGGCGAATGGAGGCTTAGCTACGATAGCTGACATGATGTCAACGTTAACATAGTCGTCATCATATCGTCATTCTCGACGGCTAGGTGTCACGTAGTCACCCCTCCACATTCACTTCGATTTCATCGCCCTTCCCTCGCCCTTATCTCGTTCGTTGCCAGCTTCATGAGGAGACTCGATAAGAAGAATAAACAAACGGATCCCTCCGCTTGCTTTTTTTCCCTGTCCTCCGATTTTTCTCCCCCTGTTCCTCCATTCCAATCTGTTGGTCTCTTTCTCACAGACACGTATCCATTCCGTCGGCCTGTCTTTCTCCAATAAACACATACACAAACACACACACATACTCATTTTAGGTGTCTTCCAGGCTGCGTATATCTATCCTCCTCGTTCGCTCGCTCTATTTCTTTTTCTATCTATCGATCTAGTTTCTCCGTTCACTCTTATTCATTTTTTTTTCTTTTTTTTTTAACGAAACAAGTATAGGAATTTTCCTTGGTGAACTATTTGTACAAGATTTCTAACGACGAATTTCAATCGTCAAACAAATTCAATTTGGAGTTTTTCATTTCAATAACATTTTTAACATCGTCATTTTCTTCTACAAAAAGATTTTTTCACCTATTCAAAAGGCGATTTTCATTTGTCCAGATTTTAATTCTAGAGATACTAAAGTCATCGAAATATGATCTAATATAAAATATTACAAAGACTTCAGCGTATATATATATATATTGTATCGAAAGAGACAAATTGATCCAACGAGCGAATAAACCGCGAAGCGTACGTTCGTAGCAACGTGTACGATGGTACATGGACAGAGACACAACGCAGGAAGGATAATATCGGACGGAGGAGTGACCAATGAGGTGCGAGGGTCCGCCCAAACGGCTGCTCGAGTTGCTTCCTCCGTCGTTTCGCTGCCTGTTGCAACGCTTTTCTCCCCTCTTTCCCTCGAATCGAATGGTAGACTGCACAATAAACTCTTTCTCTTTCTCTCTCTCTCTCTCTCTCTCTCTCTCTCTCTCTCTTTTTCTTGTTCACTTAAAACCCGCCATCGCTCTGAGTCAAACAAAAGGAATAAGCGAGAGAGACAACAACATTGCTGTTGTTGAATGTTGCCGAGCAAAAAACATTATTTCCACCGACACATCCAAAAGCTCTTCAAACCATCTCTCTTTCTCACTATCTTTATCTTTCTAACTCTCTCGCACTCCGTATGTCGCCTCGTGCTGCACCTCGCGTTCGCTCTCCTCATCAGTTCCACTTGGTTACTCGAACGTCTCGCCCGCCAGTCTGTTTTTTCTCCCTTCTTTCTCCTTCTTCCTGTCATTCGACGACAATTTCTTATTTTCTATCTTATTTATTTGTTTCATTTTTATTTCTATTACTTCTTTTCTTATTTTTATTTATTTATTTTTTTTTTATCGAGTTTGGCGTTTCGGAAAAAAGTGGATATAACGCGTGGAATGTGTCTGTGTATATGTGTGAAACTGAGATAGGGGGAGAGAGAGAAAGAGAAAGAGAGAGAGAGAGAGAGAAAGTGGATTATTGTATGGAAAGAAACGTGAATTAGAAAAGGACAGAAGTTCTCGCAGAGCAAATGCGACACACGGTTACGGAGGTAATTTTTACTTGTTTGTTTGTTTGTTTGTTTGAAAAAACTTGTAGCTTTTCATTACTTTATCTTAACTAGCGATCGTCTTTTCGTTATTTACACTTTATTGATTAGTGATTAAATGAAATCGAAAGAACGTTTAGGATCGTTTCGCTTACATGCGCTCATAACATTATTGTAAATATCATTAGTATTTTATAAATAGAAACTTCGGTTTTATTTTGCTGTTGTTGATTTATATATATATATATATATATATATACATACATATCATAGTATATTTATAATATATGTATATATATATATAAATGTATCACAGTTATCGAGATAGATATAATTAAGATATACGATCATTTGTATGAATGACAACTATTTCATTCATGTAATACGGTAAGTGATACTACTTTCAAGCTCTACTATTTATGGTATGAAATATAATGACGTAAAAGTTTCTTTCATCGATATTTACTGTATTTAAATCAGATACTTAAATCAATATCACCCGAATGTAATTACGAATCATCATTCATTTATTCGTTCTCTCGGCCGCATTTATTCAAATATACGTGATGACAATTGTTTTAAAACGAGAGAAGAACGAAAGAGAGAGAGAGAGAGAGAGAGAGAGAGAGAGAGAGAGAGAGAGAGAGAGAGAGAGATAAAGAGAATAATAAGTTCCATAGTAATGAATTACAGTTTGAATACCGATTTGTTTGAATTTGGACAAGAAATAGTTAAAGGGTTAACTCGGCTTTTACGAATTCATTCACGAGTCATAGTGTAAGAAAGAAAGGATGTTAAAGAGAGGAGACGAAAAATTCGGTTTAAAAATTCGGTCAACTTGAAAGCGATCGTAAAATGTTCTCCGCGCAAACGCGCGATCTCGGTAAACTCTTCTTTAAAGGAATATCGTCGAAAGTTGTCTCGGAGAATGTTGTCCGGCCGTGTCGATGATCCGGCGGAAATCGTGCGAGGTCTTTGCCAAAGAAGAAAGAGTCATGTCGCGTGCTCGAACCGGAAGTCGAACGTCTGACGAATCTCCGAACGGAAGTGTGACGCGTACATTGCAAATAGAACATCTCCGAACATTTTTCTTGAGACGGACGAGGTGTGTCGTCGGTACTCTACCTTTCTTCTCTCCCTCCCTCTCCCCCTCCTCTTCCTCCTCTTCTTTCTTCACCTTCTTTTACCTGTCCTGTGTCATCGTTCAGCACACTCTCTAATTCTGTCTCTGTCTTTTTCAAACTGAACCCAACGTGTCGCGTGCCCAAACGAGATTTCTAGTCCCGCCAACACCGTTCAAGGGGATGACTAATATTATCTTTGAACGAATCGATTCGTTCGATTTCCCGTTTTGAAAACCTTCACTTTCTTTTTTTACCGTTTATCATTGATCACCGATCGATAGTTTTAATAATTCGAAAATTAATAGGATTAATAAGAATTAATTCATAAAAATTTGTTTGTGCATACGCGCGTGTATGTCTGTGTGTGTGTGTGTGTTTTAGGACATGATGAAGGAGACATTGGTTAAGCAGGACATAAAGATAGAGTGGGAAGGGCATCGTTCCGGCGAGAGTTCCCCTCAATTACACGTCACGGAAGAACCCTCTGATAGTCCGCAAAGTGTTATCACTTCGAAGAGACACGTCAGAACGATCACTACGGCAGGACATATCACGGAAAGTATTGCCGAGATCGAAGCTGAATCCTCGGACTCGAATGCTGTCTCGAGTAATCTTCAACAAGCCATGCGCCAACATCAACATCAACACTCGGATCAAGATCAGAATGTATATCAAGACGAGCAACAGCAACAGCAAACGCAACAACAGTACGTGCAGATTTCTCATGCGAATAGTACGGAGGAACAGCAGAGAGATGGAAACGATCAGCAGCAACATGTTGTCTATACTGCTAGAAACGGTCAGGACGGTGGCGTTGAGGTTACTGATGGTGTTGATTCAACGATCACTCTGACCGTTAAAGAATCACCTAGGTATTTATCATCATTATCCATATAACCTTAATCGTAAAGTAAAGTTGTAAGAAATTAATTTTCATCGTAAATTTTCCCTTATCGGGATATGATCAATTTAACGATTTTTCTTTGGAAAGATACGAGACAACCGGGGGAACAACCGAGAGGAACGAAGTGGGCGGCCGTATCTACGCGTACACTAGCGACGATCAGGAGCTAAGGAGGGAAAATCACATGATCACGATGCAAGTTCAAGACAATACACGTCGTGGTCAACAAACAACGACGCATCACAGGTTCAGTCCTCATGAGAGCAATCATAGTACCAGCAACACAGCCAATAGTACACCCAGGTATCAAACATCACCGGTTCTTCAAACCACGGAGGATTACGAAACGTCAGGGATGGTTAGCCAGTCTGGAGGGAATGTACAGCTGAGTTCACCCGCACCCAATTATTCTCCGCCAATCGATGGAATACGAACGAATCAACATCAACAGCAATTGGTCGCCGCTGGTTATTCCGACGCAGCTGTCGCCGCGACGATCAAATACGATACCGAAGTAGCCGTTGCCACGGAAAATATCAAAGTTTCGAGTACCTATACAACCCTCGAGACCGTCGCTATACCACCCTCGCAGACGGTTCAATATACTCAATATATATCTGGTAGTGAAACTTTCCAACAGGCGCCAACGTATACATATCCAAAACCTGAACTTTTTATCACTTATCCACCCGCTAGTCAGCCTGGATCCCGAGGCGCCGAAGTTAGTATTTTTAATGTTTCATTATTTTTAAGAGTATTAATATTGAAATAATATTTGAACAAACGTTACAAGTACATGACATCTTTTTTATTCGGCAGGTCGAGTCTCCCAACAGTGCCTACATCAAAGGTGACCCAACGTTAGCTTCGTCATTAGGTACGACCCGTGCAGTCTCTCTTCATTACGAACAACCAGGCTCACCGGGATCTCAAGTGACACTTTATGGACCCAGTACAGCTACTTCTTATCAATACATCAAACCGAGCAATGATCCTTACTGGCCTTCTAGCAGTACACCATCTCCACCAACGTCTCTCGAATACGTTCAAACTTATCCGAGCGTAACTACGATAGTTAGCGACGCTGCAAATATGCAACTCTATTCGGGCGGTGGTTACAGTGTCGCAACAGCTGCTGGAAATGGTTTATCTGGTCCTTGGCAGGCCCTACCAAGTGCCGAAGAAACCTTCGACGGTGCCGTGATAGCAAGCGAACCAAAGGACTGCTTAAACTGTGCCACCACCATGACACCTCTGTGGAGACGTGATGGTACCGGACATTATCTTTGCAGCGTGTGTGGTATTATCAGCAAGATGAACGGCACCAGCAGACCACCGATCAGATGCGGCAAACCAAAACAGTCGGTCGCGCCGGTAAACATTGTGCGAATCTTCATCATAGTTACACTTTTGTCGTTGTTGCCTATGCGTGTATGTATACGCCTTAGTCATAAATGTCTCTGTCTCTTTTCAACGAATTTCTCGTTATCTTATGGCCGTACGAGGCTCAAACTTTTGTTCTAATATCATCAAAATCACATTAGCCGATTCTGTTTAAACGAAATGCGATATACGTTTGTTGTCAAGCTACAGTTGCGTATTCGTGCGAATCATTGTTTGCGATTAGTCAGTCACGAAGATAATTTCTGGTATCGTGGAAACAAATGAGAAATAATTATGAGATCTAGTTCTTCTTCTTCTTATTTTTTTTTTTTTCTTTTTTGTCTCCATTCAATCAATGGACAGAAAGTTTGACCATCGGCGAAACGAGGTCAGCAATGTTTGTGCTGATAAATGTTCTTGTCCGTGGTACAACTTGCATGACTTCAATATTAAGTAATGTTTGTAGTTTTCCTTTACGTGCGCGTCCCCCGCGTTGATTCAAGACAGTGAGAAGACGTTCGTTATCTTTCAACGAGCAAATAACCACTCTCGGGACTCACGGCGGCTGTTGTTTGCTCTAGTTTCCTTACCCGGAGCACACTCCCATTTTCGTGATCTCGAACGTCAAGCGAATCGTTCAGATTTTCTCTAAAAACTTATTGCTATTGACTGTTCGAAAAGGATATCGCATCGATATTTCCCATATCATTTCTGGGTTTAAATCGTTTTTGCGATGAAAAATATATTCCTGCTAAGGATCCGTCGTTTTTATATTACAGGCTGGTGTACGAAGGACAGGAGTGCAATGTGCGAACTGTAGAACGAGTAACACGACTCTATGGCGACGAAACAACAACGGCGAACCCGTTTGTAATGCTTGTGGTCTTTACTTCAAACTGCACAACGTAAATATCAAATAATTATATTAGATAATTATTAATTAACAATTATCTCTTACATACAATTTATAAGTTCTATTTGGGAAAATCGCATTGAAAAAGATAATACATTTCTTTTATATATATATATATATATATATATATATATATATATATATATATTCGAATAAAATGCAAACTTATGAAGAAAACAATTGTTTGCATTTTGGTCCACTTATTTGAGGTTGATAAATTGTTTGCACAATTGCTGGTTAATTAACCATGAAATTGTTTATAAAGTTGTATTAAAAAGGTATTAGGCGAAGCTTCTCTGACAGGTCATCTTGAAGAGACGTCAAACTTAGAATCCTTATCTCTCTTTCTCTCTCTCTCTCTCTCTCTCTTTCTTTTTCTTTCTCTTTTATCTCTCTTCCTTTTTAATTAAACAAATGATTAGAAGAAATCTTATGAAAAAAATCATTCGGATTAATCAGATTTATATACGTACAATTTTGAATGAGCAGCAGACATCGTGAGTAGTCAAGATCGTCTCGTTGATCGTCTTTACGTAAGAATGCGGAGCAAATAGGCTGATATCGGGCAAAGTAAAAAGAAGATAGAAACGTTGACAGGGAACAATAAAAGACGTAGGTTAAAGCAAATGCAGTAAAAGCGGTAAATAAAGGAGGTCGAATCTCTCTCTCTCTCTTTCTCGCGGCAGTTATATGGTCCTGTGTACTTTAAGAATGTGTCATCTCTCTCTCTCTCTCCTTCTCTCTCTTTCTTTCTCTCTTTTTTTACTTCTCTTCCTCTCTCTCTCTCTCTCTCTCTCTCTCTCTCCATTCTCTTCGTGCTCTCACTCTTTTTCTTTTTCTCTTTGCACGCAAGACCCTTGCGTGGGTTGACAACAGTATATAAAGAGGCGCAAAGCTAGCACACGCAAAATAAACAAGTCATCTCCGGTCTCTGCTCCTCTCCGTTTTACTCCTGAAAACGAGTAACCGAACGAAATCGAAGGAGAAATTTCGTTAACGAATATTTTTACATCCTTTTAAGACGTTTCTTGTTTCATCCTCTTAATATTTCTTTTCGTCGAAGATACTTTTTCCTTTTTTTTTTGTTTTTTTTTTTCATGTTAATACTTTCAATTTTGATCAATTTAAAAAAAAAAAAAACTAAAAGGTTAACGTAATCTTTCAAGTAATCATAGATCATACGCTTCTTTTGATACTTTAATGACGTATTATAAAATAGCGTTTGAAATATGGTCAATTTTTTTTATCAATCGGTTCCCGATACTTATCGTTCTCTCGTTTAAATGACTCGTTTGGTAGCCGGATTGAAGTATTATCTTACATTGGCATTCATTTGCTGTAGTCGTCTTAAGAGGATAAAAAAAAAATATTGGAAAAAAGAAAGCGAAAGAATAAAGAGAAAGAAAAGAAATCGATTAAAAATGTGAGAAAAAAAAGAAAGAAAGGAAAAAAAAAGAAAGGAAAAAGAAAAAAATAGTTCGCTTGCATCGGAGATATAAAAGTAAAGTTAGTCGGAGTTATTATTGCACGATAATTTTCTATCGATTCTCGATCGTCATCGATTCGACGAAGACAACTTTTTTGAGTTTACCCTTTCAAGATAGAAGGGACGTGCAAGGTACTCGGACGGTACGGTGTAAATCATTTTTAATTAACATTAATCTCGTTGTGACTGGTCAGCTAGGTCTTATCACGGACTTTTTTTCGATCGCTAGGCTACGATAACGGAGCCAGTTGAATTGTTTTTGTAACGTGCTCGAGACATTCTTTCCTTGAAAGCGCGGAGAGTCAGATTATCGTCGAGAGATCTTCTCGCGGTGCTCTGTTCGAACAACAAATTTAATTAATTCGGAGAGTATACAGAGGGGAAACTTCGGAATTGCCTAAATATCAATTATCGTATCGTTTTATTACGCGTGACGACGATGCAAATAAAAGTTTTTTTTTCTTGTTTTTTTCCCCCCTTTGATTCTTTACAAGATTACTTCAACGACGCGAGTAGTAATAATCCGTCACAATTTCCATCGTTATTATTATTATTTCTTTATTTCATTTTCTCCTCATACTTATGTATATATGGACAATCCTTGGTAACGATTAATTGCAGCAATGCATATTGGGTTACATTTATTGCATTGATAGATTGAAAACTCTGCTTTTTATAATATTGTTTGTGTCAACATTATCTTCTTGCCACAATTCCTTTTTTTCACTTCTTCAGCTAGTTTTGCGTACTTTCTTTTTTTCTTTCTTTCTTTATCATCATCATCATCATCATCATCATCATCATCATCATCATCATCATTATTATTATTATAACAGAAATAATATCTTCATCAACGTTATAAAATTATTATCACATTTTGTGTTCCTTTTTTTATATCATTATTATTTCTTTCCTTTAATTTAACCAGGTAATACATAGAGTAAATGAATTACAGGTTAACAGGCCATTGAGCATGAAAAAGGAAGGAATACAAACTCGAAAGAGGAAGCCAAAGAATAATTCGGGCGTAAGCGGAAATCTTCCTGGACCAAGTGGTATCTCCAAGACCGAGATTAAGTCCAGCTTACTCGGTGAGTCTCTGGTGAGCAAGTTGCATTATTTCGCTACGATTTACTAAAAAAAAAGATGTATTTCAAATTTCCTCTATTTTTTTTTCATTTCTTTACTCCCTTTATTTCATCAAAACACATTTATTTTTTTTTAAGTTAGTTTAAATCATTCGATTAGGTGTACCTACAGGCAAAAAAGATTTGCGAGAAGATAAACGTTTGATTTGCCTTATTTTTTCGCGTTCGTTGGAAAATCTTTTTTCTGTTTTTTTTTTCTTTTTCTTCTTTTTCTCTTCTCGTCGTTCAGCGACAGACAGATCGAGCTATCTCGCACAACTACGATGTATTATCTTTTAGAGTACACAATATATTTCTATGTAGCAGATATATAAAAGACGGATATAATGTAATTTCACGGCGTCCATCGTGAAAAATAAATCGCACTCTTTTTCTCTCTCTTTCTCGGATTCACGATCGCTATGTGAGATAACGATAAGTGCTTTTCCTTGAAGAATCGATTGAGGGAAGGAAACGAGAAGAGGGAGAAGGCGTGATCACTATCTCTCTCTCTCTATCTCTCTTTCTCTCTTTCTCTCTTTCTCTTTTTCTATCTCTCTCTTTCTCTTTTACTTGTAGTTTTAACTATAATCTATTGATAATATGTTTCATTTAATTCATGAAGATGACGATTTCAAAATGGACAAAGATATACCGTCTTAAAAATATTTAATTTGAACTCGTCCGATTATAATATAGAAAGAAAAAGTAAATTTTAGATTCATGCTCGATAATGCAATGATGATTATGATGATGATTATTATTATTATTATTATTGTTATTATAATAATTATTATTTTGTTTTTGATTTTACCTTTCCTTAGACTTTTGAGGCGATTGAACCCACCAAGTTTAATTTTGCTTTTACTATCATTATTATTACTATTATTATTATTATTATTATTATTATTATTATTATTATTATTATTATTATTATTATTATTATTATTATTATTATTATTAATTTATTACTTCTGAAATATCAAATAATAAAAGAAAGAAGAAAAGAAAAAAAAATGTATCGGATTAAATAGGAACATGCCGAAAGTCTTATCGATCGACGTTTTGTTTTGTTTGTTAACATTGCAGTGGACTCGTTGCAGTTGAACATGTTTGCAAGCGGGGGTGGGGGTGATGGGGTAGAAGAGCATTGTCTTCCTGTAGGTACACCAACAACGGCACAATTAGGGCACGCACATTCGCCCCTCACATTACCTACTGTCGCCGTATTGAATCGTCAAACTACCCTTACGTAAGTGAGCAACTCTCGTTACGCGTAACATCTTCTTAAGAAATATTAAAGTTCGATCGAGGATATAAAGGGATTCGAAAGAAAAAAAAGACAAAAGAAAAGAAAAAAAGACGAAATCGTAAAATAAGCCAATAATTTTTATTCGACGAAGTAAAAGAGACATCTCGCGTTGATATTTTCTACTTTATATCTCCCGTGTTCATCCGGTTACATCGAATGATTTACATTTATTTTTTTCTCGTTTATGCTACATAAGTATATATATATATATATATATATATTTATTTATTTATTTATTTATTTATTTATTTTTCCTTTTTTTTTTTGAACAGTTAACTAATTTTTATTGACCATTTTGCAGCGTGCCTCCACTAGAACCAATCACTAGTCAACCCAGCGGTGACCTGGTCTCGGTTATAACTTCAACGACGACAGTACATGCTGAGAGATCGTAGAATTGTTCCTTTTCTCTCACTCTCTCTCTCTCTCTCTCTCTCTCTCTCTCTTTTCTATAAGATTAATAAGAGAAGAAAACAAAACGTATGTATGTATATAGGGTACGTACGAGATGGTCTTGTCGAAGCTTCTTCGTTGACTCTCCGACAATGATAGAGACAGGCTCGAAAATGAGAAAGAAGACTTTCTTGTTTAGAGAAACGGATTCTCGTAAAAGAAGGAAAACGAAAAAAAAAAAAATAAAAAACGAAAAAACAAAAAGGAAAAAGAATAGAATATACAAAAGGAATAATAAAGAAATATTTTATAGGGAAAACGGGGAATCGCTCGCGCTCCGTTTAATTTCAATGTTAGTGCTATGAATCGGTATATGCGTGATTTAAGCCTAATCATTTTGCTGTATCCTAGCAACTATTGCAAATTAAAGATATTGACATCGATACTATATTCAATCCAACAACGATATTGGAAAGATAAAAATATATAAATCTAACAAAAAAAAAATAAGTTATTTACGATGTTTTTGATTATTAACATCAAATTTGTTACTACCGATGGATACGCGTTAGGAATATGGTTAAAATTTTGTAATCGACATCAATATTTCTTCGTTCAGCGATCAGCATAAAATGTTAAGCACAGTATGTATGTAAGTACTTGGCTATGTGTGTATGTATGTATGTACAATGCTCTAAAAATTCTTATATTTTCGTGATTTTCCATAACGCGATCTTGCTTTAAGAGATATGCTATCTTAAGACGCGTGTCTTTATGGTTTTCTATTTTTCTCCTTTTACCTTCTTTTTTTTTTAAATCTTTTTTTTAGATCAAAATTGATACGTTGTACAAAGCGTTTCCTTTTGGGCTTTTCTATTTGTTTAAAAAATCATGTATCATTAGAAAGCTTAAAATTGAGGAAAACGAGAGATAAGAAATAAAGAAAAGAAAAGAATAGAAAAAGAAAAAGAAAAGAAAACAAAAAAAAATTATTTAGAGACGAAAGTTTGGATTTTACGAAAAATTTTCAATTTATTTTATCACGAATCGATGTTATTAACTCGTGTATTTTTAAAAGTAGGCGTCTATTGTAAATAGAATTCTACATTACGGCGTCCAAAGATACACAAGGCATCCTTTAAATTTTATCCAAAGAGTAATATATAATATATTTGTGTACTACTAATATGTAAGAACGTGACCGTAAAGAGGTACAAGAAATTACGAATAAATTTATTTCACATAACGAAAAAATTAAAAGTCATCACTTCGTCACGCAAAAATAATTTGATCAGTTGATCTTTCTTAAAGCTATCATTTTAAAAAAAACAAGATCATTATCGAGAATAAACAACTTCCGAACTATTGATTAGAAAAAAAATCTCTTTTTAAGTTCCAAGGGCGATGATATTCACGCTGTTATCGCTTATAGAATGTTTTCTTGCAATATTATGACCCACAGCGATCGCAGAAGATTCGATAAAGATTTTGCAAAAACAAATTATCTTGTTAAATGTATTCTCAAATTATGTCTCCGAAAGAAGTTCGATTCCGACAGAATTAAACACTAGGATAAATAGTCTCCATGGAGATCAGACTCTATTCTTTGTTTATATATATTTTTCTTTACGACAGAATTTCTCGAGCAATTCATTGTTGCTCCACTTTTGTGTCGGTTCAAGGAAACACATTTTTTTTACGATTTCGAATCGACTTATTAAAAGCTACGTATATGATCCTTGATGGATCATCCATTCGATCAATCCTTTCGCCAAAGGTATGAAATCCTCGACGAGGAACAAAATAGGGAACATTTGTTCAGTTCTTATAAATTGACGACAAAACCTGAAAAAAATACATTCGTACAAAGACTATCGTCGAGTAAAAATTACAAAACATATCAGGAAATGAACATTATAAAAAAATTAATTACTTTTTTTATAGAATTCACAAGTTTCAATCTTTCTTTCATGCAATTTTTTTTTACGAAATTGTAGTCTTCGAGATATAGGTGGTTATAAGGTACTCCCTTGTGGAGCTGTTGGTACATGGCATTCATCTGCATGTACCCTATATACTCCTGGACGACAATACGTTCTGACGAAAATTTACTTTTCTTTTGTACCGATAGAATATACTTCGAAGCATTTGATTCATGTAAGTAGAACATTTAACGTATTTTGTATCCTGGCTCTTGTTTCGCAATTTGGAGTTTCTCAAAGACATTATTTTCTGTACTTGAAATTCACCAAAAAGATGACTTTATAATAATAATTATACCACATTTTTTTTTTCTTCAAGGTATATTATCGTGTCTGTTAGCCTATGAATAAATAAAAAATGGGAGAAAATACAAGACAAAATTTTGAAAATATTTTTCTTTAATCTGCACACACACACACACACACACACACACACACATATATATATATATATATATTACACCAATGGAAATAACATATCAATCTCTAATTAAAATGGGTTAAAGACACAAAGAAATAGTTTATAAATTTTCTATCTCCGTAGATCGGTCCGATACACAGTTAGATTTTATATACTTAAGGAAATTTTTATTTTCTTCAGAAAGATTCTCCATTTCGTCATTAATGCACTAAAAAATTTGAAAAACAATAATAATTGATAAAAAACAAATTTCGTTCTTACGATTAGAGAAAATAATAGAATAAGTTACCTCATTTTTCTGCACATTAGCAATGGTATACATTTCATTATCGTCAACGGAATGTTCTCTCGAACATTTAAAGTGCACATCAATTAGAGAAGCCTTTGCAGCGAGCAAAGTACTCAGTTTTTGCAGAAACAGCGAGATTCCTGTGTAAAATGTCTTCATAAATTGTGACTTTGAACGCTCAATTTCAACGGAATTAGTCAATAACATAAATAATCCATGGAGCCCAGACTCAATTCTTCGTTTACATATTTTTTCCACAATAGGATCTCTTGAACAATCATCGTTAAAATCAGGCGATGAGAAAACGAAGAATTTTATGTTTGTAAGACAGAGTCTTCTGCTTTCTTCGTCGAGTATTTTAGTGATTTTAGAACATTCAGGAGGAGAAGTTGACAAATCCATTGATGTTCTTTGTAGGTCAAAGATAGCTTCGAGTTGACCAAGAGAAGCGGCTTCTTCTAGCAGGTTATCAACGTTTGTCGCTTTGCTCATGTCAACTTCTTCGCGAACGATCACCGTTGCTCCACTTTCACGCCATTTAAGCACATAATTTTTATAATCTCGGTTTGACTTATTAGCAGCTATGAATAATTTCTTAACTCCTTGCTTGATCATCCATTCGATCACTGCTTTACCAAAGATATTGAAACCGTCAACAATGAAGTAACATTTGTCGCTATGGAAAAATAAACGAGGAACGAAATAAGAACGTTTCCTCATTTCTTGTAAATTGACGAGAACCTGAAACAAAATACATTCGTGCAATCATCGTTAATAAAATTCAACCTGTCGAGAGATGAACTTCATAAAATATTAATTACCTTTCCATAATGTTCACAAACTTCGATCTTTTTTTCTAAATTTTTTTCGGGGAAATGAAGTCTTCGAGATATTAGCGGTTTTAAGGTACCTGCTTGTAGAGCTGTTTTCATCATATTCGCTATTTCTCTGTTTTTATTCGATGAAAAATTAAGTATATTCTGCAAACAATAGCTATATGCTTTAATGTCGTTTAGAAAAGCACATGGGCCAAAAAATTTGTGGTAAGATTCTTTAGAATCGAAAACCAATACCGAATTTCTATGTATTTTGATAATTTCTAGACTAGATTCAAGCTCGTTCAAGGCCGAATAGCTTGCAACTACGAGGTCCATTTTGTTTTTTATAACAGTTCCAAAGAGAACTTTAAAGTTATCAATATGAATAATATGAGAATCTGGTAAACGTGGTTGAATCAATTTAATGACTCGTTTTTCGGCTTCCGTTTCGTAAGTCGTATAGACATCAAAATTATACGATAAAGATAGATTGATAAGAGCTTGTCCTATGTCACTAGCACCAAAGTGTATCAAAACAGTTTTTGTTCTAGTAAACCAATACGAGTTTGAATGTAAAATGCAGAAAGCTGTGAAATAAGCTTGAGGCATTGTTGCAGCATCTTCGAAGCTCAAAGAGTCCGGTATCCTCCAAGTAAAATCCGGATCGGGACTAATCTCATTACTAATTGTTAAGTTCTGAACAAGTCCCATTACTCTATGACCTTTTTCATCGGTTCCTGAATATTCTGTGATACATATCTGAGAATCTAAACTGACTTCATTGTTCAACCAGTACTCGTAATTATTTAAATCGAATGCAGCGCACTCTACTTTTACAATACTCCTATCCTTCTCCTTGATCAATGGTAATTCTTCTATCAAGGCTAATGAACCTGATTTCTCAATATTAGCTCGCCAACGTGGTGAAGATATAGATTTCTCAGGATATGGCATCCATCTGTATGTGCCCCATACACTATCGGATGATAATACGTTCTGGCGAAGGTTTAATTTTATCTGGTTTCTATAAAATGTATCCTCAAGTGAAAATTTCGGTGCTTTTGAATTTTGTAAGTCGAAAATTTGAAGTTTTTTGTATCCTGGCTCTTGTTTCAGAGCCCGGATTGTCTCAAAAATATCATTTTCTATAATTGTATTCATTAAAAAGATGACCTTGTCATAGTTAGAATCTCTTAAGCTCTTTTTCAGCCGATCAATATAATTGTCTTGATGTTTAACGACAATTGATTTATTTGCATCCTCTACTTTTCGTAGAAGCAAGACTATTCGGCCAAGAGCTATTTTTTTCTTTAGAACCAGGTTTAATCCTATGCTTGCGAATGCTGCAATCGTTTTATCTTGATCCTCCATTTTTACGTTTGTCAATAGAAATGATTCTCTACTGATATTATTAATAAATTTCTTTATATCGTTAAAATGGGTGTTGTCGATGATCATCAAATTAAAATTTTCTTCAAGCGTTTGAATAAGATTCTCTTTAGCAACGCATTTTATTTCAAAGCTTTCTTTTATTGTCTTCAAGGTGTTTTTGAGACTCTCTAAAATAATGTCTTGATCCTGTTTTGATTTTTCTATTACTATTATCTTCCCCGTAGCATTTTCGTACATATTTTCCGATAGTAATCCCAATATCATGTAACAAACGTTAACCATATTCATCTCCGTTTTGTCAACATTCGGTAGAAATCGAACTTCACTCGCCAGTATTTTGAAACTTAAATCCAGTGATGCTACTTCTTTAAATGTGACACCACTCACAGCTATTCCTGAGCAATTTATCACATTGATCCGTTTGTTGTACTTCATTGGTAGTGCTGAAAATGTGTAATTCGTAATACATAAAAAAATATTCCGTATGAATAAAAATCTGTAATGGATAAAAAAAAATAGACTTACCGTTCCCGTTTCTTTCTTTTGTGAATTTGTCCATATCGATGACGATCTTTTGTATCGTATGTGGCATCAAAATATTTTTATTACTGTTACTGAAAATATGCACTTGAAATAATCCTTCTAGTAACAACGTCCAATCTTTGTTCCATGTAAGTGTACCATTGGAACATGATGAAGACAGTCTATCGATACGATTATAATATTCTCCATATTCGTAACCACGCAGAAGTAGATCGTCGTAAATATCTTCTTTTTTTATAACTTCACTTTCTTCTTTTAATGAACTTATATTTGCAATTTCCATGATTGATGTTTTCGTTTTCCGTATAATTCCAGACGCTATTATATTTCCATGTACATTTTTTATTTCAAAATTTCCCGAACCTGAAAACGAAAATTCTTTTTATTATAAGTTGATGAAACAAAAATTTATGACTGCTACGGTTACCTATCATCACCATGATGAGTAATGCAATATCATTATCGAGGGGGACTCTTAGTATTACATTGTTAATATGAATATTCTCAAATACAATAGATGTGTTAGTCATATCATCCTTATTTATATAATTTAAATAAATATCCGCAACCAGTTTCAAATATACGCTAAAGGGTAGAATCACATCTCCACCAATTCTGAAGTCTTTTAAAAAATTGTATTCCGTCGACATTAGATTCATTTTAATTGTATGTTCTGATTTTATCTGATGCTTTGTTGTGTAGAAATTGACGTACCTATGAAAATAAAAATGTAGTATATTGTATACTAGTTAAATAGAAGAATTTAATACTATACTTACCAATCGGTGGTATGTTCCCATTGTATAAGAGAAGAAATCGATGAAGTACCCGTAGAAACAGGATATGGGACTCGTGGATAAAGCTTTTCCGGTTCAATGAGATATCCCAAATTATAAAGCTTTCCTAGGGCGGTTAGAAGTAAAGATGTATTGTCCTTATGGTTTCGTCTCGTTAATGCTAAATTAATGCAATCGCTATGCAATGATTTTCTAAGAATAGCCTAAAGAATGCAAAGAAATGATTTTAATAGTGCAAATAAATGCAATTTAAATGTTTCTCCATTTGTTAACAAACCTGAAGAAGTCCATGGGGTGAAATTTCAATGGTTATTGCGTTTTTTGGTACCATTTTCAATACTTCTTCGAATAAAACGGGAGAAAGAAGATTATTGGTATGGTATTCTGCCGACGACAGGCGCGCTTTATTCGAATTCCATTCACTTTTCGGAATAGACGTGCATATCCAGCGATTACTGCGAGTTTTTGGATGAGAAATCACTTTTTGCAAGTATTCCAACAATTTTGGACCAGCCGGTGCAATGTAACGACTGTGATATGCAATATTACTAGATGGCACGATTTTAGCGAAAATATTTTTATTCTAATATAAAAAAAAGAAGAGGAAATAAAAGAAAATGTTAATTTCCCAACAATATTATTAATATCGTCCCTTTAACAGTTTCTTAAACTTTACCTGTAATTCTTTGACAAAAGCTTTTATGGATTCGGTAGGTCCACTTATGGTAGAACTATCAAGGCCATTGTGACAAGCAACGTCGATGTCCTCGGGACAAAGATGTCGCACCTGTTCATAGCCAAGACCAACTGCTGCCATAGTCCCATGTATCAAATTGCTTTCTATCGATGCCAGACCTCGAGATAGAGCACTCAATATCATTTCCTCAGCGGTGAAACAACCATCCGCATAAGAACAACCCAGTTCACCAACAGAGTGTCCAATTATATAATGCGGTTCAACGCCAACTGCATATAAAATATCTACGAGGCCGATCTATGAGAAAGTAATAAAGAACAATATAATTGAAAAAAATGCTGGACGGGGTAGAATATTTAACAAGCAATTACTTGTATAGCCGCTATTCCCACAAAAGAATGTACAATATTGTCGTATATTGTCGGATCGTTATCGCATATAATACGCTCAATATCATAACCTCGAGGTTTTAAAATTTTATCGCATTTTTTTATTGCTTGTGCAAATATTGGTATCTTCATTAAAGATTTACCTACAGAGAAGATCACAAGGATATCATTTTAAATGTATAAATTGTTTTTTTTTTTAATTAATTTAAAGAATTGTTACCCATGCCAGTCCATTGCGATCCCATTCCTGAGAAAACAAACCAAATCTCAGAAGATCTGTCAGAAATAGGTATTATTTCTTCTGACGCAATCGCTGATTCTTCTTCTTCAACTTCAGAAAATATTGTATAACCACGAAACAGACTATTATTGAATGGTTTATTAAATACGTCGCAAATTAACTGACCCAATTCGTCGTCACTGCGGTTTTTCTTCAACTAAATTTAAAATGGAAATAAATTATGACGATTAAGTCTGATAAACTCTGTTCTAATACCAGAACTTACATTATTAAAGATCAATGAAACCATTTCCTGGGTTCGAGCAGAAACTACGTAAAGTCGTGGCATTGCGTTTGGTGAAAGCTCTCTTTTCCTTTTTTCTTTCTTATAACGTTTTAATATAATATGAGAGAATGAACCCCCGATGGAGCAAGTGTTTACGGCAGCATAATCATCCGTCCAAGGTGTTGGTTTTGTAACGACTTTTACGCGTCCATCGCGAAGACATTTAGCATCCTCCGGAGGTTCGTCGTAATGAAGATTCGGAGGTATAACTCCTGTCTGCATAGCAATGATTACCTAGAAAAAGTGAAGTGAAATTAATCCATAATGATTCCAAATAAATAAATATTTCAAGTATTCTCAGCTGAATTACCTTAATGATCGAATTTATAGTATTATTGCATATTGCATGACCAATGTTTGACTTTACTGAACCGATTAGAAGAGGATTAGAGGGACTTCGATCTTGAGCATAAACAAGATCTATTGCCTTTAATTCCTCGCGATCTACATCCTTGATCGCCGTACCATCGGCCTCGATGTAAGTAACATCGCTAGGTTTTATACCGCACTGTTTCAACGTCTGCTTCATCATTTTCGCTTGGAATTCGCCCGTAGAAAACATGCAACCATTTCTCTTGTTTATTTCACCATTAATTGTTCTTGAATTAACAATCTCAGCGTAAATCCGCTTTGCGTCTTTGGCTTTCTGAAGGAAAATAACACCTATCGAATCGCTTCGCGTGAATCCAGAAGCTTTAGCGTCAAAAGATCTATTAACGCCGTCTTCCGACAACAAACCTAACAATTAAATGGTTTACTATAGTTGTTATTTCTTCAACAGTAGAATTTTTTTTTTTTTCACTGCATTTGAAATCCCAATGAACGCTTGAAAGTTAAAATTCTTTAGACGAATTTAATTTTTCTTGCAATATACAAGTATTGGAAAATTCAGAATAATCATTTAGCTACTTTTGTTTACTTTATTCATTTCGTTTTACCTAATTCAAACATATGATAAGATGTTTGTGGATGCAATGCTAAGTTTCCAGTATCAATGATCGCGTTATCGCACATTCCACTCTTTATGGCTTCATAAGCTTTAGTAATAGCCAATCCACTTGATGTGCAACCAGAATCAATAGTACAGCTTGTGCCTATCACTCCCAAAGTGAATGAGGTCCGATTTGATATCATAGCACGACAGCATCCTAGTAGATTTTGTCCATTTTGCTACGTTTACAAGAAAAAGTATAATTCGCCTAGCACTTCTAAATGATGATGAAATCTTCAGTACGAATTTATTTACTTACCTCTAATTTTTCGTAAAATAGACATTTATCTGATTCACTCATCGACAGTGCTCCAAAAACAGCGGTATTCATATTTCGCAGGTCTGAAGGATTTATTCCAGCATCACAGATTGCCTCGAACATAACTTCCAAAATTAACCTGCTTGTTGGTTCCATGTACTCGGTGAGTTTCGAATTGATGCCGAAAAAAACATTGTCAAACTTCGTTATCTCCGATAACGTCCCAATACACGATGGAATTTTTCTATTATCTGACGGTATTAATTGATTAGACTCATAAAGTAAAAATCTGCTGAAATAGAATATATCTTTAAATTAAAATTGATTTTATGTATGTTTACTTATGTTCCATCTTTTGTGATTCGAGGATACGCAATCTACACCCTTCATAAGATTTTCCATCAATTCATTGATATTGTCGCTTTTAGGAAATTTCCCAGATATTCCAGAAATGACAATTGCATCATCATCCAAGTTCTCCATAGTCATAATTATTTCTAAATTCTGTAGTCTATAGCAAAATATAAAAAAAAGAATCAAAGTATTGATACGAATTAACCAACACAACTGCCAGCAATGTAATAATGAATTGACGCGGTTTAACTTCTTATAGTTTCTTTGTCTTCTAATCAATGCAGTGGGCTTGAATTAATTTTCATTAACAATGCTATCGTAAGTTGGAATTATTGGCAATAAGACGTAATATTAAGAATATACTAGGTATTATGTAAATTTATTATAAAATTTAAATTTAAAATGCATTCATTTATTCGATGTCCTTGCGTTTTTATACCTCCATTTTCATATTAATGACGTTACTTCATTATAACGAGACGTAACCTATGTAGAACGGAAATAATGATATATATTGGGTGTCCCATTTTAAACGATATGGCCAAATTAATTGTTATATAAATTCATGTTTAAAATAGAAGTATAGTTGTTATGTTTTGAGGGGTCAATATGATCAGCTTATTTTATTACGAAATATATGGAGAATGGAAATAATAGTATACATTGCGTGTCTGATTTTAAACGATATGGCCAAATTTCTCCGATGCTAGTAGTTTCATAAAAAAAATGTTTTCAGTAAAAGTTGCTATGTTCCGAAGAGATTATATATTTATTACAGTTATTTCAAAGAAGACGATATTGTCATGGTCTAGAATATATGACTGTATAAATATGACTATTGGAAGTCGTAATTATTTTTTTATAATAATCGATATTTTAGGCTCAACAAAAGTTGTAGAGAATATCAATACGAATTTAACGAATATTTACAATATATCTTTTTATTGTTAAAAGTATATTATATATATCTTTATATCTCGAAAACGAACAGTTTTTTCGGTAAATTTACATAAGCTTCACGATTTCAACGAAAAATAAAAATATAAAAATTTAACGCCTATGATACCTTACCAATAAGTTCATATTCTATTATTTGCAAAAGAATAAAGTATATATAAAAAATAAGAAAAGATATAAATGATTAATGAAAGACTTTTTGATTTTCATTGTTAATTGATTCATTAACATATTTTACGAAACTTGAAACGTATACTTTTCTTTTTTAAAGTGTTAAGTGTTAAAAATATTTATATTTGCTATTTTTTCTTACAATAAAACTCTGCACACATACACATGTAACTCTACTGTTTCATAAATTCCTTTTATTCCATTAATTTTATTGTATCTAATTTAACCTTGTTTCGATAGAATGTACTTTGAAATGAGAATATTGGAGCATTTAAATCTTATAGAAATGATTCTCCATTGATATTATTAAAATATTATTTATATCGTTAAAATAAATGATATTGATGATCATCAAATTAAAATTTTCATCGAGCGTTTGTTTAATAAGTAAATCCAATAGATTGATGAAATTATATATTTTATCACATCGTCTACAGTCGCAAAACAATGCATTATAGATTGTACTATTGAATTGTTTAAAATTGTAATTTTGACTTCTCGGTATTAAGATTCTCTTCGAGTAAATCATTAGTTTCTCATTCCCATTAAAAAAAAAAAAAAAAAAAAAATGAAGAAAACATTATATGTCTCAATTCTTTATTTTTCGATTCATTAATTCATTCAAAGTTTGGTTAGAAAATTTTCATTAGCAGATTAAATGCGCTGAAATATAAGTTTAATGAATTTCTAAGCTTTATAATTAATATAGATTTTTTCCATGCCATTCTTTAGCCTTTCTGAATTTACACATTCTAAATTTACGCACATGTCTAGACGGTTAAAGAATGTAAAAAAATTAAAGGAATTTTTATAGTTTAGTAAACATATCTTTGCATTGTCTTTTTTAATCAGAAGAAATTCCAAGTAAAAAAGTTATAATATATCGCACAATAGCTTGTTTGTATTATTTCACATATATATAACTCAAGGAAATGATCGTAATTGGAACAACGTAGTATTTATTGATAAAGCTTGTTTCTTGGAACGTATAAAAATACGATAAACACTCAGTCTAGTCTACCAATAAAGTAGGGTATTTGTTTATGAATTTTGGATGTCGAAAATATTGGAAATTCACAAAAAAAGAAAAACATTGTTACCATGTAATAATCATTGGTTTATTGATAAAAATAAAGATTGGATTCTACATGAGGATAATCAATCGATTGAAATGGCCTTCAAATTTGTCCGATCTTAATTTTTTTTTTATATATTATGAAACTTTTTAAAATTTTGGATTAAGTTTTGAGATGACGTTTATATTCGATACCTATTGCTTTATATAATATATATATATATATATATATATGTGTGTGTGTGTGTGTGTGTGTGTGTGTGTGTGTGTGTGTGTGTGTATACATATTTTTTTAAGTTTACTTATATTTAATTATCGAAATTCGATGAACAGAAATATTAGAATATATATATATATATATATATATATATATATATATATATATATATAAATATTATAAAAAACAATAGGTATCGAATAAAAACATTAAAATTAACCTTAAAAAATGAACCAAAAATTTTAAAAAGTTACATAATTTCGTCTATACAAATATTTTTCAAATATTTTTTCATGTGTTTCCTCCTCCTGTTGGTCTTTTTCAGTAAATTCCTGCTGTAAAATGTCAAAAATAAGCATAATCGACAATATAAGAAAAATTCCTATAAAAATAAAAGAAAGATAACATATAATGATAAAATTAATTACCTTCTCTTCAGCTTCAACGACAATGACATTCATCTCATTTTCGTCAACGGAATGTTCTCTCGAACATTTAAAGTGCACATCAATTAGAGAAGCCTTTGCAGCGAGCAAAGTACTCAGTTTTTGCAGAAACAGCGAGATTCCTGTGTAAAATGTCTTCATAAATTGTGACTTTGAACGCTCAATTTCAACGGAATTAGTCAATAACATAAATAATCCATGGAGCCCAGACTCAATTCTTCGTTTACATATTTTTTCCACAATAGGATCTCTTGAACAATCATCGTTAAAATCAGGCGATGAGAAAACGAAGAATTTTATGTTTGTAAGACAGAGTCTTCTGCTTTCTTCGTCGAGTATTTTAGTGATTTTAGAACATTCAGGAGGAGAAGTTGACAAATCCATTGATGTTCTTTGTAGGTCAAAGATAGCTTCGAGTTGACCAAGAGAAGCGGCTTCTTCTAGCAGGTTATCAACGTTTGTCGCTTTGCTCATGTCAACTTCTTCGCGAACGATCACCGTTGCTCCACTTTCACGCCATTTAAGCACATAATTTTTATAATCTCGGTTTGACTTATTAGCAGCTATGAATAATTTCTTAACTCCTTGCTTGATCATCCATTCGATCACTGCTTTACCAAAGATATTGAAACCGTCAACAATGAAGTAACATTTGTCGCTATGGAAAAATAAACGAGGAACGAAATAAGAACGTTTCCTCATTTCTTGCAAATTGACGAGAACCTGAAACAAAATACATTCGTGCAATCATCGTTAATAAAATTCAACCTGTCGAGAGATGAACTTCATAAAATATTAATTACCTTTCCATAATGTTCACAAACTTCGATCTTTTTTTCTAAATTTTTTTCGGGAAAATGAAGTCTTCGAGATATTAGCGGTTTTAAGGTACCTGCTTGTAGAGCTGTTCTCATCAAGTACTTTAATTTTATTTTCATTTCCGTTGTTAAACACGTCAAATCCTGTTGTAAACAATAGCTGTAAATACTAATGCCTTGTAAGAAAGTAGACATACCAAAACATTTGTCATCAGTTGTTCTAGAATCAAAGACCAATATCAAAGTTTTAAGATCTCTGAAAACCTCTACAAAAGATTCAATATCATCCAAGATCGAATAGCTTGCAACAATGAAATCCATGCCTTTGCTCTTCGTAATATCGAGTAAGAGAGTTTTATAATTACTAATATGCATAATATGAGAATCGGGTAAGCCTGGTTGAATTAATTTAATGACTCGTTTTTCGGCTTCCGTTTCGTAAGTCGTATAGACATCAAAATTATACGATAAAGATAGATTGATAAGAGCTTGTCCTATGTCACTAGCACCAAAGTGTATCAAAACAGTTTTTGTTCTAGTAAACCAATACGAGTTTGAATGTAAAATGCAGAAAGCTGTGAAATAAGCTTGAGGCATTGTTGCAGCATCTTCGAAGCTCAAAGAGTCCGGTATCCTCCAAGTAAAATCCGGATCGGGACTAATCTCATTACTAATTGTTAAGTTCTGAACAAGTCCCATTACTCTATGACCTTTTTCATCGGTTCCTGAATATTCTGTGATACATATCTGAGAATCTAAACTGACTTCATTGTTCAACCAGTACTCGTAATTATTTAAATCGAATGCAGCGCACTCTACTTTTACAATACTCCTATCCTTCTCCTTGATCAATGGTAATTCTTCTATCAAGGCTAATGAACCTGATTTCTCAATATTAGCTCGCCAACGTGGTGAAGATATAGATTTCTCAGGACATGGCATCCATCTGTATGTGCCCCATACACTATCGGATGATAATACGTTCTGGCGAAGGTTTAATTTTATCTGGTTTCTATAAAATGTATCCTCAAGTGAAAATTTCGGTGCTTTTGAATTTTGTAAGTCGAAAATTTGAAGTTTTTTGTATCCTGGTTCTTGTTTTAAAACTTGAAGTGTTTCAAAGACATTTTTTTCTGTAATAGTATTGACCAAGAATATAACTCTATCATATATCGAATCTCTTAAACACGTTTTCAGACGATCAATACTATTGTCCTGATTTTTAACGACAATTGGTTTCTTTGCAATCCCAACTTTTCGTAGGAGCAAAACCGTACGATCAGCAGCTATTTTTTTCTTTAGGACGAGATTTAATCCTATATATGTGAATCCGGTAATTATTTTATCTTGATCTTTCGTATTTATGGTCGTCAATAAAAATGATTCTCTACTAATATTATTAATAATGTTTCTAATATCGTCAAAATGTTCGTTGTCGATGATCATCAAATCAAATTTTTCATTAGACGTTCGTTTAATATTCTTTCTAGTAACGCATTGTATTTCGAAGCTATTTTTCGTCTCCTTCAAGATGTTTTCAATACATTCTAAAATATTATCTTGATCGTCTTTTGACTCTTGAATTACCATTATCTTCCCCGTAGTATTTTCAAAAATATTGTCTGAAAGTAATCCTAGTACTACGTGGCAAACGTCAGTCATGTTAATTTCCCTTTCGTCTGAATTCGGGATAAATCGAACTTCATTCGTCAATATTTTCAAACTCACGTCTGTTGGTGTTACTTCCTCAAATTTCACACCACTGACAGCAATTCCTGGGCAAGTTATTACGTTGATCCGTTTGTCGAATTTCATTGGTAATGCTAAAAACATATAATCCGTAATGGATACATCGTTTCTGACCAAATTATAAAAAAGCTATAGACAAAATTTCAAAGGACTCACCGTTCATTTTTTTCATTCCTTCTGTAAATTGTCTCATATCGACGACTATCTTTTGTATCATTTTTGGCATCAAAATCTTTCGATTGTTTCTACTGAAAATATGTACTTGAAATAATCCTTCTAATAAAACCACCCAATCATTGTTCGATGTAAGTGTACCATTGGAACATGACGAAGACAGTCCGCTGATAAGATTATAACATTCTCCATACTCGTAACCACGTACAAGTAGATCAGCGTAAATATCTTCTTTCGTTATAATTTCACGTTGTTCTTTTAATGAACTAAGATCAGGAATTTCTTTATCTATTAATTGTGTTGATCGTATAGTCCCACACGCTATCATACTTCCATCTTTGGTTTTCACTTCGAAATTTCCCGAACCTGAAAATGAATATTGCTTGTTAATATTTTAACGAAATAAAAGAAAAAATATATATATATTTGTTATGTTTACCTTGGAACACCATAATGAGTAACGTCAAATTATTATCTCTAGTTACTCTTAATAATACATCGTAAATATAAATGTTCTCGAATACAAAATGTTCAACAATCTTATCTCCTATTATATCTGAATAAATATCCAGGACAAGCTTCAAGTAGATGGCCATAGGTATTATTATAATTCCTCCAATTTTAAAATTTTGCAGAAACTTATATTTATTTGATTTCAAATCTATTACAAACGAACGTTCTGCATTAATTTGTTCTGCCTGTTTTTTGAAAAAATTCACGTACCTATCGAATGTAAATAATAAATAATTTTTATTATGCAAGTAGTAGCATTCAGTAACATACTAACCAATCGACACTATGTTCCCAACGAACGAGAGATGAAATCGATGGGGTACCCCTAGAAACAGGATATGGAACTCGCGGGTAGAGATTTCCCGGTTTAACGTGACATCCAAGATTATAAAGCTTTCCTAGAGTGGATAAAAGTAAAGTCGCATTGTCTTTATGATCACGCCTTGTTAATGCTAAATTAACGCAATCGCTGTGCAACGATTTCTTTAGAATACCCTGATAAATAAAAGACAATAAGTTTTACAGTACAAATAAATACGATTTAAATGATTTTCGATTGTAAACAAACCTGGAGAAGTCCATGGGGTGCAACTTCAATTGTTATTGCATTTTTTGGTATGAATGTCAATACCTCTTCGAACAAAACTGGAGATAGAAGATTATTGGTATGATATTCCGCCGACGACAGGCGCGCTTTATTCGAATTCCATTCACTTTTCGGAATAGACGTGCATATCCAGCGTTTACTGCGATATTTCGGTAGAACAATAATTTTCTTCAAGTATTCCAACAACTTTGGACCAGCCGGTGCAATGTAACGGCTATGATAAGCAATATTACTAGTTGCCACAGTTTTAGCGAATATTCCTTTCTCCTAAAATAAGAATAAAGATTGTTCGTTTTACGATAGTATTACCATCAAAATTGTCTTTTAAAACGATTTCTTAAACTTTACCTTTAATTCTTTGACAAAAGCTTTTATGGATTCGGTAGGTCCACTTATGGTAGAACTATCAGCACTATTGTGACAAGCAACGTCGATGTCTTCGGGACAAAGATGTCGCACCTGTTCATAGCCAAGACCAACTGCTGCCATAGTCCCATGTATCAAATTGCTTTCTATCGATGCCAGACCTCGAGATAGAGCACTCAATATCATTTCCTCAGCAGTGAAACAACCATCCGCGTAAGAACAACCCAGTTCACCCACAGAATGACCGATCATATAATTTGGTTTTATGCCGACTGCGTGTAAAATATCCACTAGGCCGATCTACGTAAAAGAAATGGCAAAGATCAATTTATTTGAAGAAAAAATAACACTGAAGAGCGCTTAGTGATATTAGACAATGAATTACTTGCACAGCCGCAATTCCCAGAAAACAATTTACAATATTATCGTATATCGTTGGATCTTTGTCACATAATATTCGCACAATATCATATCCTCGAGGTTTTAAAACTGCATCGCATTTTTTTATTGCTTCTGCAAATATTGGTATCTTCATCAGAGATTCACCTGAAAGAGACAATTTTAATTTTATATAGTATTATACAACGTAATATACTTCTACAGATTTAAATATAATGCATGTCATACCCATTCCGGTCCATTGCGAACCCATTCCCGAAAAAACGAACCAGATCTGTCGAGAATGTGCAATCAAATTATCTGGAATCAAATCGATCGATGACACTGTATCTGCACCTTCAACTTCGGGAATTACTATATATCCAGAATGCAGAGAATATGGTAATGGAGTTACAGTAATGTCGTAGATTAATTGAGCCAAGTCATTGTCTCCTTGGTTCTCCTTTAGCTAAACGGGATTATGGAATTTAAGTTATGATTTTCTGGTTTGATTGATACGATTAAAAAATAAAAAACTCACAGCATTAAAGATCAATGAAACCATTTCCTGGGTTCGAGCAGAAACTACGTAAAGTCGTGGCATTGCGTTTGGTGAAAGCTCTCTTTTCCTTTTTTCTTTCTTATAACGTTTTAATATAATATGAGAGAATGAACCCCCGATGGAGCAAGTGTTTATGGCAGCATAATCATCCGTCCAAGGTGTTGGTTTTGTAACGACTTTTACGCGTCCATCGCGAAGACATTTAGCATCCTCCGGAGGTTCGTCGTAATGAAGATTCGGAGGTATAACTCCTGTCTGCATAGCAATGATTACCTAGAAAAAGTGAAGTGAAATTAATCCATAATGATTCCAAATAAATAAATATTTCAAGTATTCTCAGCTGAATTACCTTAATGATCGAATTTATAGTATTATTGCATATTGCATGACCAATGTTTGACTTTACTGAACCGATTAGAAGAGGATTAGAGGGACTTCGATCTTGAGCATAAACAAGATCTATTGCCTTTAATTCCTCGCGATCTACATCCTTGATCGCCGTACCATCGGCCTCGATGTAAGTAACATCGCTAGGTTTTATACCGCACTGTTTCAACGTCTGCTTCATCATTTGCGCCTGGAATTCAGCCGAGGAAAAATAACAACTGTTTTTAAAATTTGCTTTGCCAAACATTATCATTGAACTAGCAACCTCGGCGTAAATCCGCTTTGCATTTTTGGCTTTCTGAAGAAATAAAACACCAATCGATTCGCTTCGCGTGAATCCAGAAGCTTTAGCGTCGAAAGATCTATTCACGCCATCGGGTGACAACAGGCCTAACAATTAAAAATAATTTACGTTTGTTATTTCTGCAATGGAAAAATCTTTTGCATTCCAAATTTCATGAAATTTCGATAACATTTAAATGATAAAAATATAAACACAAATTCCATAGATCTTGTAATATAAATATAATAGAAGTATATTTTCTTATTGTATTTATTTTGTTTTACCTAATTCATACATGTGATAAGATGTTTGTGGATGCAAGATTACAACTCCACTATCAACGATTGCCTCATCGCAAATTCCACTCTTTATGGCCTCGTACGCTTTAGAAATTGCCAATGCACTTGATGTGCAAGATGTATCCATAGTACAGCTTGGACCAACCAGTCCCATGCAGAAAGACATTCGATTAGATATCATAGCACGGCAACATCCTAATAGATTTAGTCCAGTTTGCTACGTTAACAAAGAAATGTATTATTCGCTGAAATGTTCTAACCGAAGATGAAATTTTTAATATGAATTTGTTTGCTCACCTCCAATTTCTCATAGAAGAGAGCTTTATCTGATTCGTTCAAGGTCAGTGCTCCAAACACAGCGGTTTTTGTATTTCGTAGCTCTATAGGATTTATTCCAGCATCAATGACCGCCTCGAATGCAACTTCCGTTGTCAATCTGACTGTTGGGTCCATATAGTTAACAAGTTTCGCATTGATGCCGAAAAAAATGTTGTCTAATTTCGTTATCTCCTTCATCGTCCCAATACGTGACGGAATTTTACTATTTTCTGAAAGGATACGTTTGTTAGTCGAATAAAATTTTTTTATGTGAAATCGAATAGATCTTTACGTAATAACTGATTTTATTTGTCTTTACCTATGGACCATCTTGTATGATCTGCGGAAACGCAATCTATTCCCTTCATAAGATTTTCCATGAACTCGTTGATATTCCCGCTGTTAGGAAATCTTCCGGATATTCCAGAAATGACAACTGCATCGTCGTCCAAATTTTCTAATGTCATATTTGCTGATATCAACACTTGAAAAAGTTAACACCGTATCAAGCTGGTGAATACTGTCAACCGCAGCTCTGTTCGTTCAACTATACTATTTCACGAAGGTTCTTATTTATTTTTATTTATATGTTTAATTGAAATTTAAATTTATGTCATACACAATTTGAATGCTGTTGCGTATTTAGAATAATTTTATTTAATTACTTTACTACATTTTAATATTAACATACTTAAATCGGAAACGAGAAATATGCAGGAGAAAAGCACATTAAAGATAAATTATTAATAATATAAATTATTAATGAAGTATTTTTATTCTTTTAATTATTTGCACTTGAACCTATGTATATATATTTATTGTATTCAACTTCTGTTTTTCTTAAAATTCGGCAAGATATAACAAAAATTATCCTCACTATTTTAATGATAATGTGACAATGAAAACGTAATTATGAATAGATGGCTTATATCAAACTAGTTTATATATTTAGAAATATTTAATTTTGTGTGTGTGTGTGTGTATGTATGTACGTATAGAATTTCATTTATAATGAAAATTTTTAATAATTTTATTCCATTCTATACATTTTAATGATTGAACGGAAGTATAACATTTAACCATTCGTTTTGATTTCTTTATAAATTAAATGAAGTAACGAGATGCTAATATATGTTACCCAAGAAAGCATGCCGCAGAGAATGAACTATTGTACTATTTAAAATTATAATGATGACCTTCCAATATTAAAATTCGAATCCGTTTTTTTTTAAAGTTCACGAATGTCGTATATAAATGAATTCATAATTGTTTCATTGTGTTATCGTTTCTCATAATTGTTCTAGGCGTATTTTTAATATATTAACCTTCTAAGTTCATGGTAAATTGTAATGTAACAATAATTCAATAAGCCACTTTCGTCATTTCCTTCGATAAACAGATTCTTTACATTAAAAGAAGAAATAAATGATTGATGCGTATAATGACGTTAGAACAACAAGACTAAAAATTCTTCGACTACTATTATTAGTATTCAGAGAAATTTTTGTATCATGGAAAACAATATTATTTCATGACCAGACATCTTACAGTATGAAAACTTTTTCTAATTTATCAATTGCACCGGATATCTCTGCTGTACTTGTTAGTATTTATCTTGTATTTTGATAATTTTTTCAAGTGCCCAATGATTGTCAACAGAAAAGGCATTATTCTGCAACGCAATAATGCTAGACCGTACTACGTAAGATGAACCCTGGAAAAAATTATTGAATTGGGGTGGAAGGTATTACCTCACCCACCATACTCCCCCGATATTGCACCATCGAATTTCCATTTATTCCGATCGCTACAACATTTACTAAGTGGCAAAAAATTTGAAAATTTGGATGATGTCTAAAGTGCCACCTCCAGATATTTTGCTCAAAAACTAATTGATTTTTATCGATCCGGCATTGAAAATTTACACACTAAATGGCAAAAGGTTGTTGATAACGAGGGTGATTACATCATTGATTAAAAATAAAAACTTGTTAAAAATTTATCTGTTTGAATTTAATGTAAAAAAACGACATTCCTTTCCATCCTCCTAATAGCTAAGTACCTACACATCTTCTATTTCAATTGAAGATTTAAATCTTCACGCGAATAATAAATATTATTCGATCCATTGTTAATTAATTTAAGTCCAGTATCAAATAATAAAATACATCTTTGTTAAAAGAAGAATAAAATTACCAATGTTTATATAAAGATGTGTTCCAACCTTATTGTAAGTAGTTCAAGACTATTTACTGCGATTAAGTGCGTTACTACGATTAATAATTTACTAAACATAAATATAATAATTCAATATATAACACTTTTATATTTGTAGATTATGAGAAACATTAACACATTTCATTGATTATGAAATTTTTGGAGCGTATAAAAAGTAAAAAAAAAGATTTTTATGCAGTCTTAGAATTATAAATATATCTTTTATTTATCACTCAAAAAAATCTTAAGAAATAGAATTATTATATATTTCTCTGATAGAACATCATAAGGACAAATCATTTTATATATGAAAATCGCTATATATGTGTTTCTCTCTTTCTCTCTCTCTCTCTCTCTCTCTCTCTCTCTCTCTCTCTCTCTCTCTCTCTCTCTCTCTTTCTCTCTCTATCTCTTTCTCTCTCTGTATGTATGTGTGTGTGTGTGTGTGTGTATGTGTCCGAAGAAAAAATTATTGCTCAGAATAATATTTTGTTAAACGAAGAAAATTATTGAGAATTTTAAATTAAGAAAAGAATTCTTCGGTTGATTGTTGTAGATGCAAATATTTCTCGAAACATCTACGATCATATTCCTCCTCATCTATATCCTCTTGATCCTATGAAAAAGAAAAAGAAAAAATAATTATTACAAACTAAGGCATTACCGAATTGTATCTCCTTATTAACAATTCTGAACAACAATGATATCTTACCACATTTTCAATAATAACAGATTTTTTTACGGTTTTGTGATATAAAAAGATTATAGAGGAGTTCGTTCTGATTAAAACTCTTAACCGTTGCAACAAATTAAACATGTCCAAATAACATTCTGCCTTCGGTTGAAGTTTGGATTGTGTAATTTCGAATAAATTAGGTATAAGGACAAGTAATCCGTGTTGATTAAGTGTCGTCCTTTGTTCGCAAACTTTTTCTATCACGGAAACTTTCGAAGAGGCTTCGTTTTCATCGTAAAACTCAAAAACGACGAATTTCTCGAGTGATGGGCAAATTCTCCTTGATTCTTGATCAAATATTTGAGTGATTTTGATCGAATTAAATGAAGAATACAAAAATTCTTTATTTGCTCTCTGTAAGTCGAAAATAGCACCAAGTTGACCTAGAGAAGAGGCCTCTCTTAATAATTTTTGTACCATCGTCGCATTAGTCAGATCAACTCCCATTCGTAATTCAACCCTTCCTCCGTGTTCACACAATTTCTTTAAATAGTATTCATCACTTTTTCTGTGCGTTTCTTTAGAAACTACGAATAACTTTGTAACACCTTCATCAATCAACCATTTTATCAATCTCGTGCCAAAACTATCCAAACCCTCGACAATGAAGTAACATTTGTCCTTGTCAAAGCATAAGCGAGGAACAATATGAACAGACTTAGTCTGTTTCGACGGAAAGACGAGTGCCTACAATTAAAATATTTCGTTTATATATTAACAGTATAACAATATCCATGAAAATAAGTTAAATGTCAATATCTCTTACTTTTCCGAAACGTTGATGAACTTCTATCTCACTTTCCTCCTGCGTTGTTCTTGGAAAATGAAGTCTGCGGGAAATAAGCGGTTTTAAGGTACCCGCTTGTAAAGCTTTTCTCATCAAATCTCCAATATTTCTTTTCATTTTCGCTGGTAAATTCATTAAATCTTGCAAACAGTAGCTATACATACGAATATCTTTTAAAAAGGCACTAGCACCGAAAGCTTTTTGATTAGTTATTTTAGTATCGTGAACCAATACGATATTTCTATGATCACCGATAACCTCCAGAGAAGATTCGATATCGTCCAAGATCGAATAGCTTGCAACAACGAAATCCATGCCTTTGCTCTTCGTAATATCGAGTAAGAGAGTTTTATAATTACTAATATGCATAATATGAGAATCGGGTAAGCCTGGTTGAATTAATTGGATGACTCGTTTTTCGACTTCCGTTTCGTAAGTCGTATAGACATCAAAATTATACGATAAAGATAGATTGATAAGAGCCTGTCCTATGTCACTAGCACCAAAGTGTATCAAAACAGTTTTTATTCTAGTAAACCAATACGAGTTTGAATGTAAAATGCAGAAAGCTGCGAAATAAGCTTGAGGCATTGTTGCAGCATCTTCGAAGCTCAAAGAGTCCGGTATCCTCCAAGTAAAATCCGGATCGGGACTAATCTCATTACTAATTGTTAAGTTCTGAACAAGTCCCATTACTCTATGACCTTTTTCATCGGTTCCTGAATATTCTGTGATACATATCTGAGAATCTAAACTGACTTCATTGTTCAACCAGTACTCGTAATTATTTAAATCGAATGCAGCGCACTCTACTTTTACAATACTCCTATCCTTCTCCTTGATCAATGGTAATTCTTCAATCAAGGCTAATGAACCTGATTTCTCAATATTAGCTCGCCAACGTGGTGAAGATATAGATTTCTCAGGATATGGCATCCATCTGTATGTGCCCCATACACTATCGGACGATAATACGTTCTGGCGAAGGTTTAATTTTATCTGGTTTCTATAAAATGTATCCTCAAGTGAAAATTTCGGTGCTTTTGAATTTTGTAAGTCGAAAATTTGAAGTTTTTTGTATCCTGGTTCTTGTTTTAGAACTTGAAGTGTTTCAAAGACATTTTTTTCTGTAATAGTATTCACCAAGAATATAACTCTATCATATGTCGAATCTCTTAAACACGTTTTCAGGCGATCAATACTATTGTCCTGATTTTTAACAACAATTGATTTCTTTGCAATCTCAACTTTTCGTAGGAGCAAAACCGTACGACCAAGAGCTATTTTTCTCTTTAGAACGAAATTTAATCCTACACTTGTGAATGCAGCAATTAGTTTATCTTGATTTTCCATTTTTACGATTACCAATAAAAATAATTCTTCATTTATATTATTAAGAATGTTTCTTATATCATTAAAATTACTACTGTCGATTATCATCAAAATACACTGTTCATCAAGCATTTGGTTAAGATTCTCCTTAACAACGCATTTTATTTCGAAGCTACCATTTATTGTCTCCAAGGTGTTTTTGAAACTCTCTAATATATTATCTCGATCGTGTGATTTTGACTCTTGTATCATCATTATCTTCCTCGTAGTTTTTTCACAAATATTTTCCGAAAGTAATCCTAATACTACGTGACAAACGTCGATCATATTCATCTCCGTTTTGTCTACATTCGGAATAAATCGAACTTCATCCGTAAGTAAATTCGAACTAGTGTTTGTTGCTGTTAATTCCGTAAATTCGACATCGCTCATCTCGATACCTGTACAAGCCATCATGTTGATCCGTTTGTTATACTTCATCGGTATTACTGAAAAATAATTATCCATTATAGTTATTTGGCTTATTAACATTAAAAATAATTTCTTAAACCTCACCTATTCTTTCCTTCGTTTTTTCTTTGAATTCATTTTTATCGATGACGATCTTTCGTATCATACTTGGCATCAATATATGCTTATTATTGCTACTAAAAATTTGTACTTGGAGCAATCCTTCTAGCAATTGCATACAATTTTCACTCCATGTAAGCTGTCCATTTGAAAAGGTTGACGATAGTCCGTTAACACGTTTATAATTTTCTCCGTATTCATAACCACGTACAGTTAGGTCCGTATAAAAATCTTCCCTCGTATATATTTGACTTTCTTCTTTTAATGAACCCGTTTCAGGAAATTCCTTTAACCATGTATTTGTCGATATTATAGTTCCAGAAGCTATCATAATGTCATTGTCAAGTAATACTTCAAATAGTCCTGACCCTAAAAACAAATGAACGAATTAGCTTACCAATTTATTAATAATGTGAAGATATTTCATTGCTACAACTATCTACCTTTCGACACCATAATTACCAATTTAAGGGTACCACTTTCTGGTACTTTTAATAATACATTATGAATAATAATGTTCTCAAATATAAAAAATTGATCAGACTTTTTTCCAAGTGATAATTGAATTTCTTGAACAAAGTTCAAGTAAACAGTTAAAGGTACTATTACATCGTTACCAATTCTAAAATCTTTCAAAAACTTGTATTCATCTGAATTTAAATCCAACACAAACGATTTTTGTGCAGCTGAACTTTTGCTCAACTCTTCGTAGAAGCTTACGTACCTAACGTACACGAAAAAAAAATTAATTTGTATTATGGAATTAGTAAAATTCGATAACATACTTACCAATCGGTGCTATGATCCCATCGGACGAGGGAAGAAATCAATGGGGTACCTTTAGAAACGGGATATGGAATTCGCGGATAAAGTTCTTTTACCGCGATAGGATACCCAAGATTGTAAAGCTTTCCTAGTGTGGATAGTACCATAGTTGCATTGTCCTTATAGCCTCGTTTTGTTAATGCTAAATTAATACAATCGCTGTGCAACGATTTTTTGAGAATAGCCTGAAAAATATAATGTAATGAAATATACAGTACTAATAAAAACAATTTAAATGTTTTTCGATTGCGAACAAACCTGAAGAAGTCCGTGGGGTGCAATTTCAATAGTTACTGCGTTATTTGGTAACATGGTCAATACATCTTCGAACAAAACCGGAGAAAGAAGATTATTGGTATGGTATTCCGCCGACGACAGGCGCGCTTTATTCGAATTCCATTCACTTTTCGGAATAGACGTGCATATCCAGCGATTACTGCGATATTTCGGTAGAACAATAATTTTCTTCAAGTATTCCAACAACTTTGGACCAGCCGGTGCAATGTAACGGCTATGATAAGCAATATTACTAGTTGCCACAGTTTTAGCGAATATTCCTTTCTCCTAAAATAAGAATAAAGATTGTTCGTTTTACGATAGTATTACCATCAAAATTGTCTTTTAAAACGATTCTTAAACTTTACCTTTAATTCTTTGACAAAAGCTTTTATGGATTCGGTAGGTCCACTTATGGTAGAACTATCAGCACTATTGTGACAAGCAACGTCGATGTCTTCGGGACAAAGATGTCGCACCTGTTCATAGCCAAGACCAACTGCTGCCATAGTCCCATGTACCAAATTGCTTTCTATCGATGCCAGACCTCGAGATAGAGCACTCAATATCATTTCCTCAGCAGTGAAACAACCATCCGCGTAAGAACAACCCAGTTCACCCACAGAATGACCGATCATATAATTTGGTTTTATGCCGACTGCGTGTAAAATATCCACTAGGCCGATCTACGTAAAAGAAATGGCAAAGATCAATTTATTTGAAGAAAAAATAACACTGAAGAGCGCTTAGTGATATTAGACAATGAATTACTTGCACAGCCGCAATTCCCAGAAAACAATTTACAATATTATCGTATATCGTTGGATCTTTGTCACATAATATTCGCACAATATCATATCCTCGAGGTTTTAAAACTGCATCGCATTTTTTTATTGCTTCTGCAAATATTGGTATCTTCATCAGAGATTCACCTGAAAGAGACAATTTTAATTTTATATAGTATTATACAACGTAATATACTTCTGCAGATTTAAATATAATGCATGTCATACCCATTCCGGTCCATTGCGAACCCATTCCCGAAAAAACGAACCAGATCTGTCTAGATTGTTCAGTGATAGATTCCATTTCTTCTACAATGTCTCCTGGATTTGCTATACCAGCAGGTGGCGTTAATATATATCCACGAAACAGAGAGTTACTTAGTGGTTTTTCATTAATGTCAGTGATCAACTGTAGGAATTCCTCGTCTTCATAATTCTTTTTTATCTAAACGTAAGAATCGTGTGAACCGTGATCTTCAAGTCTCATTTATCTAATAAAACGTACATCGTTAACTTACAGCATTAAAGATTTCTGTTAACATTTCCTTATTTCGAACGGACATTGTACAAAGTCGAGGCATCGCGTTTATTGTGAACTCTTTCTTTTTCTTATTTTTCGGATGACGTTTTAGGATAATGTGAGAGAAGATGCCACCGTAAGACATAGTGTTCACGGCTGCGTAACCATCCGTCCAAGGTGTTGGTTTTGTAACGACTTTTACGCGTCCATCGCGAAGACATTTAGCATCCTCCGGAGGTTCGTCATAATGAAGATTCGGAGGTATAACTCCTTTTTCCATTGCAATGAGCACCTAAAAATTTGAGATGAACTTATTGCATAGTAACTAGATAAATTAATATCAAATACTTAAAGTATTCGGAGAAAGAGAGAGAGAGGGAACGAGAGAAAGAGAAAGAGAGAAAAATTAACCTTTATAATCGAATTTATTGTATTAGTACAACTTGAATGACCAATATTCGACTTGACCGATCCAATTAGAAGAGGATTGGAAGGATTTCGATCTTGTGCGTAAACAAGATCGATCGCCTTCAATTCCTCGTGATCCATCTTCTTGACTGCTGCACCGTCAGCCTCGATATAACTTATGTCACTCGGTTTTAGGCCGTTCTGTTCCAATGTCTCCCTCATTGTTTGCGCAATAAACTCAGCAGTATTGCTCATCACAGATTTCTCTTTGGTACATTCGCCAAATAACACATTTGCAGCACTAATCTCAGCATAAATACGCTTGGCGTCTTTGGCTTTTTGAAGAAAAAGGACACCAACGGATTCGCTACGAGAGTATCCCGATGCTTTTGCATCAAACGATCTATTTACACCGTCCTTTGCTAATAAACCTAAAAATCGATTTGTCCAATGTTTTATCCTTCAATAGTGTCCTCATTTTGAATATTTTATTTGACTTTATTTATTTGACTCTTTACCTAATTGACTCAACTGATAGGAGATGTTCGGAAACAATACAAGGATCCCGGCGTCGACTATTGCAGCCTCACATTCACCAGATTGTATAGATTCGATCGCTTTCTTCAAGGCCATTGCGCTACCAACGCAAGCTGATTGTATGGTACAACTTGGACCCACAACGTCCATAGAAAAGGATATTCTATTTGATGCCATTGTACGAGCGGATCCCAACATACCCAAACCATGTGGCTACATTGATAACAATGATGAAGATCGATCTCCAAATGTTATCATTTCTTCGATAATTTGAATTCAATTACTAACCTCATATTTTTCATAAAGAATAGTCTTATCAGATTCCACAAAAGACAATGATGCAAAGACGCCGATATTCGCTCCACGTATTTCATTCGGATTCAATCCGGCGTCAATGATCGCTTCCCACACACACGATGTTAGCATTCTTACCACTGGATCCATCGAAGTCGCAAGTCTCGAGCTAATGCCGAAAAAAATGTTGTCCAATTTTGTAATATCTGGCATTACCCCGATACGCGACGGAATTTGTTGATATTCTGGAAAGAAAAAAATACGTTCAAACATGCATCATTGTTCACAATATTTGCGTAAATAGAGTTAAAATTAACGATTATAATCTTACTTTTGGGCCATCTTGAATGATTGCTCGTTACACAATCGACTCCATTCATAAGATTTTCTATAAGCTCATCGATATTTTTACTATTAGGAAATTTTCCGGATATACCGGAAATCACAATTGCGTCGTCGTCCAACTTATCTGCAACCATATTAATTGATGTAGCTGTTTTAAGAAAAGAAAAATAAAATGATAGAGTAACGAGTACGACTGATAAGATGAACGAATATCTCAATATAAAACTATTTCGTTACAACTCTCCTTTTTATACTTCCGACGCTATATAAGTGGAAACTTTAGTTATTTGCAAGTACAATACTATTACATTTGAATATTCATAATTTAAAAAAAGCCGTGATGATGACATTACTAATACGAACGAACACACTAAAAAATTGAAATCAATTTTAATTTTTTTTTTTTTTACTTTTACATAAAATAATTGAAAATAAAATAATAATTTATATGATCACATGATTTCAATATATGATATCATGTATTACTACATGATTTAAACTCGTAGAGAAAGGTTTTTTTACATAATAAATATTCACAAATATACTTGTATACATTACTGTAGACAGAAATTGTATATTCATGGATCAATATAAATTTTGTTCGTAATATCGGCTGCTTTTGTTTGAGTCATGACAAGGTGAACTACATATAGGTATACAGGGTGTTTCAGCTAAAGGAGGCCGCCTATAACATACTCAACATTATATTATTATTATATATATATAAACTATTCATAACGTACCTCTATTTAAACTCAAATTCAAAGTATGCCATAAAAGTTTGTCGTATCTTAAAAACAAAGAAAATATTTAGGCAGCCTCCTTTAGCTGAAACACCCTTATAGTCAAATGCAGATATATGTCATCACGAAATATTCCACATTCACTGAACAATATCTTACGTAATATAATATATAACTATTTAAAATTCTAATATTTAACTAACTTCCAATTCAAATTATAATATTTAAAAGATGTATTTATAGATATCATATATGCGTGAATGGTAATTCTATTTTTATTCTTTCCCTTCGTAATATCTATTCGAACGAGTAAAGAAAACTAATAAAAGAAAATTACGTTATATTACGATATTACGTTAATTATTATTACGTTAATATTACATTATACTATGATATAATATGTCTATAACGTGACTTATAACAAAGGTAGATAGGTGAAGATAGGTGAAGCAAGTTAAGGTAAATCATATCTTTCAAATGTTCCTTTTATAGATCGTGAAATTTTTTTACATAAATATGTATACATATACATCAATGTTTTTATATGGGACAAGCCTTCTTCGATAATCCAAAATTATGATATCTACCTTTTGTAAAGATGTAATATCTTTTTTAAAGCGTAATACTTTTTTTGAAGACGTTACTAGCAATAAGAATTAAAAAATTTAATTTGTTAAACATTGCATCCAGAAAATTAAACAACACGTACCATATTTCTTTAAATATTATCATTACCAATGTGAATTATCCATAGGAAATTTTTTAGAAGCGCCCAATGATAGGCAACACGATCGTGGCTTTGTTTAACATCGTTAAAGAAAGTATATAAACACCTTATTAGAGCTTGGAAATATATTTCTCAATATACATAGATGACGTCCATAATTGTTTTTATCGTATGTTAATCGTATTATGATTATTACAATATAATGAATATGTAATTACAATCGTAAATAACAGTAGTTATGATCGCAAATTCATTCGTTTCTTTTAAAAATATTAATGTTTTAATATTAATGACAAATTTTTTTTGTTTTTTAACAATATATTCCATTGCAATTTGGTAATAGTATTCAAAACTTCGCAGAGAATCGAATAAAATGGAGCATTTACATAGGATATCAACTAAATAATAATATCTGTGATAGAGATATAAGATATAATATACAATGTATAGCAAAGTATTGTTTCAATCCTTATATCAAGTTACTGTGTTTTTATATTTAATATTATATTACGGTTATAAGGTTAATTAAGAAATAAGATATTTTTAATTGAACATTTTTTTAATCTATTTTATCGTTTATTATTTTCTATATTATTATCTATCCAATAAGATGCATGCATTTAACTACGCAATTAGAGGATTTAGCTAATCACGATGTATCAATTTTTGAACTATCCAAATCGTGAAATATTTCTAGATACTATCTTGCTTGAAGTCCTTTGACATTCCAAGAAAAGTATGTATACATTTTTGTATTTAATAATATATGTATATTGTTTTACTTTTTCCCTGATCCTTTTTTTCATGTTTATTGATACCTTATATTTGTTACTATTAATGTTTTTAACCTAAATTAATAATGATATATTAATCATGTTTTTCTCTTATTTTTAGATAACCTCTAACATTTGATCAATTTTCTATATATTGATGTTAAATGAAATACTTCCTGTACTTATACAAGAAAAGTAATTTTATGAAAAAGAAATAATTAATAAAAAGTATTATGATGTATTTTCTGAAGTGCTATCATTGAAAGAATTCAGAAACTAATACCTATATCAAATTAAAATTGCAGATAAATTATATATAAAAGAGAGATAACTCGAGAACAATTGTTCATAACTAAATATATTTTTGTAAAAAAATGGGAGAAGATAATCTGAAAATATTAATATATCAAGAACAATCTGAGAGCACAGAAAATCATTGTTGGCGATGTCTTACAGTATCGTCTGATAAGAACTTAGTACCAATGAACTATTTTACGAATGAATCATTAAACTTAAAAAATATTCTATATATACAAAATATATATAATTTTAATAATGAACTTTTACCAATTAAATTAACTAATTTAATAAAATTAGATTTATCTGATAGTTATTTAAAAGATCTACCTGACTATTTAGGTCTATTAAAAAGCTTACAAGATCTTGTTCTCAATAATAATCAACTTTCATGTTTGCCAAGTGTAATCGGAGATCTAGAAAAATTAGTATCTTTAAAGGTACAAAATAATAACATTACAGAAGTTACAAAAAATATTGGAAATTTATTAAACCTTGAATATTTGGATTTAAGTTCTAATAAATTTAGGGACATACCATGCTTGTATAAAATGTTAAATAGATTAAAATATCATTCTCTTGCCAATAACAATTTTATATGCACTTTTTATTGCTTCAGAATAAGAATGTGCAGTTTGGAAATGTTAGATTTATCACAAAATAGTCATATTATGTTGAATGTTCCATTATGCAGTATTAAAATTAAAAGATTTTATGCTAAAAAAAATGATACCTGTCCATCATTTTTAAATTGGATATTTACTAACAAATATTACAAATTGGAAAAAGTATCATTAGATTATACAGTATTTCAGAAATATAATTTTCCAAGTGAAGAAATACCAATGTTAAATATTACCAAATTATCGATGGTACAATGTAAATTGTCTGAAAAACTTTTGAGCGAAATCACTAAAAGACTAAAGTGTCCTGAAAGTTTAACTATTGGTAATGATAAAGTAACAAAGAAAGGAAATATATTTTGGGTTTTACCAATTAAAGATATACAAGATAAATCTTACCTGAAAGAAATAAATATTTGTAAAACAAATATTCCAATGATACCCAAATGCATAAATGAGTTTCTAGCTTTGGTAACAATAGATGCTAGTTTTATTTGCATCACTTGGTTACCTGATGAAATATGTGATTTGCATAATTTACAAAATTTGATAATAAATAATAACTTATTAGTTAATTTGCCTGACTCAATTGGCCAATTGACATTGCTTAAAACATTAATAACTAGTTATAATGCATTAACTCGTTTACCAAGTTCTATGATGCGTTTAAATAATTTACAGTTTCTGGACCTTTATGATAATCAATTTTTTACAGTAACAGATATTAATATTAATATAACTTGTTTACAAGGAATGGACCCTGAACAAAACTATTTTTCAACTAATGATTTATCGGTAAGATAATCAAAAAATTTCTGCTGTATAAAAAATTAATAAAAATACAAAACTTTAAACTAATTAACAACTATCTATGTAACTTTATAAAATACAATTTTTTTACATTGATAAATTATATTATTAGATCACAAAGAGTTATTATGAAAATTTAAGAGCCGTATTATTAGAATATCGGAACGAAGAATTTAGACAAGTTGGTTTAAAATTGCAGCCTGAATACAGTGGTGACAATGAATCTTTAGATATAGTTTACACATATAATGCTAATGATGATGAGTGTGTAGCACTTTTGTTTTCTAATTAATATTAGTAATTACTTATTATATAACTGAAGTCTTTGATTAATCTCTAGATTAGAAGAAATACAGAATTTTTCTGAATGGGTTGAGGAAAATTGGGATGATTCAGAGAATTCAGCGGATGAATTTGATCCAAATGGTAAGATATACAAATTGGAATATTTTATAATATCTCTTTTCTGTCAATACTGTACCATAGAAAGTATGTAATATAATGCATTATTTTCACAGAATATTGGGAACCAAAACTGCGACAATATTCTCCAATTTTTGCTTATAAAAAACAAATGTTTCAGTCACATTTTTGTCCTGCAGATTTACATGCTAAATCAATTTTTAAGCATTTTATACAAATGTTAAATAACAGTACTTTATCTTCGAATACTGAATTTGAAATAGGTCAATTTGAAGATGTCTGATAACTAGAAATATAGTTAAAAATAAAATTAGTCTATGGCACTGTTATTAGTTAAAATAAATATTAATATCTAGTTTTTGATAAAATATTAAATATTTATGTTTTGTTACTTTTTGTTACATGTATTTAAATGCATGTATAACTTTATGTGTAAACTGTGATAAACGAAATATGACAAGTTAGAAGCGATCAATGAACATGTGAATTCTATCAAAGTACGAGGAAAAATAAAAATCTTAAGATTTCATCACTATAGTCGTTCGCAAGAAAAATTGATATTCAAGGATATCTATTTACTTTGAAGCTCCCATCTTAAGCACTACAGAAAAATAATCTAACAAAGTCAAAATAGTTTGTTTTCTAAAGGTTTTTCTTATTTTAAAATATATACGAAATCTATATATATATATATTTACTTATCATGATATTTATTATATCAGTTTCAACAATGGTATATATGCCTATTTATTTAAAAGAATAGTGGTTGTATTTTTCGAAATTAATTCGATATTTTAAATCAAATGTCATATGTAAAAATCTCTTTTATACTATAATCCGAACATTTGCAATCTGTTGTCCATTTACCACAAAATGCTTTTTGTTTTTTGCTCCTGTTAAACTTTCAAACATCATACTTTGAAAATATCGTCATTTATAATCGGCGATACATTTGCAACAATCGCAAATTGGATAACTTTTAAAGTCATGAGGCATATTTAAACGAATTCTCTTTCTATCCAACTACAAAAGAGAGAGAGAGAGAGAAAGAATATTTAAAAAAATCTGATATAAGAAATGAACAAACATACGAACTATGTAATTATGAAAACAAAATAAAATAAAATTTCATTTACTTTTCCTTCCTCCAAATCTTTCGTTCTTAATGACTTTCTTTTACTTTTATGCTTTTTTCTTTTCTCCTTAACTTTCGAATTTTTCTTAATATATGCGTCGGGATATCTCTTAACACATGCGTCCCTTAATTTTTCTTTCTTTCGTTTTTTCAAAAGTATTCGAGATTTTTCTTGATCATTCCTACGACCTCTGTGATATTTTGGAGAAAATTGCTCTAACGATCCGCTTTCAATATCCATATCCGAGCAATTGCATGTGCAACCACTCAATTTTCCTTTTTCTTCGAGATGGCTACTTAAAAAAAAGAAAATAGGTATACACAAATATGTCATATACATTTTCGTTTTATATCTATGTTTATATAGATGCGATTGTTAATAATTGAAATTATTCAGATAATTACAGAGGTTTTGCCCCCATCAGTTTTGTACGTTTCCATTTACGAGTTACGCAAAATAATATGATGCACGAAACGATGAAAAAAAAGGTAAGAAGAAGGAAAAGATTCAGCCATTGCATAGATGTTGAACTTTCAGTAGTATCGGTTACTTGTTTATTTTCATTCACTTCATTGGACGGTTTTTCTTGACTATAATATAAGATAACGAATATAAAAATAAATAAATAATAAATATGTAACAGTAAATAATACAATATAAACAAACATACGATGTCTTTTTTCCTTCAGTTGAAGACACGGTGTGCTGATTTTCATGGACCTGATTCGTGCAATTATCTTTTACTTTTTCACTTTTTTCCTTCTCCTTACCAACGGATTCTTCTTCCATATTTTTATATAAATTTCGTTTCGAAATTGAATGCGACTGTCCCTTGGAAATGTCATCGTTGACGATAACATCGAAAGATTTGACATTTCTACTTCTTGTTACATATTTCGCTAGATCAGGCCTTCCTAACATTCTCAAGGTCACATCCATCGTCTCGCGATTAGAATTTTCTTCTCCTTTTTTTTTTTGTTTTAACATACATACATACGCACATTATTAACCCCCCTATTATTAACAATTTTATGAATTTTTTAAAGAGATGATTTTTTAAGTTGACATATTTAATGAATGAAACAATCGACACATACGGTTACTGAAAGAAAAGACCTCAACGTTATATGAACTCTGTTTTACCGTATTAGCACCTAGATAATTATTGTTCCAATTTTCAAGTCTGATCAGACAATCCCGTTTTGTGATTCCATCGTTGTTGAAATATTCCCGTAAAATCCTTGTCGTCCGTATCTCAGGAATATATTTCATCGAAGCGCTCATTATGTTTATAAGTCGAAAACATTCCAAAGGATTTAATCTCAATGATAAATATTCGAGTTCCTTTCGATCAAAACCATCCTCGTCCACCATTGCATTGAGCGAGCCATATTTCTAATAAAATATTGTATATATATATATGCATATGTATATATATACATACATACATATATATATATATATATATATATATATAATTTATTTTATACAATTTTCGTATTTAATAATGTAAAAACCCATAACCTATGTTATTTTCTAAAAATCGACTCCCAAAAAAGATCGAGATAAAAAATTGTTTAAAAGATTGATAAGCAGAAATTGAAAACTTATAAGTTACTTACTGTTATGAAAATAATGATTACAACATAAATGTTACGTACAAATTGCATCGTAGAAAAATATTTAAAAAGTTCAAAATTTTTTTACCATCGGATATTTCCGTTATTATTACGAAAAAAATAAACATTCGATAGGTAATATCTTCACGCTTAATATGTAGATATTTTGATACACACACACACACATACACACACACACACACACACACATATATGCTCAAATCTTTGAAAATACATTGTTAGAATATATTTGTATTTAGTGCTGAAAGAAAAGGTTAGGTAAATAAATTATAAAAAATATTTTGAAAAAGGAATTCGTGCAATATCTATATTATTATATAGAAATTATTTTATCGAGCTTCATATACGTACATATCTGTATAAATTTATTTAAAATAATATTATCTCCTATAAGAACTATCAATGATCTCTTTCTAGATCTTCGATGGAGAATAAGATCAGCAAGATTTTTGTTCTTTATTCAAAATGAACGAATTAAAAAGGGATGCGGCATATAAAAATTTGCTATCGAGATTAAATAATTTATTACAACTTAGTACCGATACCATCTTGTCGTCAACGTTCGACGAAGAAATTCAAAATATTTTAACTCGGTGTGTAAAACTCTGACGATAATTTATTTATAACAGGAAATTGTACGATGTAAAATTATAAAAGTATACTTTGTTATATATTAGGTGGGTCATTTTAAATGTTACAAAATTGTTTGTTTCTTGTTGGAATCATTAAATACAGTAATTTGTATTATTTTTTATTTTCAATTAATTGGTGTAACAAAAGCAGATATCTTGCTTTCGAAAGAACATTTAACGGTGTTATATTTTTTTTCTTTTTGGCAAAATAAAAATTTATAAACGAAAACAAGGATATATAGGAATATAACGAATATAATAAATATTTTCCATGTTATATAATTATCTCCACATTATATTTTAATATTTAGAGATTATTACGACAAAAACACTACGATTATCCTAAGCAACAAAAATAATAAAGATTTTAAAAGAGAGAACAGGATGGACTTAGATAAATTTATTCCTTCTTTAAATAAAACGCAATTGAGAGAAGGTAAGGATATATTATAGAGGATGATATTTTTTTGTATGGGAATATTTAATATTCGTTAACATTTAATATGTTTCTTTAGAAATTTCTACCTACAGAATGCCACTCCATATCGTCGGTATTGTCGTCATCATAGCGATAATCTTAACTTGTTGTTGCACATTGTATTTAAGAAAGAAATTAATGGCTTTAGTAAATAAGGTGGTAGGAAAAAAGAAAAAACATAGGTAGGAATTATAAGAAAGCAATTCTTATTTAATCTACATAATAAATATGTTAAATTTTACGATATAAAAAAATTATAAAAATATGTTTTTTGGTAGATTATCGTCGGTGGATGTTGAAAAGGGCAAGAGAGAATCGAAGAATGGTCTGATGGGCGTAAAAAAAATACAAAAAAAGGAAACCAAGCCAGCAACTCAGGATGTAATGCAACCAGTGCCGCAACTTGCTATGACAACAGCATCCAGTATTCAAGCAGAACCATCGCCAACTGGATGTTGCAGATGTTTTAAAAAAAAAAGAAAGAAAACTCGAAAAAAACACAAGAGATAATGACAGCTCAAAGTATATATATATATATATATATATATATATATATATATATATATAGACAGATAGATAGATATATATATTTTTTATTTCTGTATTTGAACAATTTCTAAGGAAGAAAATTATTAAGCATCATTATCGGTTAATTATATAATTGTTAGAAAAATATTAAAAGTTAATGAAATTGATAAAGATGATGATAAAAACAAGATAACTTATCGATAAGGTTAATTAAAGCGACCTGTAATAAGTATGTCTATGCTCCCGTAAAAGCATAGACAATTTTTTAGTGATTTTTAAATACATAATTAAATATTAATAATTAGGAATTAATTGAATATATAAATAAGATTTATTATTTTGATATTTTAACACAAATTTTAAAAATTATTCCAAGTCATTTATCTTTCATTACCTTTAATGTCTCCGTACATGTACAGATAGAACTATTGATCTTAATTTAATTTATGGTCACCTTATATATACTATTTTATGTAGAAGCAAAACTGAGTAGCATTGATTTATAAACGTGACAATCTTTAAAAGAAATTTGTATTCGATCAATATTTATTTTTTGTTTGTAACCTAAACCTATATAATTGAAATCCATCAATGAAAAAGTTAGAGTTTCACTTCGTCATATATTTATTTATATATTTTGCATTACTGTATGATACTTTTTGCACGATCGACATTAATCTGAGTCAATTGGAATATCTTGCTGCACGTTTAGATCCATTCGAATGTCGACGTCTTATTGCTGTTCTACATTACACGTCGTACGAATTGCCGATGAATTTGGCGGCGGCAGGTAAATTTAAAAAAAGAGAAAAAATATTAATAATATACATGTATGAGAGCATAAAAGTGATTTTAAAATCGCTATGAATGAATTCCTTCTATTAGTTATATATATATATATATATTCTTTTTTGCTATAACGATATTTATACATTTTAAAAAAAAGAAAGAAAAACAATTTTTTTAAAGATTTTTGATTAGATTTTATACGAAAAATAAAAGACAAAAATGTTCTTATTCTAGTAAAAAAAAAATATCAAAGTATAAAATATAAAATATAAAAAGCTTACAATTATGTATAATACAAACAAAATTATATTTTTATAAAGTGATTTAATGTGTGTAGGGTTTTTTGTATTACATTAGAATTAAAAAATAATTAAGTAGAACATAGAAAAAAAAAGAGATTGTGTGGGCAGAACGCACGGTAGAAGAGGATATCCCGTGTATAAGACAACTAGTTCATTGGAACAGTTCTCCAAACGAAGGTCTTGGTCAAAGCCATGAAGTCTTGGGTCATCGACTTCGACAATTGGGTCGCAATGATTTAGCTGATTGGCTAGGAAAATCCACATTTAAACAACTTGGAAGGGATATGGAAAGAATTATGGATCGACCATTTGATAAATTAAACGAACAAGAAACTGAGACATCGTTAGTCAAATTATATTTAAAAAGTAGACAATATTAAATCGTTTAAAGACTCGTGTCAGTGAATGATTATAAAAATAACATAAGTATCTACATTTCTTTCCTTCTTGCTTTTGTAAATTAAAATTTATAATGTAATTTAAATTTATAATGTAAGTAAAATATATCCCAACCTTCAAACGTGAAATAAGACAGACAGACAGACAAACAGACAGATAGATAGATAGATAGGTAAATAGAGAGAGAGAGAGAGAGAGAGAGGGAGAGAGAGAGAGAGAGAGAGAGAGAGAGAGACTTGCTAATAATTATATAATAACATTTAGTTTTGTTGACAGTTATCCGTTAACAATCGATCCAATTGAAAACCCCGAAAACGATGATTTTTGGTCTCAATTAAATATCATCCTATTGGCAATAATGTTAGGCTTAATGGGAACCTTATTAACGTTAATAGGATATATTATTTTTTATATAATCAAAGTGCGTTTACGTAGAACAAAGTACAGGTAAAAACAATAGGGTTTTGTTAATTTGTTGGTACTATCTCTATTGAATGTACTATTTAATCATTAATATATTTTCGTATAGAAAAATGAAGCAAGAAGCAGATACTAATAAACTGACTGAAAAAGAAAAACGGAAAAACAACAAGACAAAACAGATGCAACATATTATTGATAATTCATCTGATTAATGAAATTCTTAAAAATTTCTTTGAAGAGAAATAAAATTGGGATAGTATATGTGGTGAGTGCGCGCGCGCGAGTGTGTAGAATAGAAGCGTGAAATTTCATTTCATATTATATCGCTTCACTAGTGCTCTCTAACGTATTAGTTTAGAACTACATTCAAACTTCTCGTGTACCCATTCTTTTTCGATACGAGAGGTAAATGAAAAGTATACGACTAATGATTAGGTATGTATATTAAAAAAAAAATTGTGTTTTATGATAGAAAAAAATATTTCTAAGCGAAATATTAAATAAGGATATTGACAAAGTTCAGAATTTGAGAGAAATTGTATTATTTTCGTTTTTATATTGATATCTTGTTATAGTCAAAAGGTTATAATCAATAAGAAGAAAAAAATATTTGTATGATTCTACACAACAGTATTTTTATCAATTCATAAATATATAAGTTAATATTTCTTGGTTTATATATATATATATATATATATATATATATTTATTTATTTTATGACTGTTAACGATATTTAATTATGCTTTAAAAATAAGTATATTCATGATAAGATGATTTGATATATCGATACTCGATGTATCGTGTATTAAAAGTCGATTAATCGACGAAGGTGAAGAATCGATATACAAAGTAAATCGATGTAATTAGCGGCCGTTTCTATATCAATTTTACACCGATGTGTTTGGTTTACCATCATATTTTGTGATGTATTCGTACAAATATAAACAGAAGGATTAACTAACAAAAAAAACATAGTTCGAAGGGTCGAAATATAGGCCTAGTCAAGATAAATTTGCAATTTCATGATGCTCTATACTTGTCTTAGCAGCTCTATGATTAACAATCCTTTTGCGTAATACATGATACTGAGAAAACGTGCATTTTATTATTGGTTATATTAGTATTAATAACATTATGATAACTATAATAAATGTAAATTCTTTAAGTAGAAGTTGCTATTAAACGATTTCATTTTAGTGATATCACACGAAATATGTATATTGCGCACTATACTGACACATTAGATTCTGTAATAGGCTGAGTCTTAATTAAGGTAAGCACTAATGTCAACTTTTTGATAAAACAACATGCTCTGTCACTGGGGTTAAATCAGAGTCAATCGCAGAAAAGGATGTGTCATTGAGAAACCACAATATGTACATGTTATAAATAAGGACTAAAAATAATACACAATGTAAAAAAAGATTTGGCAAAAGACAGATAGCAAAGAAGTATCAATTGCAACAGTTTGCTTAAAGTCATGAAGGCTTGCTTTACAAAACCTTGAAAAAAATATATAATAATCTATGGTTTTGGATAATATGATTTGTTTTAAAGTTACGTTTTGATCATATCTAAAAACAAATAGATATAATCAATTTTATTTCAACGCTAATTTATAATATTATCTTAGACGCAAGCTACAATGGCTGATAACACTGAAAGTGAGCAATATCCTCTTCATAAATGCATCTTTCAAGGGGATATAAAAACCTTAAGTTCATTGATCAGGACGCAAGACCTCAGTCAAAAGGATAAACAAGGTTTGTTTCAATAATTTAATAAATAATCTAAAGTCCATGAAAGTTTGTAGAATAACAGGTAATAATCTATCACCGAATGATTGTGTTTGTAAATAAACAAGTTTTAAGCAAAGGTATATTGTATTTTTTAGGAAATACACCTCTGCACTTAGCTGTGATGTTAGGAAGAAAAGGTAGTATAATGAAATATTTATCGTTAATATCCAATATACGAAATAGCTAAATATAAGATTTTTTTAAGTAGAATGCAAAGAATAAATGATGTTGCAGAATGTGTTCTGTTATTACTCGCCCATGGTGCACCTGTTAAGGTAAAAAATTTAGCCGGATGGAGTCCACTAGCCGAAGCAATCAGTTATGGAGACCGGCAAACTAGTTAGTTCATACAAATGAAAATTTCTCTCAATATTATTAGCATCAAACTAAGTAACAATATTTTTCTTATAGTATCATCTTTAGTAAGGAAATTAAAACAACAAGCAAGAGAACAAATGGAGGAAAGAAGGCCGAGCTTAATTGCCGCTTTACACCAAATGGGTGATTTTTATATGGAATTAAAATGGGACTTTCAAAGTTGGGGTACAACGATGACATATTTTTTATATATTATGTCGTTTGAATAATTCAATATTTTCAAGGCCATTAAAGTTGTCATATAATCTATCATAATAAAATCATTTTTTTAGTGCCTCTAATATCAAGAGTATTACCATCGGATATATGTAGGATATATAAAAGTGGAGCGTCAATTAGAATGGATACTACTCTTGTAGACTTCAATGATATGAGATGGGAAAGAGGTGACATATCATTTATTTTTAATGGAGATAAAAAACCTGGCAAATCTCTGACTATCCTTGACAATAAGGCTAAACTTTATCAGCGTTTGAGATACGAGGTACATTGTTATTTTATTTTAATGAGCTTTTATAATTCCAGAATAATAATGAAAATTATTTTGTAGGAAACGGAGGTTGAAATTGAAAATGAAGTTGATATCCTTATGTCCAGTGATATAATGGCAACACAAATGTCGACCAAAGGTATAACATTTACTAGAGCCCAAACTGGATGGATTTTTAGAGAAGATAAAAGGGTACGTGAAGTTAATAATAAACGATCACTTTAGTTAAAAACGTGAGAACGTAGTTTTGAGAAATGTCACATCATACGTGGAACGAAATATTTCTTATAGGAAATGGTAGGACCCTTTACAGCAGATTTTTATCAAATTAACGGTATGGTATTAGAAAGTAGAAAGAGGCGAGAACATTTGAGCGAAGAAGATTTGCAAAAGAACAAAGCTATAATGGAATCCCTTACAAAAGGAAATTCTCAAGGATTTGCAAATGACGAAGTAAATAATTTTAATTTTATTCTCTTTTTTAATGGTATGGAATAAAATATATTACTAATGTTCTAACATTATTTCAGCCTCCCATGAGAAGAGCATCTTTAAATCCACCACCAGAGTCTAATATTACATGGGAAGAATATAAACTTGCACCACCAGGACAATGTCCTCTTTTAGGCAGAAATAGGGTTTATAAAGAAAGTAGTAAGCCATTCAAAGCGACTGTTGCTATGAGTCCGGATTTTCCATTAACAGTAGACATGCTACTCAATGTTCTGGAAGTTGTAGCACCATTTAAGCATTTCAACAAATTGAGACAATTTGTTCTGATGAAATTGCCTCCCGGTTTCCCCGTGAAGATTGATATACCTATTTTACCTACCGTTACGGCAAAAATAACCTTTCAAGAGTTTTCCTTTCGTGATGATGTTGATCCAGAGTTGTTTCAAGTACCGCCAGATTACTTTAAAGATCCTATGAGGTAAGAATCTATTATAAATAATTGTAGTCAAGATATATAAAAGCGATTACGATATAAACCGTCTTTAAAGCAATGAATCGGACTGAGGCTTCGACCTAAAGCGATTTTATACTGAAGCGGATGTCTCTAGGAGTAATATTACCAGAAATGGGTTTTTGATAATCTTCATTTCCAAAAGACAAACGTGTACAAAACTTCGCACACAAGATCATCTATAAAAAGAGTATTAAAATACAGACATAAGTTTGCCAACTGTTATATATATATGTCCAACTTTCATAATTGAACCTATATTTCTGTTTAAGAACATACAATTTTATTCTGTAGATCTATATGCTGGTCAGAGATAATTCTTAGAAAGAGAGAAAGAGAGAGAACTCAATTTATTATCTCAAAATCATTCATATTCATATATATAATTTACAATTGCATAGTTTTATTGCATTAGATTTTCATATATAGTTAATAATTCATTATTCATATATAAGTTACTTTGGTCGAGATGCCGATCTTACGAACATAGTTAAAATAATGTCGAAGACAATGATAGAATATGTAATATCACTGAAATCTTTTATCATCTTGACTTAATATTTAAGAAATGTTAAAATCTAATAGATGATAGCACTGGATCTATTTGAAGTTTAAGTAAAACTTAAGGATTATTTCTCTCTCAAGAATAATTTGTATTAGAATACAAATTTTGAATTAAATATTTTCATAAATAAATATCGAACGTCTTATTCTCATCCTTTTTCTAAATAATCGTTATAATAATTCGTCAGACCTAAACCTTAAGTATAACTTAAATTTTAAGTAGAACACAGAAGTATATGTGCCTAAACTTTGATCAATAAAAAAAAAAAAAGAACCGTCCATCATAAAGGTGCTAAATATATTTATTACATTTATTCAAAAGATTACCGTAAAAAAAAAAATGTATATATATATATATATATATATATAAATACAGTTGCTCGTTCATATCTTTAATTTATTTTTTCCATATTCGAAAGAAACATTTCGTACGAATTTTGTGGTTTCCAGGTTTGACGTAAGATAAATAAACTGAATTTTCCACAAGGTCCTTTTTGAAGATATCAAAAGTATCATTGATTTTTTGTTCAGTGGGACCATATGCTTTTTTATGCATTCTAAACAAATGCCGCAACCAGATGATATAACGTTTACTTTGAAGTCGGCCTTAAAAAATGTTCCGAGTGAATACTTCGTACAATTACGCCTACAGAAAAAAAAAGAAAAATAAAAAATAAGAATATAAAAAAAAATAAAAAAAACGGAAAAAGAGAAACTTTTTCCATGACTTTTAACATTCCGAATTGTACAGTGATTTGGTTGTGATACATAGATTTATAACTCGTTTATCTAAGCTAAACTCAAAAACAAAAAAATGGACACGTTATTATATTAATAAACTGTATCGATCGGAAAGTAAGAGATAATCGTTGGTAGAAATGACACGAAAAAATAGAAAAGAAAAAAAATGGAATAAAAGTAAAAATAACCGAAAAAACTGAAAAAGTAGAAAAAAAGACTAAATTAAAAAAAGGCCATGGGTGTTTCAAAAAAAAAAAAAATCAAAATGCCAATAATAAATATTTTTTGGTATTTTGAGAATCGTGTGCAGAGAAACGACTCAATAGAATTATGATATTGACGTGCACGTGGAATGGCTTTGGAAATATCTACTCTCATCAAATTCCTTTTCTATAAATCCGAAAGGCACATGAATCGGACAAGTGAATTCAAATGGAGTTGAGACTCACACAGTGGGCTATTACAATACTCTCGAATTCTATCAGTCCTTTCAAATCAAATAATCGATATCGTCTCGATTTCGTCGCATCTCGAGTCACGACCAAACTCATTCATAACTTTTTATATATCGACATGCAATCATTAAGTGATAGACCGTCTGTACTGCGTATGTACCTCGATATGCAATAATTCTTAATTTAATATTTCCTGGTAAAATGATCAATCAAATAAAATTTTTTTGGAACTGAGACCGTAGTAACTGGTTCTTGTCTATTCCATATTTTAACTCGACGATTTTACTGAAATTATAAAATTATAACTTTTATATCGTATGCGATCTATTGGCAGAGAAAGCTGATAAAAGAAAAAAAAGAAGAAGGAAGAACAAAAAATATAAATAAAAGAAAATATCAGAGCAGGAATTATTTGTATTGATCGACAACTTGATATATTCTGTTATTTTTAAAATGAAAAAAAAAAAAAGGAAAAAACACGCACTCGAAGTCTATCTCTATCACATCGGATCCGTGATAGCATGGGTGGTTCGAAGTGAACGTTATCTTCTTAAAAAATTTACTGAATAGAAATTGTATAGTAAAAAATGTACTCACCTATGATATTCTAAACGTAGAAAAATACGAATTTGCAAGTAGATACTCGAGATGAGAAAAAACGCAATAAATTACTTCGCGAACCGTTTTATCATTGTGCTCCATCGAACACAGAAGCAATCTTCTCCGTTCACCTAACTTCCTTTTTTTTCTCTCTTTACGAGATTAATTTAGGGGATCTTAACGTTTAATGGAAGCCGTGCAAAAGCATAATATCGGCTACGGAATATTTGCCATTACTGAAGAAACGAGCAGGGGATCGAAAAAGCGAGATAGTACATTTTCTCCAACCCTCCTTCGACTACCCTCTTTTAACCCTCGAAGAAGAACACGAAACATGACGCCATTGGTCCATTCCTAGTTTTATGTTTCCCCTACGAAATACTGCTTCTCCGGTAGAAGCCTTACCAACAAGAACTCCCTTTTTATTGGCTACCATGCCATTTCGTCTTCTCCTTCTGCGACTTAATAAGCTGTTTTATGATATACCATTCAGCTGCTATCTTCCTTTCAATGTCTTCTACGTCCATGTTATATGATACATAACATTCGAAAAAAATGTGCTTTTTTATTTTTACTCTTGTTTATTTAGCTAAAAGGAAATATACAAAATATTAGGTTGTAACATACATAAATAAGTTCGATCGCAAATATAAACATATTATAATTCTAAATGAATATAAACGAACTTATTTATGTTGTGACCTTTCCAATACATATTTTCATATTTTCATTCGTATTTATCAATCACGTCGTTGAGAAGATTAATTAGAAAGAAGTTATCTTATGGTGCATATTATTGAATGAGAACTGTGTGAATGAAATTTATTTTCATTCGTTATTTATCAATCGTATCATTGAGAAAATTAATTGGAAAAAAGTTATCGGTGTGTGTTATTGAATGAGAACTGTGAATGAAATTTATTTTCATTCGTTATTTATCAATCGTACCATTGAGAAGATTAATAAGGAAAAAAGTTATCGGTACGTATTACTAATAAATTATGAATGAAAATTTGTCTGTTTTTGTCATCTACTCAATCATTTTTCTATTTGATTATTTTTTTTTATTCTTTTCTTTTTCGAACAAGTAAATTTGTCCTATCCTCTGCTTGTTAAAGAAAATAACGGAGAATAGTAAGATCGATATAGAATATTTACTGAAATAAATTCGAACCTTTTTGAATTAGTTCGTTGACCCTCTCTATTAAATAATTTTTCGTTGTGTTTAGAAGAAAATTATATAATGCATGTAAAGGTATAGAATAACTTGTATTTAAAAAACATTAGAAACTTTGGATATGAAGCAACAATTGAATTTTTGTTGTGCGGTAAAACGTAATACAGCATAGGAAGTATTTTTATCTTACGTTAATTCTAATTTGCCGAGAAAGAATGTAAATAGATACAAGTAAAGATAATTATGTAGACAAATTTTTATTATTAAGAAAACTGAATGATATTCTTTCCGATATTTCGATTTTGTTAATTGTCGAACATTACATAGGAGATGCGTGGAGAAATGCTATCGTCGAATTCTTCTATTTTTTTTAAACGTTTTGTTTATCCTCTTAAAATTCACCATAAATTCAAACGTTCTTAATGGCCGGTCTCTACCATCAATTCGCAAAAAGTACCTATGCGACTGTGAATTCGTCAATAAATGAGAAGTTTATCGGTGATTTTGTGGTTTTAGTATGGCAATGACAAGTCAGCAGTATTTAAATGTTCCTTCTTCAAGATTGCGTACATACTATACTATAGAACATCGACACTTTGTCGAAGGGCTCCTTCGTGTTAACGTTTCACATTTAGGTCTTTTATATGCGTCCTTAAATCTAAAAAAAAACATGACGTATGGTTTATGCTTATTTTAGCAACGATCTTTATAAATTATTGTCGTGTTACGACGGACGACGTGAAATCATGTCCAATCTTAGAAATTTAATATCCAATCTTATTAGATTTTTATCTACTTTGTTAAAATAATTCGAAAAAGAAAAAAGCAAAAAAGAAAAAAAAGATACACGAACCCGAAGGTCCAACGAAAAATTTACGAAGTATAATACAATCTTTTTATTTTATATTATTTTCAATTAATTCGAGGCCGTTAAACCAAAGTGAAGCACGAATTCTTACTTCATCATTAGCTATGTTATTTTGGGAACAAAAAAAAAGAAAAAGAACGATAGTACATTATTAAAGATCTTTATTATCATCGATATAATATTGAATGAAAAATCATAAGAAAATTAATTTTTTACAGTGGTTCTAAACAATATTTCTTATCACATTAGATCGAATATATATATAAAATATCTAACATAAATGCTAAGTTCTCTTCTCTATTTATTATTAATATAATAAGAAACTCGAAGTTATGTAAGAACAAATTTCAGAATCTTGAGAATAATAAAGGAAAAAAAAAAGAGAGAAAAGAACAATAAAACTATATTTCGTTACTCATCTTTTATCGCAAGAGCCATAGCCAAAGAATTTATGATACTTATGGCGCGAAGAGAATGTATGGGGCGAGGCATATCAACCCCGTTATTCGCGCCCCTTTCTCTCCATCGAATACTTTAACGAAACGAACATTGTCGAGTACTATAGGGTGTTGCTATGGATACGCGAAGCGACCATGTTGTTCGTGCGCATAGGGGATGTGACTTGGAGAGTGGATCGAATAAATTCAGGGAAGTTTACGCGGAGAAAAGGGATGCTTCAAAATGGCGTTACTCTCTCCAATATTTTTTTAAGAAGTGGATTTTTAATATAAAATAAAATTAAAGAAAGAAGGAAAAAAAAGAGAACCTGTACAATTTAGACCGTAATATTATTTAAAAGTATCATATTTTGTTTCTTTTTCTCGTATACAACCGTACGACCGTGGAGTATTAAAAATTGAGCAACAATCGTGATCTTTATTTTCGAATAAAAGATTATTTCTTTCGTTTATTAAGTTTTAATTAACAGTGAGATTGTGCAAAGTGATTGTGCATTGTAATAAAGTAATAATAATAATAATAATAATAATAATAATAATAATAATAATAATAATAATAATAATAATAAAATCAATAATAATAATAATAATAATAAAATCAAATATATAAAATAACGTATCTTTCCTCGTACGTTTATAAATCTCCAAGTTTTTCGGATATAAAATCACAATTACGTTACACATACGATTTTAAAACACATGTTTATTATATTTTTTCTCCCCAAGAATATAATATTTCTAACGAAATGTCGACAAAACTTAGAAGACTCGCGTCGGATAGCACGTCTTGCGCTGAACTGTTCGTTTCACCATCCGAAATCGGTACACGTGGAAGGGTTTTTCTCAAAGAAGTTAAAAAAGTAATAAAACTGGATCGGTTTTGACCAACTGCCTGAGCTCTTCGAACATAGGCAGACACACGTTTTTATTTAGAAGCTATCGTTCAGGTAACATTTCACAAAACGTTTTTCGCGAAACGTTTACGTCTGACGGATTTATACTTTTATTGCAGTTGTATTTTACGTGCATTCAATGTTCCTACGTTTCGATCTATTCTAACGTGACGACTACGTATCGTCCGAACGTTGAACGAGAATTTCGTTTTTCTAGGTTTCGCGATCAATGCAAAAGAAAGAAAAATAAAGAAAATCACTAGTACGTTTATTATAATTTTTAAAAATATCAGACAGTTTAAATTTTTTATTTTACATATGTATATTTTCGCAAGTAATATTTATCGCATCGTTTATTACAATTTTTATATATATACTATGTGCTTGTAGTAAAAAAACAATTTTATATTATTTCATTTATTTCCTTATTTAATAATTATTTCACTTTTATCTTTATTCCTCGTACCATAGTCTTCGCACAAAACATTACCATCGCTTGTGTTATTATTAATTATTGAAGTTTAATCTAAAAGAATATAAAAGAAAGAAAGAAAAGAAAAATAAATATTTATAGTCACTTTTTCATTCCTTCGACGTCGTTCTCACAAGTTGATCATTTTTTTTTCAGTAAATGAAAGATTAGTAAATAAAAGTTCATAAAAAGGTTAAAAAAATAGAGATAGTTAGATAAAAATATAAATAGAATTCTTACCTGTTTCCATAAACATTTCGGTGGATGTTATTACATTCATATCTTGTTGATCATTCGAAGAACCAAAAATATATTGTAACCAATTAGAAAAATATTGGTTTCCATTAGCTGCAGCTTCTTTAATATAATTCCACAAGTATCTAGGATCGATCCCGTTCGTGTTATTAACTGTACGATTAAAGTTAGAATTTCAATGTAATAAATAATGTATATTAATAAGTTAGAGAGAGAGAGAGAGAGAGAGAGAGAGAGAGAGAGAGAGAGAGAGAGAGAGAAAGAGAGAGAGAGAGAGAGAGAGAGAGAGAGAGAGAGAGAGAGAGAGTATTATTTTATTATTTTTTTTTCTTTTTTAGAAATATTTTACACAATTTTTATAGTCTGGAAAAAGCGAAAAAACAGTTGGAAATTACACTAAACTACTCACTTGTCAAAGCAAACAGCGTCGCTAACAGTAGAATTGAAACTGCGTTAGGCGAATTCATGTTTGCATCGTTTCTAGTAAATTTACCTGCATGATCGTTCTTTATATGCAGGAATTATCAAAAAAAAAAAAAAAGAAAAACTGCGTAATGTACGTATGTTGGTATCTGAAATAGTTTTGCGATGTACTCATAAGTACTAATCGTTCTTGTTAAGTAAAATGAAGTCATTATCATCTGTTCTTATCGCACCGTCCTATTTAGATTAAAAGAATTACCGACTCTTGTGAAATATGAATAATAATTAAAAGTGTTGCAAAGTGAATTGATAAAATCTATAGTTATTCTTTTATTTTATTTATTGAATGAAATCCTGTGCATTACTCGATTCGGCTTTACTACCATTTTCCCTTTTTTGTTTTCTTTTTTTATTTGTAAGAGTATAAAAGTCTAAACATTTGAGCAATCGGTACAAGTTTGTTCTTTAAATATTTATTTTACATTTTTATTATTATCTTGTATGAGTGTACATATATGAAATGTAATATATTTGTTACATATACAAATATAAATATACGGTTATTATTGTTTTTATTCGAAATAGAAACAAAGTTCTGCAAGGTGGCCGTGCCTAAAAACCACAAAAAAATGTAACTTGCAGGATATTCAACCAAGCTCGATATTTTCAGTTCATAAAACTTTACGACAAGAGTAATAACCTGCAGTATAGTACTCGGCAAAGTCTGCAGCTTTTTATGAGTTCCTACAACCTATATTAGTGAGATACAAAATATCATGCAATCACTTTATTTCTTAAGCTCTCCGGCGATGTAAATAACGTAATTAAAAATAAAAATAAAAAATTTTATAAACAAATTCTAATTGTTTGTGTGAACGATAGGATGTGAATAATTGTAAACGATTTCTTTTCCATATTTCTGAAAATATTATAAACTGAATGACAAATAAATATTTTGTGTATTGATTTTTTAACAAAAAAAAAAAGATTAATCAATATATTAAAATCTTATAAACAAATCGTGCAATAATAATTAATCGTCCGTAATACCGACAGATATTTGTTGACTGTAGGTTTAGTAGAGTTCTATTTATTCGATCATGGCTGGAGGTAAAGTTATTTTTATAAGAATTCATCGATTAATTCTACACGAATAATTAATAATTATATTCGTTCCCTCTCTTATTCTCAAGTCAAATTAATTATATTTAATTAATTGCATGCGTAACCAAAATATTTGCAATTGAATGTATCGCTGGTAAAGAAGATAACTGTTTTTCCAAGAAGAATAATCAAAGTAGATTTCTTCTTTATCGATTGTGTCCTTTTACAGAAGAAAAGTAGTTTTAATTTGTAACACTCGGAAGATAGATAACAGCAGCACTGTACCCGAATCGATTCTTACCTTATGTAGACGCAAATGCAGCTGGATTCTTCTTATGTTTAATAAATGCAAGAAACACGCGATACGATCCAACATGGTAAGCATATTAGAATTTTACACATATACAGGGATTTTAAATGACCTTTCTATTAAGAAAATTGTGTTGAAAGAATAAGATTATCGTAACTTATATTACGAAATTTCTCTTTTAATTTTAAATTCAATTTCAATAGATGCTGTTTAATGCTATCAATATAAATATACATTCGCAATCTTTATAATGAAAATCGCTATTGAAAAATTTCAACTTTTTCTCGTTTCAAAAATCGTTGTTCACGGACGAATAAAAAAAAGATATGATATATCTGTAAAAATTTGTTTTTTTTTTCCAATACTTCTCGAGGAAATGAATTAAAGTCAACCTTCATTTGCTTTTCGCTTCTTGAGAGGTTTCTCAAATCGTGTTCTTCTACGAAAGGGAGATAAAATTTAAAAGAGAGAGAAAGAAAAAGAGAAAGGGAGAGAAATAAAATAGAAAAAAGGGAAAAAGAAATCTGAAAGCAAGAAAAAGTATTTTGTAGAATCTTGAAGGTTTTTCTGAAGTCACGAAGAAGTCAAGAAAGTCGGTGGTTTGTTCTTTGAAAGGTATACCGCGCATGTTTGCTCATGCTTCCTGCTAATGAATCGAACAAACGTTCGGACGAGTTCGTTGCGACGGCCGTCGGACATCGTGGCTAAATAAGACCTCTACATCTTTCCTTTCGTTCGAAGACGCGATTGAAGATTAGTTCTTCGTAGGCAGGACGTGAAACTGCACTACGACCGCCACGTGCTCTTATATTTTACCGTGATATTTTTTAATTGTCTATGCAAATCGTCGGCCATTTCATTTTTTTTTCTTCCTTCTCTTCTTCTTCTTTTGCTTTCGCTTTTATTACGAAATTCACATATAGCCTTGGTAATTTTTTCTGTTATTGTTGTTGCTATTGAACATTCGTCGAAATTATTAGATATCTGTTTTATTGATAGATTATTAATATTACCACAGAAATATACAATTTGCAATATGTGATATGCAAAATGTGATTTTTTTGCGTCCTTCGTGATTTTCCTTCAATGGAATACGATGCATACAATGGGCGTGCATATTTTAGTGCCAAGATCTTTATTACGTTCCTCCTGTTTCAATCAACCTCCACGTTGTCCATTCACATAGCATTGTTCGTCCAAGCTGGAAAAATTAATTTCAATAGGTATCAATATCTTGTTCATGATTCGATTATTCAAGGCATCGTTGTACTCGTTTCCGTAGTTGCCATGTCCGATAGAGCAAAATTCAGATCTTTTAGATTTCTATATATGTACCGTTATTTTTCTTTTTTTTATACAAGATAATAATAATTATACATTTAATATAAACAATATATATATTATATTATATATAAATGATAATCTCTTAATCATAAAATACATATATATAACAGTAGTATAATTATGTATATAATATCTTAGACATATTATTAATATAATTTTATGCAAAAGAAGAGGAAAAGAACAATAACAAAAAAAAGAAAGAGAGAATGAACAAGCCTTGAACAAGTAGGTTCAACATATTTTTGTCTAAGTGTCATCAAATAGAAATAAATCTAATTGTACGGGTAGTATGTTCGTTCTATGAAAAAACAGAAAAATACACGAAAAAAAAAAAAAACAGAATGAAAAATTAAATGGATCAAAATCTTTTGACTTTTGCTCGGAGAATGGAATTCCTCGCGCGTGCGTTTGTGTACACGACTATTAAGTGCTTACATTTATGCCTGTCATAATTGGCTTTGTTAAATGAAGAGAGTGTCCGAGGAATTAGCTTGTGGGTAATAGCACGGCTATTTATTAACACGCGAAACGAGGTGCCACAAGCAAGACGAGAACGAATGCCATGGTGCTTCGTGTTTTCTGTTCGAAGGACTGTTACTTTTCTTTTGGATATGGCGAGACTTTTTCCAATAAACATGTTGTGACACTTATTCGATGGTAAGTAACAATGAAAATATTTTTTAGATTATTTGCGTTTTACGAAAAGATAAAAGAGAGAGAGAGAGAGGGAGAGAGAGGGAGAGAGAGAGAGAGAAAAGAAAAAGAAATATAAAAATCTAACGATGAAAATAAATCGTAAAAATTTAATTTTTACCATCGATATTCGCTTCACGGAGATTAATTCACTTGTGATAACGTGATTAATTGGATTGATTAGACTTAGAGAATGAAGAGAGAGAGAGAGAGAGAGAGAGAGAGGGAGAGAGAGAGAGAGAGAAACCGGAAGTTTCTGCATTCGAGCGATCGTCGTTTATAGAAAGACACAATTGTTATCATTACCCTTATGACTCTAAAAAAATTCATAGACATCGGTGTTCGAAAATTCAAAGAAAGATGCGAAAGGTTCATATTCTCCCTTACTTGTGGATTTTTTTCCTCCTATCCCTAGTTTCTCTTCTTTAGCTTTTACGTTTTTTACTCTCGATTCGTCTCTTCCTCTTTCAAAGAAAAATAAGAGAGAGAGAGAGAGAGAGAGAGAAAATAGAAAACTGACCCGTTACCCTATATTTCCCTCTCGTGACGTTTTCTCCATAGATTTCACCAAAAGGGTTTTATGGTCTGTATATTTCGGAGGACTTCTTAGAAAACGTCGTCCTTTTTCTTTCCGCCCCCTTCTTACGAAAGAAGAAATATTTTTCCAGGCCGTCAATGATTTTTCTATGTCATATATAAATATACACATATATGGATATACATACGTATGTACATATATGTGTGCGCGCGCGTGTGTGTGTATGTGAAGTTGCATTAGCTACTTAAACTTATGACAATTTCCTATCTCAAGCTTCCTCATTAAGTCTTTCCTCGTCTCGAAGAGTTAATAAAATAGATATATACATACTTACATAAGTCTCATCTACACATGGAGAACCTGCAATTGCATTTTGTGTTTGTTCGAACCATGCCAATGCAATCTTCTCATTCATTTCTAACACAAGCATTCGTCGTACAACTATAATTTTTATCTGTCATTTTGAAGAAATACAAAAAGGAAAAGGAAAAAATACGCGCACATATATATATACATATATATACATACATATATATATATATATAAATATATATATATATATATATATATATATATATATATATATATATATATATATATATATACCTAATCCATTCGGCACGCAGGAGGAGATGTCGAGGTTGAGCTGGCACCGAGACTGGTCGGACCTTTTGTAGAGCCGAAATATAAAGCTAATCTCTCCGCGGTATTCCATTCCCGCGAGCATGGAATGCAGGACTAAAATGGTGAACCACCGACCACCCGACGAAGTATTTCATCGCAGAGGAGGAGGAAGAAGAAGAAGAAGAAGAAGAAAAAGAAGAAAAAGAAGAAGAATAAGCAGAAGAAAGAGGAGGTGGAAAAGGAAGATGAAGATTGGTAGTGAAAGAGAGAGGGAGAGAGAGAGAGAGAGAGAGAGAGAGAGAGAGATAGGACGAAGGTAGATTTACTATCAGAGGGATTTCATTCCTCCGGGGGTTTAGGCTTTCCAAGCAATCCCATTACCAGAGCCAAATGTGATTTAGGATCTTGGCCTTATAGCGTACACTGGCTTAACCATGCGGGGACTCCTTCGCATCTTGGGCACCATGGGCGTTTCATATCTCTCCTTGGGAGAGCCCTCCGAGTAGCCCTTCAACACTACCATGGCCGTTCAACTTAAGATCCTATCTCGATGGCGGAAAGAAAGAACTGATCGAATGCAAATGTCCGATGCTGCCGACCGAAAGATGGCCGTGTAGATCTAAACTCTACTAACCGCCAATCATCTTTCTTTTCTCCCTCATTTATCTTGATACTTCGTGTTTCCACTAGAAAGTAGTTTGCTTTTCCTGTTTTCTTTCGAATTTTTTCTTTTTCTTTTCTTTCTTTCTCTTTCATTCTCTCTCACGCATAACGGAATTTTTTAATAGTAAGCAGATATTTTTTATATCATATCCAATGGTATGATTAAGTTTCGTATAGAGGAGTTTCTTTCTCTTTCTTTTTTCGTTTTTTTATTTTTGTTCTCCTTTCCTTTCGTTTTTATAACGTATGATAGACATTTATATTAATGTTAAAAAAAAAGAAAACTAGAAAAAGATAATTATTCGTTTATCGAGTTAATCGAAGAAAGAGCGAAGGTAATATTGATTTTTCTGTTCCCCAACCTCCCCTCCACCCCACCCCCATTTTCGCAAGTGATCATCACTGTGGTGTACCTAAGTTATGAAAGAAAATAAATAGGAGGAAAAGAAAAGTGTATGGCATACCATCATTGAAACATTTCTTCTTGATCTTTATGACGACGACTTAGATAGGATACATGAAGGGTTGGAGTCGAAGAAATGTTTTCCGAACAATATAGATTGAAGAGAGTACAGGAACATGGTCGACCACTCGAAACGTTCCAATTGTCTTCTAGACTCTATACTTATCCTGTTTGTGGCCTTGAACAGCCGTCACCCGTGATTACGAGAGTCGTTCGAAGAACGTACGTGTTAGCGCGTTCCTTCGTGTATTCCTCCGTGGTACCCACTATTATGTAGACGATAATGGTCTACGCATAAATATTCACGCTGGCTATGCCCATAAATGCTACCGTCGCTGCGTGCAACTTCGCGCACTCTCATGATATCTTGCAATGCTCATGCACGCACGCGCACTCGCGCGCGCACACACACACACACACACATACACGCAAATGTAAAAAGGTTTCTATCTTGACATAAAACAACGTATCACCGGATCCTCCGTATTTTAACAGCGAACGAGATCATCAATCACGATGATCGAAACGAGAAACGAATTTTCCATCGGCCGTCTTACTCGCCTAATTTATTGATGTTAATCAATATCTGATTTCACTTCCTCACATTTTCTTTTTTTAAAGAAAAGCCTAACTTAAAAGAAAAAGCAAAAAAAAAAAAAGAAAGAAAGAAAGAAAAAATCCAGCTGGACATGTAGGATGTTCGGATAATACGATTTCGATATCTTTTGATTAATTATTGGAATAGTTTTGTATTGATTTTAAATATCATGTATTAAAGACATTTTTCATGGACGTCCCTACATATATGTATATCATATGTACCTGAGTAAGGACATTATATTTATTTATTATTAAACGTCAGTTATTATTATACGGAATAATAATTAGAAATACTTATGCAATTAACACTATACCATTTATTATTATACAATAATATAATATGTACTAATCCGTATAGGCAAGTGTTCAATTTCGCGAGTAATAAATTAATGAACGAACAGATAAAAAATTTATCGAGTATGTGATTCGTTGTAATTTCGTAGACAAAAGAATAATGATAATAAAAAAAGAAAAATAATAAAAAATATAAATAAGAAAAAAAAGATGTTTCGTTGACAACAAATAGAAAGGTTGGATTGCACGGATTATTGGATTTGAGACCGTGATAGGGAGTTCCGAGAGAGATTCGCCATCTTTTCACTTCCATTTTATCTCCCCGATTTGCCTTCGCCGATCGAGGAGTATCCCTGGAATGCTCGTCGGAGCGGTTCTCTCAAGGAGAGAAGCATCGTCGTTGGTTCGCCAACCAAAGGAAGAAAGAGAACGAGCGCTCGGGCTCCACTTACACAATTATCTGCACGCGGGATCTCCTTGGCAGCCAGTCGCTCATCGTTTTACTGCTCCCTGGTCTCTCTCTCTCTCTCTCTCTCTCTCTCTCTCCCTACCTCTTTCAAGTCTTTTTTATTTCTTTTTTTTTTTCTTTTGGATTCATTTCCAAGCCGTTTCAGTTTGATTTTTTTTCGTCTTCTTTTCCTTCTTTAGGCTCTGCATCCGTTCGTTCTTCCCCGTTCGTTCTTCCCCGTTCGTTACTCTTTTCTTTCTTTTTTTCCTTCTTCTGCTTCTTCTTCCTCTTCTTCTTCTTCTTCTCCTTCTTCGTCTTCGTCTTCGTCTTCTTCTTCTTTTTCCAAAGTGCTGAGTGAGGTAGCCCGTCACCTTGAAAGCAGCCTTAAAATTGCCTACCTAATCCTTATAGGGCGAAAGGATACACGAGAGAGAGAGAGAGAGAGAGAGAGAGAGAGAGAGAGAGAGAGAGAGAGAGACAGAAAGAGATGATCTTAAAACGCTGCCAGGTTTCTACGGTACGCTGGATTTACGTTGCTCTCAGCTTCTCCGAAGTACCCTCGTAATACTTGATATTGCCGTCTCGATAGTCCCGCATACGCAAAATCTCTGACGTCTATTTCGGCTGGGATGTGATCAAGTGGGATAACGGTGGTCCTACAAAAATGTACCCCTCGAACGTTTCTTTTTTCTTTTTTTTTTTTTTTTTTTTTTCATTGGATAAATCTAACGTACTTTATATAAGTCGTATTCGCTAAAAGAAAATATTAATTATCAATATACTTACAATTATCTCGTACGATGAGTTGTAATTGTTTAACGTCGTATTTAATATCATTCATTGAATGAAAAAGTATGATACAACGGATTGTGTACGATGTTTCAAACGAATCAATGACCAACGATAGTCACGATTGCCATATCAGATGTAATATTAAAAGAGATTATCAAAAATGAATGTAATTGAGATATCAAGAAGATAAGATGATAGAAACGTGTAATAAGTACATGGCATAGCCCGGATACATATCGGCAGAGTTTCGAGTGTCGCATTTAAAAGGATTTACGACGTCAACAAAAATAATCGTTTAACGCGAAGAGTAGAAAGAGAGGTGCCGCGCTTGTTGGATCACCAAGCCGAATGGTCACGGAGACCATGTCTATTGCCCATCAAAGTGACCGGTCGAATGAACGCAACGTCGTCGTGAGGCCGTAGACTTCTCATGATTCGAATAATACTTGATCTGTATACTTGTGAACTCTCCTCCCCGTTTGGCTTTATCCTTATTTGACATATTTATTTACAGCGGAAATCTTAATTAACAGGCTTTATATTAGTTCGTAATTGAACTCGTTATTTCCTGCACACGTACGTACTCTTAAAAATTCTACTTTTGTTCGAAACTCATAGACGTCTCTTTCCTTTTCTTTTTTCTCTCGAAAATTAATTGTCAAAAGAAAACGAGTAATATTCTCTAAAGGATTTTGCATCATTGCATCGTACTACGAGAAATTATATATTTTTATTCTTCATAAATTTAGACTAATAATTTCATTATGAATCGATTATTCTAAAATTAACGTATAAATTGTGTACATAATTTTATGATATAAATAAAACAAAAAAATAAAAATAAAACAAGAAAAAATAAAAAGAAAGTAAAAGGAATAACGAAATAAATGTAATATTCATTCGAACGATAAGGTGTATAAATTCTATCGTTTGTTTTACTTGTCTTGTATAGAATACCATGAGGAATCTAAATATACCGAAATCTGTCGACATAAAACTGTCTTCACGTCGGGTACGATAGATGTGAATTTCCTTGGAATGCGAACGAGCTGTTACTACGGTCATTTCTAACTTTTGTCACCCTCTGTTAGAGATCGATAATGAAGGGGTACGACGCGAAGGGTCGGTAAATGAGGGTGAGGTGACATTTTAATGGAACAAATAATAGTTACTGACTTTTTCCCCGTGTTTTTTATATTCGTTTTAATTAACGTGAAATGATCTAAGAATACAAAATATTTTTTTCTCCTCTTTTCAACAATAAAACAAATATTCACGAGATGATTATTATTTATATCCAAAACTATATATAATTAATATAGATAGGTGTGTACATAGGTATATATATATATAGATGGATGTTGTATACTTGTAGATATTGTTTATGACTTCTATATACTTCAATAATTTCGTGTTTCACAAGAGGAAGTCACTTGCATTATCTTCCAAGCTAGCTTTGGATAACGAAAGCGTTTTCTCGTGATAACCGAATGTCAAGGCAGTCCTTTATCGCACATGAAAGTTTTATGGTTTCGCATTATCTTCGTCTCCTTGAAAACTAAACTTATCTCTTCGCGAAACGTACAGAACATTATTCTTTAGCTTTTTTTCCTTTTCCCTTTTTCTTTTTCTTTTTTCTTGTTTCCCTTTCAGCGAATTTGATCCAACGGACAAAAATCACAAAGAATAGATATGGATCGTTCACACGTGTTTACGGGATAAAAACGATGGACCCACGAAGGGTCTAAATCGAAATCTAGTAAGTGAAACGGTACATCGATCATGGCGTTGAGAACCGATCTACTTTAACGCACAACGGTAATATAATTCGTTGTAACCTTGTAGAGATTCGACGAAAAAAGAAAAAAAAAGAAATAATTTACGAACGACCGAGCATGTAAAGCAAACCTTAAGATATATATATATATATATATATATATATATATATATATATATATATATATATATATTTATGGGGAGGAAAAGAAGGAAGTTAAGAGTCACCAAGTATTAGTTTCATACATTTCTTTTGGTATAGGAAGCGTTTCTAATAAGGAGAATCCCACGAGACCACTTGTGTCATATAGAGAACCCGCTTTTCTCTCGAGCTCGATGGTATCCTATTTCTCCCTACTTATTCCATCTCGTAACCGCCCCTACCAGAGGAAATCTTACACCCTCCGGTTTTACCAACGTCGAATATAACCATGTGCCTTCTCAAAATGGCGGTCTTCCTATCTCGTACTCCCTTCCTAATAATTGAATCTAACGATACGTAAAGATATTCGTATCGCGAGAAAAATTCATCTAAAAGGAAGATAATTTTTTATCACAATTTGTGACGTTTAAAGAATATATATATATATATATTCTTTTTTTATTATTTAAAGATATATATATATTTTTTTTTTCAATTTCTATGTACGAATGAAAAGGTCCATAGAAATAAATTATGTTACCGTCAAATTCAAAGGAAAATGGCCGTGTGAATCACGCGTACACGCGCGTACGACGGGTAAAGGGCATTGCCGTGTGTCGAAAGTCAGATATCACGGGATACGTCCATGCTTCTCGCTGCTAATTGGATTCGGTCACCCCATCTCGTTGCACACAGCAACGTGAAAGCAGGAAGAAAGAGGGAGTAATCGGGGGCGGGTAGGAGTATGGAAAGGGGCGCAGGGAGGAGGGAAGAATATACTTGAAGTTATATCTATAAAAGCATGCGTCAAGCATAATAAAGCAGAATCGTTGATGGTATCGCTAATAAAATCATTTCGTTAGCTCTCGCTGAACTAGACCCATGGAAACATGTCATTAGATTTATTTTACGACTAGCTCTTACGACTTTCTTGTTTGTTATGCTTTAACGTGGAAGTACAGGAAGTATACGCGAACATTAATCTTGCATCAGAGACGTTCTCTCTTCGGATATTACTTCGTTGCTGGCTCCAAACTCTGGAAAAAGTATATATAGATGGATGGTACATGGATAGATGTATATGTACATATGTATATAACGCAAATTATTATCTTCCAGTACGTCCAACCTATTTCACTTAATACTTTACCATATATAACACTGGAATAATTGTCTTAGAATTCGTAAAAAAAAATTTCAATCTCTTTATTTTTCCACCCCTGCCGATGACTGAATGAAAAAAAATTAAAAAATATATTTTTCTATCGCTTAAAATAACAAGACAATTTTTTGAGGATAATTAAACGAAAGGTTTTAACGATAACCAACTAGGATATCGAACGTATCTGTCTATATATCATTTATCCGTAAACGTAGGAAAAGGAAGGAAGAAGTCGAAGAGGGACACAAAGGAATCGAAGAGATATGTAAATGTATGTATGTAGGTACGAAGAAACGAAGTTGCAATTCATGAGCGTTCACCGTTGGTGGTTAAACGATGTTATTATAAACGTTGTGATTCGTTCGAACGTAGTCATGGCTCATGGCTCTTGGAAAGGTAGACGTATACATACTTACCACCTACCTCTACACGCGAAGGACTCGTCTGCTCGTATACTTGGCAATGATTTCACGTTTACGCCTCGACTTCTCTCTCTCTCTCTCTCTCTCTCTCTCTCTCTATTTTTCTCTCTGTATCGGTGTAACATTTTGAAAATGTGGTAAGGTAGGAGGAACCGAAGAAAGAAAAAAAGGGGAGAAACGTACGAGGTGCTAGACGGAAAGAAAAAGAATTCATCCGGTGAGGGAAATGGGAGAGAGAAGGAGAGATAGAGATAGAGGGAAAGAGAGAGAGAGATAGAGAGAGCGAGAGAGAGAGAGAGAGAGAGAGAGAGAGAGAGAGAGAGAGAGAGAGAGAGAGATAGAAAAGAGAAGAGAGAAAAAGAAGAATAAGAAGAAGAAGCAAAAAGAGAAGAGAAATGAAGGATGGAGGTAGGGATGAGCAGGACTTTATTTTATTTTAATGGCGCAGTAAGTACAACGACGCACACGGTGAAGTTACTGAAGCCTGCCTGCCTCGTCGTTTGGTCTTCCGTCAGACACGACTACGCGGGATTTCGTCTCATGCCTTATTCATGAGAGACGTTTTTCTCTCCTTCCTTTTTTAACTCTCTCTCTCTCTCTCTCTCTCTCTCCCCCTCTCTCCCCCCCCTCTCTCTCTCTTTCTTTCCTTCTCTCTATCTCTATATATCTTTTTCTCCCTCTAAATCTTTCCTTTTATTCGCGATTGAGTTTCGTTGGTAGAGATAGCCAGATGAACGACGAGATGCGTGAAATATTGCTGATACCATGGAAAAATTTCTCTATTCGTTCCCTCTTTCTTTTTGTTTCAATCTTATTGTTTCTTTTTTCCTTTTTTCTTTTTTCTTTTTTCTTCGTTTTTTTTTTTTATCAAAAACATGTCCCGCTCTATCCCTGTACAGGGAAAATGCTAGTGGTAAGGAATAAATTTTACTTAACTCTGGGTCAAGATCGTTTGTCGAGCGTGACCGATTTCTTAGAAAGGAGATAAATTTTGCTCGTCGCGTGATAAGCTTCGATAGAGAGAGAGAGAGAGAGAGAGAGAGAGAGAGAGAGAGAGAGAGAGAGAGAGAGAAGAGAGAGAGAAAAGGATACGTGCTAAAAGAAATTTAACACCGGCCGTTAAGTATCCTTTTTTCGTAGGATCGTTCGCACGAGAAAGGGCCAGCAAAAGATTTCCGCCATCTTTCTCTTGGCCAGTAAAAGGCACGCGAAGAGTGAATATATACGTATACACCTATATATCTATGTGTATATATGTATGTATGCTCGCGCGTGCGTGTGTGTGTGTATATATCTATACGAGATTTTCAATTAATGTTACTTTATGGGACAGACTCGGCCAAGCCGAGAGGAGAATTAAATCGCGCGTTCTTCTTGTATGTGCAACGGGATGTGGATAAGGATGAGAGGGAAGGTTGGGAGGAGGGAGGGTGGAGGGATAGGGAGATACTAACACTTCGTGAAGATAACTAAGACGGTCATGAATTAAGTTTGCCTGACATATATCCATTCGAGGGGGAGTGGACCGGATTCATCCGGGCTTGAATCTTTACGAAGAAGAATGAAAATCCTTTTACAAGCTACAGAAACTTCGTTTATCTGTATGTGTGTGTGTGTATGATATTTACTTATGTGTTAGAAGAATTACGATATATGTATTATGCGAAGACGCGAACATTGAGATACGTCTAGTGTAACACGACAAACAGTGTATGCTAAAGTGCTCGTTTTCGCGCGTAACTGGCCGTCGCTGCGTTTATTCGACGATCGTGCGAATAAAGTACATACACTATACATTTTCTCTACGTAAACAAAGAAAACCGCATAGTTATCCTGTTCGTAGCGGGTATACGAAAGAAAAAAAAATTACACGAGAATATATAAGTACACATTGTATAGATATATTGCATATATCGGGAGGTACGCGTACTTAAGTATATTGTAAGTACCTACCTATATCTATTTACATAGATTCATGCGTACGTGTATTTAAGTACTTATACGTACCATACATAGTCCATAGTCATAGCTATAATATTTCCACCTCGAAACGCGTTTAAGCTCTCGTAAAGGTTGCTCACGTACCTTTACCAACGCTAAGGATGACATTGATATACGGTGATGAATTGCCATATAAATTATACTCCTCTTATATACATATTTTCATATATTTCTTTCGGTATGTTATTAGATATGTTACATTTCTTAGAAATTGTTCTTCTTTTTTATAAAGAGAAACGTTCGTGTTCAAATTAACGAAATATATGATTTTCTCACGTGATCACATGTAAACAAAATGAATATCGAATAAAATTATTCGTTAGTTCGATACGATAAATTATATCTTCATTCGTCCTTTCCTGTTACTCTTATTTCACTTGCAAATATGTATTCATTAACAGGCAGAAAAACTGAGAGATCTGATAAGCGAGGAAAAATGATCTAAACGATTCTATGATGTATACAAAATTACGATCGACCTCTACATTTATCGTTTCTCGTTCGCTTGTTCGCTCATTCGTATTAATTCGAGAGATTAAAATAGATCGTTAGATTCTCTTTCTCTCTCTCTCTCTCTCACACGTTGAACGTCTCTCTCGTTCACATTGACACTGACAACGGACTCGAAAAGTGATCATGCACGTATCGCCGAGGTATGCCATTACAATGAGGGAGAGGGTTCTACCGTATCGTTATTTACGCTTCGTGGCTCTCGAAGCACCCTTTGACGACAGGCAAAGGCATAAATGTTCCATTCCTCATCCACACTGGATCCAGATATCCCTTTTCTCTGATGTTGCGAGCTACCTCTTGTGCGCTCGCGCATTCTCCCTTACAAAAGAGAGAGAGAGAGAGAGAGAGAGAGAGAGAAAGTTTCACCCTAATATTTTCCCTTCCTGAATTCTCTTTCCAGCTATACCAGCTAAAATGCTGGCAGAGTGAACGCAACATCGACCCGACGGCTTTGAAAACAGCTCCAACATATCCACCTACGACAACTACAGCCATGAGCTTGAAACGAGCTAGCCAAGCTCCTCCTATCCATCGTTTATCAAGGATTCTCTTGCGTGTGCGTATAACTCCTCAGAGAAAATTTACGATACCCTTTCACGGCCCTATCGATCGTTTGTAATATTAATAAATTGGAGGACATGTTTATGCCAGACGAAATCGCATATTTGGATCAGTTTAGACGTTTTCAAGAGGTCCATCGGCCGGTTCATCTTTTGATGGATCGTAAGGCTCGTATTCATACTGCATGTAAACGTTCTCGAGACCGAATAAGGTCTTTCTTCCTGTTTTTTTTCCTTTCCTTTTTTTTTCTTTTTGTTTGTTTGTTTTTTATTTTCTTTGTCCGGTAACGATACTCGAAAGTGAAAGTTCAATCGGTAATAATTGTCTAATAAATTTTCGAACAACAGATTTCGCGATAATGATGTTACAACGATAACTCAGATCAATAATTCGTAATATCACCAATTCCAAGGACAAATATTCCGAATAAAGAAAAAGGCGAATTCGCGATGAGAACTAATTAAACGAACGAAAAAAAAAGAAAGAAAGAAAAAGAAGAAGAGGTAGTACCAGAGGCTCGTAGAAGATAAAGGAGTAAAAACAGGTACGAGAATGCGAGGAAATGATCGGTGGTCGCGCGAGGAAAAGAAGAGACGAAGAAGAAGAAAAAACGAAAACACAGAAAGAAGAGAAAAAGAAAAAGGGATGGATGGAACTGAGAACTCGAATACGATAGAATTGCGAGCCCTGTGGGAAATTGTAAAGCGCAGATACGCCGGTAGTTGCGAAGGAGATAACTCTTTTATGTTCCTTCGGGCTCTCTAACCGCGTTAACGTTTTTACTTAAACATTCCCCTACCTGTCGTACTTATCTCTCTCTAACTTTTAGGACTTATCCTTTGACAATTACACGAAGATGGACTACGACAAAAAAAAAAAAAAGAAGAAGAAGAAGACAAAACTTGGTTACGAGAAACAAGTGTCGCAGTTTTTTTTTTTCAATCGGATCTAAGAAATCGTTTAATTGCTCGATCCAATGCGATCGGCTAAGTATTAATTTTGACGAGTGAAGGTTGATTGCTCATTCATTTATTTATCTTATTTTTCGCTCCTTCATAAACGATAACGATCGTTTTAAAATTAATTTTTTTTTCCTTCCTTCTAACACAAATTGGATACGTGTTATTTCTTTTTTTTTTTTTTTCTTTCGAACGAACCATGTAGATATTTTCTTTTCTTTTTTCCGCTTTTTTGTTCATTTTTTCTTTCGATCTGTAATAAACGAATTACGATGAGTAATCGTAAGGGGAAGGTAAGATGAAACGGCTCAACGTAGAGCTTTAGACATGTGGGGGCAAAGAAGGCGATACCCTTTGTAAAATTGAAAAAGTTCGCAAGAGGGCCCGGTAAAGAAGAGTAGGTAATGCACGGAAGAGAGTGTCGGCGTTGGCAGGAGGCGGCCATCGAGCTCTGTAATTTGCGTTCATAAAATCTTATGAAGGTTTGAGACGTGGTCCCGGCCACGAACGGGGATTACCATTGGCTCCTTGTGAATTTATTTTCATTTAGTTACAAGCAAAATTGCACGAACCCTTTATGCCTCGAGAGTTGCGTTCCATATATATAGTTTAAAACCTTAAGCAACACCATTGGCCGAGAACATTTCTCCCGTCAATGTATTATCTTAACTATCAGGAGAGATCGCCAAGAGCACTTTATTTTACGCCCGATGACTACTCCTTACCGAAGCCGACCTCCGCCATATTTGGACGAATCTTCAATATTTCGCTTGCGTTCAATTTTTTTTTTGGAGGGGAAGAGAGGTTTCAATAGATCCGATAGAAAGAACCAAACAAATTATTGATATTGAACGAAGACGAAATCGATTTTTTTTTTATATATCAAATTACAACGTTTCGTTGCATCGTAAAATAATTATTAATCGATCGGTAAATCGATATAATATTAAAGGTGTCAACGTTCGAACGTATTCCTTGAAAGAAAGAAAGAAAATAAAATAAAAGATCTACGTAATTAATCTGTAAATTTGAATCTAAACTTTTTTTCGGATCGGAATTTAAAAAACAACATCCTTACCATATTTGATCTTATTTTATAAAAGAGTGATGGAGAACCGGATGGAGAGAATATGGATGAGATATATTCACGTGGATTATTCCAAGGGAAAGGAAAGGAGAAGAAAAAATGTGGCAGTGAGGCTGGTCCATGTTAAAAGGAAGAAGACAAAGTATCCGTTATATGAATAGAAAGAGAGATAGAAATAGAGAGAGAGAGAGAGAGAGAGAGAGAGAGAGAGAAAGAGAGAGAGAAAGTGATTGGAGAGGACAGAAAAAGAACGAGAGATGAAGACAGAAAGAGAGAGAGAGAGAGAGAGAGTTCAGAAGAGACTCGTCGAAGGGATGGCCGCAAATTTGCGCGAGAACGTTCGCGCAAGGGTGCAACGACGCCGACGCCAACGACAACGACGCCGACGCGTGCGGTCCACGGAAAGCCGGAACAAGAGGAGCCAGGATGCCAAGAGCCCTATTTCGATTCGATTCGAGAGGAGAAGACACTTTTACTTATAGCCGCACGACGATTCTTTCAAAGCTCGATCGGCCTTAACTATTATATTAACATTTCATTTAACATTTTTTGTCATATTCCCGTTTACCTTGTGTCGTTTATAAAAGTGTAAGAAGGAAGATTTGAAGAGATATTTGCAAAATACTTCATGAAATTATTCTTCGATCCTGACGTTCTCGAGTTTCTCGTAGTCGTTCGACGTATAAAAACGTTCGCGTTAATTACAAGAGATACGAGTGCCAAGAACTTTCGACGTTTTTAAGGTAAGAACATCCTTTTAACATTTTTTCTTTTTCTTCCTCTTTTTCTTTTTCTACTTCTTCTTTTTCTTTTCAACAGCAAATCTTTGGTATTGTCGTTGCGACATACAGTAACGTACAGTTCAGTTCGTATTTTCGATTTTTACGATATATTATCGTGAACGTAAATTGCCCCGTTAATTGCACCCATCTCATTACCATATTTCTCATAATAAATATCGAATAAATTCGAACGATCAATTTTATTTCTTCTAACGTTCTACAAGTTCTTTCACTGATATTTATCTAAATTATTTTATTTGATAAATCGACGGAATTGTTTTAAACGTGTTCCATCTGTGTTCATTTTGTTTTCGTTGTACGCGTATAAAGAACAACAAAGTAATACTCTCTTTTTTGGAGAAATAACAAGGGTTTCAAAAGCAAATCGATAAGTGGAAACGACAATAAATAATGCAAAAGGGAATATCGGTTCAGAAAAAGAGAAAGAGAGGTAGAGAGAGAAAGAGAGAGAGAGAGAGAGAGAGAGAGAGAGAGAACGGTTAACGACCTCTTGAATCAAGGCTTTTCCGCAATAAATCCCAGCGTGTTCTACGTAAGTACGTAGAAACGGACGATGTGCCTCGGTACTGTGGTATCCATCCATCTGAGCGAGAAAAGTTTCCTTGTGTATGTGAGCTCGTGTTTGTGCGCGCGCGCAATACCGTCCGCGATTGACATATTTTATGTTTTATTTCTGAAAGTCGTCTCGGAAATGGGAGTGCAACTTGGAGCCAGGCCGAGGCTTTTTCTCTCTCTCTCTCTCTCTCTCTCTCTCTCTCTCTCTCTCCCGACATTCGGATCTCATCGTTTCCCTCCACATCGTACTACGATGCTCCATAACCGAAGTTAATGGGTTGGCTATCGTAATTCGATTTAACTGCAAAACCCATAGACGATCTCTCTTTTTCGATTTTTCCGACTACCAAACGATTTTCCAGGTTTTTCTTTTCCACCTTTCTTTCCTTTTTTCCTTCCATTCTTCTTTCTTTTTTATCCTTTTTATTTATTTTTTTTACCTACAATTCGATTTCGAACGTTCCTATCATCGAAATTCGTTTATCTGCGATTAAAGTATAATCATCCTCGTTACCATGTGAACGATATTAGTAATAATTAATTGTTCGTAATTTCTTAGCGGCATCTACTCGACAATTTTATTAAGAGACAATTGTTTACTTTCGAATATACTTACAATTATTTCGTTAATTGTTCTCATCATTTTTTTAACGATACCCCAGGATCGTTTATTTTCACTTGATAACCCTTATAATTTTCTCCAAGAAAGAGAATAGGACATATCAGGATTCGTAATGGTATATATTAAATAATATTTAAAAGTTGTGATTAGAATTTGTTATTTGTTTTGATAAGTATGAACGAAGTGAGAACAAGTTGAAAATAAACAGAAGAACAAAAAAGGAAGAGAAAAGAAATAGAAGAAAAGAATAGAAAAAGAAGAAGAAAAATAAGAAGAAGGAGACAAAAAAAAATAAATAGAACGAGAAACGTCTTCGATTGTTCGCCGACGGTTAAGTATCATTTTTACTGCACGAAATACAGTCCTTCGATACTACCTACTAAAGTCAACGATGTGATTGCAAAAAGTCACGGTTTGGACGGCTTTTCCGATTAAAACATCGACATTAACCGATAGCCGCGTGTGCACGCAACGATAACGCACATACATACATACATACATACATACATACATACATACATATATATATATATATATATATATATATATATATATATATATATATACTAGTACATCATACATATACATAAAAATACATCAAATACTTTTTGTCGATTGATCGCAATCGTGTGCGTTCTTAAAATGGTTTGGCAAATCGTTATAAAAAAATTATGTCGGAGACTCGATGACTATAGTCGGACAATTAACTTTTCATCCACATATCGATCAAATATACACTTTATTGTACGTTTGTACGAATATGCATGAATACTCATATACTACACGTGAGCATTCTTTGTATTGTAAATTGATACGTATCGCAGAAAACGCCGAAAGAATAAATATAATTATTATATCATTAAAACGTATTAAACAACGGATATTGCCTATTTGACTGTACCCCGTTATATTAATAAAGACGATAACAAATCGAGATCATAAGCTAAACTTCGTCTTGCTCTTCTGTTAACTTACATATATGCATACGTATGTACATACGTATAAGTACGTACGTACAACATCAGGTGATATTCTTCACGTGTTCGAGAAAAATAGAATTGATCATTTTCTCTCTCTCTCTCTCTCTCTGTCTGTCTCTCTCTCTCTCTCTCTCTCTCTCTCTCTCTCTCTCTCTCTCTCTCTCTCTCTGCGTAGAGTTTCTCGTGAAAATTAGAAATCTGAAACGGACGGATTTCACTTTTTCGTGTTCAGGTCACCCTAGCTTTTCTCTTCTCTTTTATCTATTCTTTTTCTTCTGTGTGTTTTTTTCTTCTTCTTCTTCTTCTTTTCTTTCTTTTTCTTTTCCCCTCTTGGCGGGTGCGGGAGGCGCGAATGGCGTAGAGAAATACGGAAGCATTCACGTTCTCATTTCAGAAGCAATAAAACTGAAAGTAGGCTAAACCTAAATTTCTCGAGGGTTATCTATTATTCCCTATGTCGGTTTTCCATTGGTGAAAAATCCGTTTGAGGTGGAACAACCGTTTCCGGCAACATTCCGACCGCAACCCTTTTGTGGATAGCACGAAAAGTGCCTAACATGCGTTTCTTACAAGACGAAGTGGTACCTGCGTGAGAGAGAGAAAGAGATAGAGAGAAGGGATCGTCGCAAAAACTTTTCTGTAATGCGGAAGCAATTCGGCCTGTCCTTGAGTTAATACCATCATTACGTTTCCCCTTTACGTAAGTCCGGGGAATTTCTCTCTCTCTCTCTCTCTCTGTCTCTCTCTCTCTCTCTCTCTCTTATCTCTCTGTCACACACACTTGTAAGAAATATTAAGTTTTATTGTCATTCCTGATAGTCGCACGTGCATTTTGCATTAAATCAAAGAGACGATGTACTGTAAAAAGCAAGAAATAGTTGAACGCATTTTGGAAGACTTCTGTCGTCAACCATTTTTTGATATTTAACAATTTTGTTTCTATATATATATATACATTTCTTTTCTTATGAAATTATATTAATTCTCATAAAATGAAAAAGGAGAGGTTAACGTGTCGTTAAAAAAAATCGATCGGTTAAATAAAGGAAAGAGAGAGAGAGAGAGAGTGAGAGAGAGAGAAAGAGAGAGAGAGAGAGAGAGAGAGAGAGAATCATTTTAGGATTATTTGAGAGTCCGATAAAATAATAAAAAACAAAAGGCGAGAGTAATTAGACTGATTTAATGCGCCATATTGTAACCGGGAGCAATTATCTCGCGACCGAATCAACATTAACACCACCGGATATCAACGTACCCCGCGGCAAACGTGTTTAATGCTCATATTTCTGTTTAACTTCTCAATTAACATAACCGCGCAGCTTCATTATTGCCGCTACGGGCTGCCGCCGTGCCGTGCCGTGCCGTGCCGCGCCGTGCTGCGCCGGTTGCGTTTGTGAAGCACGGTGAATGTAAAATACCAGTCTCGTTCACGAAGGACTCTCCATTTGTTTTACGGAAGATTTTTGTTTGCACATTTGCAAGAAAAGTACATGATTTTTCCACTCTTTCTTTTTTCTTTTATTCTTCTCTTCCTCTTATTACCAATCATGCGTTAATAAATTTGAAAATTATATATTGATTAATTAAACATGTGTTTTGTACGTGTTAGATCGTCACAGACACGGTCTCAACTCGAATTATTCATTTTTACTCATTATATTTCTCGATTATATTTCCCTTTAATTTGTATTTTTCTTGTTTTTTCTTTTCTTTTTTTTTGAAATTTAAGTTCCTACCGTTAATTAAAATTTCGAAACGATATAGATAAAGTGTTCATAAGTTTCATGAACTTCTATTATCTCGACAATCTACATACACATATAACACAGATCGTCTGTTTTGAACGATCAAAATAAATTCGCGAGTACAGTTACTCCTCCGTTTTTTATCGGACCTTCTTAAGCTACGAAAAAAGGAGAGAAAAACAAAACTCTCTTACGAATACACATTTTAATAATGTACACACGCGACAAGATCCATTGTCGTGGCCGAAGGCGATGCGTTTGACGTGGTACTTAATAGATCGTAAAGAGTGCTCGAATATCACGATAAACGTAACAACTCTTGCCGACGCAGTGGATGCCCGGAGTCTTAATGTTTCAAGCGTGACCACTTTCAGAAATGGCTTAAGTAGTGATCGAGCACTGACTTATGTTGGACGATCTGCAAAAAAGCCAAAAAAAAAGAAAAACAGAAAGGGAGTAAAAGAATTGTCTTCGTTTCCTCGACGTTTCATTATCGCATCGCCGTTATGAAAGAAAAAAATATAAATAAATAAACAAATCAGAATAAAAGGATATTTCTAAAAAGAAGAAAGAAAAAAGAAGTGATATCTTGATTGTTTCGATATTAATTTGGGTTATAAAATTTGGGTCTCGATTATTCCCAATTTACAAAATAATTTCCAATATTGCTAATAATGGCCGATGAATATTAGAAAACTTGTTAAATACCTATTGTACGCCCACGAAACATATCCGAAAGAACTTGGGAATTGAGTTGCGTACACGCGAAACGATGAGAAGGAAATGGTAGAGGGAGTGGTACGGGGGGAGGGGGTTAAAGTAAAAAGGGGCGTAGAAAGGAGAATAGTGTCAAAGCAGCGAGGGAGCTGGCTGCTGGTCCGGCATCGTCGATCGATTTCGTTTCCAGCAAGGAAACTGTAGCCGTTCTCTCCTGACTCCATAGCCACTCCTCTCTTTTCCCCTCGCAACACGTAACTTCCCCACCTTTTCTCCTTTCTCTGAGCGTGCCTCACGAAGTTAGTGCCTTTCAACCACCCTTTGCGAACAGTGTTGCCGCGTACGACCCTCTCTCTCTCTCCCCCTCTTTCTCTCTCTCTTACTCCTCCCTCTCTCTATTTCTTTTTTTCTTCTCCATCTTTGTTTCTTTCTTTTTTTTTACGTCCTCAGATTTCAAACAGGAATGCGACTGGAACTCCACAAATTTCCCGAACTTTTCAAAGATTTTATTATCTCAAAAAAAAAAAAAAATAAAAGTAAAAATAAAAATAAAAAGAAAGAAAAAAGAAAGGGAGATTATTTTTTATTTATTTATTTATTCTTTCTCTACTTACGAAAGATCTGACAATTAATTACTTTTTATGAAATGAAATGAAATGAAATGAAATGAAATGAAATGATTTGTACGTGCTTATTTACTGTTAGTTATTGAATTGTTACGTTCGATGGCCCGTTGATTTGTTATAACTCGAAAAAAATCTGTAATGACTATTGCGAATTTCTTCAGGAAATTAACACGAGCGTATTATCGGTTTAAAAACTTCAAAACGACATCTCGTACTATCGACAAACAACATTCGAGCGATCTGTCAATATGTGTCTCAAGTAAATATTGCCATTTCCGATTGGTATACCTGACCAAACGTTTACATTGTATAGTTTGTATTATCGATCAATGGGTACTAACGAATGTAACGATAGTGACATAAATCTTCCTGACTAGTTCGTTTTTTTTTCTTTATTTTCTATTTTTATTTTTTTTTTTTTTATTTTCAATTGATAAAACGATGATTTAAAAATTAACTATTATAACCTGGAGAACGAAAGATTTTCTTATATTTTTTTCTTTCTCTTTCTCTCCGTCTCTCTCTCTCTCTCCTCTCTCTCACATTCTTTTTTTGAAAACGAAATTTATCGAGCGTGGAACTTTTAAGACCGGAGAGAGAGAGAGGGTGGGAGAGGGAGAGGGAAAACGAGGAATCAACTTTTGAATCTTTCTGTACGAGAATACGTAGGTGTGGCTCGTGACACAAGACAGAACTAGCTCGTATTTTATTTCGAGTGTCAGGCCCCCTCTCGATCTCGAACTCCGCATGAGAGCAAAACTTCTCTCTCTCTTTCTCTCTCTCTCTCTCTCTCTCTCTCTCTCTCTCTCTCTCTCTCTCTCTCTCTGTCCTCTGAAAACAAAAAGGAAATAGTAGGTTGGGATAGCTTTACCTCCTTAGTTCTCCATGCCAAATAGGAAAGTTACTTATCGATACATTCGGTGATATCAAATTTATGATCTACAAAAGCATCGATATAATACAAATATCTGAGTAATTTTTCGACAAAATTTGTTTTTTTCTTGGCAAAATGCAGCTCGTTTTACGATATCGAACGAAGTTGTCTTATATCATCTTAATTTCGTTTTTTTTTTTTTAAGTACCGAATTATATCTACATACGTGGTATAAAACAGTTTTGAAAATTTACGTAAAAAATTCGTATGGGAGAATAATTTTCTTCTAAAAATACAACTCTAATATAATCCGACTTAAATATATTAAAACGAAACAAAAAAAAAATAAAAAATGTGGAAATATGGATCACTTCATAAGATAAAATTTGTCTCTACGATCGGTCTCAACTAAAATTGAAAGATAGTATAGAAATGGTTGCTGTATAAGAGGGAAGATTCTCGAAAACCACACCCCAGGACCGACGGATTCGTCGGCGTTACAAAGAAAGACGTTGCAAGGGAGGGATTGCGGCAGGTTTGCCTTTAACAAAATTTGTCGCGAGGGTAGAGGGTTGCATCGGATTTGATTTTAAGGGTTTTGAATTGAGAGAAGGTCGAACAGGCCCGTCTAATGGCGCCGGTACAGAGAGTTTCAAAATTAATAACTAGCTTCTTAGAAAAATTATACAGGAAATGTTTGGTATTAACAAAGACATCGAATATCTCGTTAACATGAAATAAGTCCTGAGATAATTCATAAATACTATCCCGTATGAAATTCTAGCCACTTATCTTATGTATCTATAGGTCGAAAAGAATACAAAGAGAACGCGTACTATGTAATAAATTAATCAAATACTAAACCTCCCTTCAATGACTAATACTGTAATGTCACATGAGCATCAATTACACAATAATAAAAAAAAAAAAAAAACAATAATAATAATAATAATTACTTATATTGATACATACTATCGTGTCTTATATAAACTCCATAGAAGGAAGTTTAATTCCACGATTAAGTACTTTACTCACCATGAATTTCACGTACACCCGTTAGATCGTGCCAAAGTAAAGTAAGTAACCGAAAGCAGAGGTCCGGCAGAGTGCGCTGAGTTAAAAGATAGAAAGAGAAGGAGTAAAGGGTAGGGAACGAGGCCTCGCCGATGGTTGCATTCGTGAGAAGAGAAAGGGAGGGAAAGAGGAGGAGCAGGTAAAGAGGGTGAGGATTCGTAGTGGTGGGGAGGATATCGGAGCGTGCGCGAGAGGTTGGCTCTTGGCCGCGACGCGACGCGATGCGATGCGTCGAGACGAGACTAACTCAGTGCGCGGCACGTCTTATCGTGGTAGTACTACCATGAGCGGAACTTTCGGCAACGTGCTCACCATTGTTATGCGTACGAAAATAATCGTCGAGCGACATTGTCGTCGAGACGCACGCGCGCACGACCTCCCCTCGAGAGCCGATCGTTTCCTTTGATTTTCTTGGGGAGAAACCACCCCCACCCCTCGTCATTACTACCCTTCTCCAGCTAAATTTCCAACCCTCTTCTCTCTCTCTCTCTCTCTCTCTCTCTCTCTCTCTCTCACTCTTTCTCTCGCTCTCTTTTTCTTTTTATTTCGTTCTCTTTTCCTCATATACGCACACAGACGGAGACGACACACTCATATACTAACATACGTTCGATTCTTTTTCTTCTTCCTCCCTTTGAAGGCTCGGGCGAGCTTCCTCGACGTCATCGGAGGGTGTTGAAGAGTAGAGGGGGAGGGTGGAGGGAGAAAAGGGGGAACGGACACGACGGGAGTCCGGCCTAATTTCCAAGAGCACCGGCCGCGTTAAACCAAAGTGCCGCCTCTGCCCGTCGCCGTTCGACTCCGACTTTTCCGACCCGCTCCGCGTTATATTTATTATTCCTAGTCTATCGCGATCGTAATGAACACGACGAACGCGAGTTTTCCAGTTTCGGCTGGGACCGATCGAAAGAGACAAGACTTAACGAGATCCACGAGGCTACCCTCCTTTTAAAGGAACAATCATCGATATTTCTAATCTACGAAGCTGAAAATTCAACGTAATTACGAGAGAGAAAAAAAAGCATTGTGTCAAGTGCGAGACAGGTGCGAAGAGATTCGATCGGCATAATTCATCGTTGAAAAGGTCAGATAATATGTCATATATAATAACAGAATTATATTTTAAAACACATTATAATTAAAACGGCGAGTTAACATTTAAAAAAATTTCTAATACTCTTCTATTATATATACATAGTAGGTATGCGTATAAATAGGGACATGACTATCTGATTTAAGATAAATATCATATTATCGTAGTTTACGGCAATGTTATGATATGAAGAATGATAAACGTTCAGTTTGTCGTCCACCATATTAATTAAAGTAAAAACGTGTGTTTACATGTAGTAATATTGCTTACTCGAGTAGACGATCCACGAGTGGGAAGGTCGACGGCGAACGAAAATCCCTGTGATCTAAGCGTCGCGCCTTTCTCTGTCTTTCTCTCTTTCTCTCTCTCTCTCTCTTTCTTTCTTTCTCCCTTTCGTTCTTCATTCCTCTCTCTCTCTCTCTCTCTCTCTCTCTCTCTCTCTCTCTCTCTCTCTGTCTCTCTTACACCTCGTGTCCGTTTGTTTTACCAATTAAGAGGACACGTCCAAAGAGATGGGATAGTCGCTGTCTAAACTCAGCCGGCCTATGTGCGTGTATGCATAACGGTACGAACTTTTTGGAATCATGTCCAAGTATTCACTCTTTTTTTTTTCTTCTTTATTCAATGACAAAAATGGTTTTTTCGTCTGTCGTCTTCATTCTTCCTTTCTTCCACGTTTGTCGAAAATTTTGATCGAATTCCCAACGAAAATCTGTTAATAAATTTGCCTTACCGATTTACTTACGTTCTGTTTTTTTGTTTTCTTTCTTTCAGTTCATGTCGTCGGCTATCGTCATTCTATTATAAAATTATTTAATTAATATTCAATTAATTCTGTATCTTTGTCGACATTTATCGGTAGCTTGTTCTTCTTAAACATTGTACCTAAATACCTATACATATATTTTAATTTTAGTTAAATAAAAGAGAGAGAAGGAAAATAAATGTGATATTTCGAGATATATGTAAACGAAAATAAAGAAAAAGGGGAATATGTTTCTAAACCATCAAAGAAATGACACGGTTCTCACGTTTCGTTTAATACGATGACATTAATTTGTCAAAAATATGTCGTCTCTTTTTAAAGAAGAAATAATATCGTTTACGTACTTTAAGCAAAAGATATTTTAGAATCAACATCGTTTCGGGATAACATCGCGAGTACTACTGGAATATAATAATGATTACAATTATGAGCGACATAATGGCCCTCGCCTGTCAAGCTCCATAAAATCTGCTTATTATTTTGCTCATAAACACCTGCGTTCGTGAGGTAGCATTCACGTATGTATGCAGTATGTAGTATGTAGGTACGTACTTACCGTAAGTCCATACGTAGTCTTTGCGTCTGGCTGTTTGCTCTTCCGGTGATTTTCATTGACTACCAGAGAAAGGGCATTTGCGAGAGACATAACCGCCGTCATTATTGTTACTTAGATCCCTTTTTGTATTCTTTCTTATTTTTTTCTTCTTTCTCTCTTTTTTTTCTTTTCTTCTCATCTTTCCTCGAATTTTTCTGTTTTCATGGATTTCTAAGAATAGCTTTCGTATATACTCGACGAACGAAGGTCGTATAAATAAACAATACTACATATTATTTCTTGGAAATATGCGATCAATGTAACGTAACGCGTAATAAATAATTTATATACATACGTATAATCTCGCATTGAGAATACCGATAGAATCTATTACAGAGAATCGTTGCGTTGTTTCGTACGTGAGAAATATATACGTAAAATTATTTCAATTATTATAATTTTCGATAGCGAGAAGCCTTAACAATTTGAGTGTTGAACGAAAACGCTCGAAAATAACTGTTTCTTTTTTTAACACCTAGACATTAATATCGTATCTGTTCGTGTATGTTCATTGATCCAATAGATCTGATTATCTTTTTTTATCTCTGTGTCAGACACAAAGTTGATATGCGTCTAATGACACGCGCTCATGACTCGCATTTTATTTTTACGTATGTGCCTAAGTATTTACTTACGACACCCTATGGTGGCCCTATTTTAGAGATAAAATATTGATTTATAGAGAGTTATAACTTTGTCTACAAATTGTAATGAATTAAGGGTAATCGTTCGTCATTATTTGTCAACACCGATAAATCCTACGACGACGAGTGACTTTTATGTAGCAGTTACCCCGACTTAATCTCTCTGTACGTATACACATATGTATATACAAATATATTCATATCGTTGATTATTATAAACATAAAAATAATTGAAGTCATGAATCACAGGAAGCGTGCGACGGTAATAGTAAACGCGTAAACCTCAATGAAATAAATCTCCTGATCGTGGAATCTCAAGTTCTATAATAATATGATTTACTTGGAATATTTCAAGCATATCTCCATTAACTAAGTATGATCTTGATAAGAAGGATAATTGAAGTTAAAAACTTTTGCCACTTTTTTTCTTTAATGACAAATAGTAATTAACGAATGAAACAAAAAAGATTAAAAAAAAAAAGAAATAAAAGAAAAATAGAAAAATAAAAAATTATTTCAAGATGATCAAACACCTGGATTATCTCGTTTTATAACATTCGAATTCTTATGCAAACTAATAAACGTATATACATATGTATATACCTACACATTATAATGAAAAAAGAAACACGATAAATCGGCACCTTTCGAAAATTTATTTTACACATTACAAAGTAGACATTTGAAACTTAATAAAATCGAAGAAAAAAGGGAAATAATAATTCTTCCTTGGAGTCTCGGCTTCATGAATATGTGCTTATCTCCGTCATTATACCACTTTCGCTCTCGATGTCGTAAAGAATAAATCGCAAAGATCTCTGTTTGAATCAAAGAACACGAAGTTCGAAGAGCGTAGAGCGAAATTAGCGTTGGCGATGCTTATTAGTGGCGCGCGCTTTTATTACTGGTTGACGTCATCTCGCAAGGGTCTCATTTATCTCTGAAACAATTTTTTTTCTTTCTTCCTTTTTCTTTTCTTTTTTTTTGTATTTTTTTCTTCCTCTACTCCTTATTCCTTTTGCTTTCCGCCTGAGGCGAGTTCATGCTTGGTATATATATATATATATATATATATATATATATATATATATATATATATATATATATATATATGTAAATATATTATATATATATATATACTACTCGTACTCATGAACGTATTATCAACGAGCACGGCGACCCAATAGATTTGGTCGAGCGAACGATGAAGTAAACGGGAATGCATAAAATCTTTATTACCATCCGCAGAGCGGTAAATGATGTGCGGTTCGTGACGGAAATTATCTTTAATCGCTACACGCGAGTCCGACCGATAGAGAACTTGCTGATCAAGTTGCTTTCCCCGGCTTTTTAAAACTCCCAATATCATTCTGTTTTCGTGGAAGGATGGCGTGTTTATTATTTTTTCTATTTCATATATATATTTTTTCTTCCTCTCTTTTCCTTCTTTTTTTCGTTTCTCCTTTTTTCCCTCCACTGTATGAATTTTTATTCATATAACACAGTGGTCGTCAGGGAGAAGCATTGGCGCCTATATACGTGTAATTTTACTGAATGAAAGCATCTTTCATATATATATATATATATACACAGAGTTTATTTGTTTCTATATATAATGTATACATATGTATATTAGGTAGTCTATATAAGATGTAAGCATGTGTTTGCAATTCGACATTATTTCAAATTCTAAATCTGTAACTTCAAAGTATGTATTAATAGATAGATATTGATGCGACATTTAATATGACAATGACAAATTTTAATGCGGCGATTAGTTTTATTTCTCTTATATGTTTTGTCAAACATTGAAAATAAAATATAATTGCTCGCCAAGATTAGCCTGATCAGGATCCGTCGCAAACATCTTTCTCTATGTACATACTTAGATCTTTGCCATTGGCAATATATTTGTAGCTTCAATCTTCCATAGGGTCATTCAGTAGGATTTAAAGTCAATAATCTTGTTACAACTCACTACCGTTCACTTTTAAGAGAACAGTATACATAACTCCGCGGTAAGAGACACGATAAAGCTTAAGTGTCGGTTTGCACGGTAATTCCTTCGTCCGTAACCATTATGAATGGTCGTTATCACATTACCTATTGACCTTATGAACAGGTGAACGATGACCTTTGCTTTACGTTTCTAATGTAAGAACTTAAGATTTCAAGGGTAACTGAAACGAGAATCTTAATAAAACGTTCACTTTTCTTCCATTACGTTGTAATATCTAATTGATATTAGGTATACGTGGTATACATTCTTCGCAGTGACATTTTTTGCGAAATATCTGTTAGATTAATTGAATAAAATCAGATGACAAAAAGAAAAAACTGCTCTTAATATTAGAAACGATTACACGCAATACAGATATTATATATATTCCATTTTTGATAGCATAGAAATCGAAAGGTAAATCAAACATACGGTAATACCTAGTAGAAGCCATGTTGAAATCCATGATGGCCGCCTTTTACGATCCATGTGGCGATGCCTCGCCCTATAGGATTTCTGCCAATGGCGTACGGTGACAGTTTTGAGTACCGTCCCTTCCTGCGACCCATTATTTCACTACTGGGATATTCTCTTCCCCACTCTGTCGTCCATGGTTTCTTTCACCACCTACTGTTAGCCCCACCATTATAGCGTAACTCACGGCGGCCATCATGGAACATCTCTGCGCGCGCATACTCTGACCGCTACTTCTACTAAAAGACCGCATTCTCATATAGGGCGGAATTATCGAATTCTTTTAACTCTGATAACAAAATTTCTTCTTTTGTTACTAGTCTTTATTAACAACTCGGCACTTTACATCGGCTTATTAAAATAATTTGCTATAATGATAGCTATAATGAGTATTTTACAGATGCATTTTCATTAATGTTACTTGTATTTTTATTATATCATACATGATTAATATTTATTTATTGTTAAAACGGTGATTTGAAACAATTAAAATTTATTGATCGATGAGATTTATAAAAAATTGAATAGTTACGTAATGGAAAAGAAGTACTGATTCTTCGCACGAGGTCGCGTTAGTGGAGTTCACTCGGTCGGTCAAATTTTTTTGTCGTTTCCCTTTTTGTTAGAAATTTTACTTAGTAAGTAATATTCGTTGACAAAGAATAGTCTTAAATAATAACAATATATATTTGTGCGTGTAATTTCTGATAATCAGTAATTTTTTATGTGAAATTCTATTTTTGTTTCGCTGATATTTGCACGTATCTATCGATGATAAAAAATTATTGCGGCTAAGACTGTACTGTATAAATGCTGTATAAATTTTCATACGGACAAATACCTTTAGATGATGGCGTTGGTTCATGAATATGTTTTTTGTAGATTCGATTCTCATTACCGGCTTGGATTTTTTATCGGTAAAACAATTAAAATAATAAATTATATCAAAAATTATTAACGAGTTGGATTTTGAACGAATTTTCAAAAATATCCTTTTCAATTTTAATTTGTAAAATATTTCAAAAAAAGTTTATGAGTATTTTCAAACACCATCGATAACAACTTGTCCTATGATGGTAAAGAAGGAATTATGGTGCACCATAATCGACTGTATGGGAATATCATGTCATCCAGTAGGTAGGGAACGTACTTGGAGAATTTGCCACCATAAGCGCTGTAGTAGAAGATCGTTTATGTCGACGATAGTCATTTTTAATTGAATTTTTCTTGTTGAACGATTTTTTCGATTTTTTTTTTTTAAATAACAGCTAAAAATAATGTCGTATTCATATTTATCACAAATTACTTTGCTATTGTCGTATTGATAATACTTTTACCATATATTTAATGTTACACAATAACGATAATGACGATACCGAAGGAATTCCAGATTAATTTATCTATAAATACAAAATTACGTGAGTATTAACATGTATTAAATTTGTTTTATGGATAGACATATCTTTTAAATTCCTAAATCGTTTTTATTAAAAAAAAAAATCTTTAGATCGATTAGGGGAAATAAATAGTTCAAAATAATAGGTTGAGAATGAATTTAACATATTATATGCATAAACTTAGGTATACATTTAAATATCAAAATTATTATTCGAAGAAGTTATTTCGATAACTATAAAATCTTGAATAACTTTCAAATTAAATTTCGAAATTTTCTTTATTTTTTGGAATTCTCAAGTGTAGTATGAAACTATTACCCTCTCTCTCTCTCTCTCTCTCTCTCTATCTCTCTCTCTCTCTCTCTATCTATCTCTCTCTCTTTCGCTCTCTCTCTTTCTCTCTCTTTTTTTTTCTGTAAACCGCAAGCTAGCTATAGATACGCTACTGCAAGAGCCAACCAGGCAGTCGCGGCCATCGATTTGTGCTTTCACCGTGTACGCATGCGCGAACGAAGACAGGTTCTTCTTTCTCTTACCCCATTCTCTCTTTGTCTCGCTCTTTCTCGATATATCCCCACCATAGTAACCTTATCTCCTTTACTCTCTCACTAGCAAACTCAGAAATTCGAACGTTACGAGGCAAGAAAGAGGACACCTTATTCTTCTCTCAAAAAACCACATTATTAATCTCTTTTTTCGAGATACTATCATACTCAGCTTTGTTAATTCAGAAAATATTTCACTCAAATATTTATGATAAAGTAAGTAAAAAAGAAAAGAGAGAGAGAGGGAGAGAAAGAGAGAGAGATAATATAAAAGACGGACAGAGATACAAATGATCAAGTTTATATTCCACTATTCGTATTGTACATATTATTGCATTAAAAATCAGTTAACCATAAACTATGATAAGATACAATGACGTGAAATATTATATATATAAATATCTATCTATTTATCTACCTCTACGTGCTCGCCTTTTTACTAAATTAATATATCAAAGTTGGTTCCCATACGAAAATCTCGTAAGTTTCCTCCTTCAAACTTTTATTTAATCCAACTATGGAGCGAGGGTCCTCTCTCATCTTAGCTAATCCCAATGCCGCTGGCTCGGCGAGCATTCCATTATCTGGCCATCTTTATTCACCCCTTGTACACTTATATCGGCGAGTTAGAAGAGTGTAGGAGGTTAGTCGGGAGGAATAGAATGAGAGGAGAACGAGGAGAGGAAGAGGAAGTGGGAGAAATGGGAGTATAAGGGGAAATAGGCGGGGGAGTTAAAGGAGAAAGAGAGAGAGGCTCCAGGGAGAAAGGGAGGGAGAGAGAGAGGGTAGAAGGACAGAGGTGGTGGGAGGTGGGAAGGGGGTTGGTTTTATGTGCGCGCACAAATCTCCTCATCTCAGGCTCCCACAGGATCCACGATGGCAGGATGGTACCTATGTGTCGGGGAGGGTTGGAAATTGCTGGGTGTGTACGCCGCCATACGAGAGAGTACAGGCTGAGACCGGCACACAAATGAGCCAGCTTGATTCCAATTATTCAGTAAATTAAATACAGAGAGGGTTTGCCCTTTACGGGCGTTCCTTCGAGTTCCGAAAGTTGTTATTGTAGATAGTAGGTACGCCAGGGTATACATCAGTTGGTCGGTCGGGCGGGCGGACTGGAGTGGGTGGCTAAAGGGGATGGGGTAAGTGTAGACTAGATTTCAAGAGAACGAAAGGGTTTCAAAGCATACTATACGAAGCTATTGTATTGTATCATCCTCGAGGGGTAAACCAACGTTATCTAAAGTTAATGTTTTTGGGGTTGACTACTTCCAAAACCATCTCTCGGTGTCCTCGTAACCTTCCCTTCTCTCTTTTACATTCTCTTTCTATCTCTATCTCTTTCTGTCTGTCTGTCTGTCTGTCTCCCCTCTCTCTCTCTTTATCTCTTTCTTTGGCCACTCCCATACATAACGCTGTACATGTAAACCATTATTTTCCTTTTGCTTCTGGAATATTGTTGTTTATACTCTATACGTGCCAGTTGCATTCTCGAAAAATATGTGCAATTTTCGTATAATTTTTTTTTATATTTATTATTATTATTATTATTATTATTATTATTATTATTATTATTATTATTGCTATTATTATTGATTATTTATTGTTATTATATTAGGTCGTCAAAGATGAAATTTGTAGAAAGAAGGCAATTGGGTATTATTAACTACAAATTTCATCATTGACGACCTGATATATTACGTATTCTTTTTGTTTGCTAATTTTTTTTTGCTCACTTTTCTCTCTTTCTCTCTCTCTCTCTCTCTCTCTTTCTCTTTATAAATAGACATTTCGTTAATATAAAAGCATTCCTAAGTAAGCACTCACGATTTCTAACATCATACCAAACGCGTAGATATTATTTTTTCTTAAGAATAAAAGAGAGAAATAGAGAGAGAGAGAGAGAGAGAGAGAGAGAGAGAGAGAGAGAGAGAGAGAGAGAGAGAGAGAAAGAGAGAGAGAGAGAGAGAGAGAGAGAAAGAGAAAGAAAAGATTGCACCTAGTTTAGAGTTTGGACTTTTAGAGTTCAAACACGATTACGCGAAAGTTTCTCGGATCAGCGGCCGGCTGGTTTAATTCGTATTTTCTTCGGAGACTGCGTTTCCTCCTCTTTTACGAGCGCGTATTTCTCCTATCCTACGGCTAGAGAACGAGCTGAATCTATCTCCCGACCCCCTTCGCATCTTCTCTACTCCCCTATCGTACTTGGCAATTCCAGCAAATTTCCCGAATCTCCCCTCGCAAAATATCGATTCTTCTCCCTTTCTCTCTCTCTCTCCTACCTCCTTCCCCTCCCCTTTCTCTCTCTCTCTCTCTTTCTCTCCCTCTCTTTCTCTCCCTCTCTTTCTCTCTACGTAAAAAAATGAACGTTTATGTAGCGTATGATAAATTTTGATCAATTCCTTAAGAAAAAAAATCCATACCCGCCCATCTTCCTTCTTTCCTGCTTTCATTTATTCTCGAATGTTTCTATATCACCCGAGGATGTGTATCGTTAAAAGGGGTTGTAGTTGGACAAACCAGAGACGATAAAGTAGAATCTAGGAAGAGAAAACGGTCGGCTGAACCTAGGGTTATTTTTCTTATGCCCTCAGTGAACACGAGAGGGTGGAAACGCAAGAACGGAAAAGAAACGTTAGTGGTTGTGCCCCTGAAATTTATAATCCATGACGTTTCCGGCTAGGAAAAGAGGAATAAGGAGGAGTAATAGGAGGAGGAGAAAAAAAAACTAGAGAAAGGAAGAGAGGAAGAGTCGAAGAAGCCGAAGAAAAAGAAGAAGAAGATGGTGAAGAAATGGGTATCGAATAATAGTAGCGATGGTAACAGTAGTAATAGCTTTTAAGGAAAAAAGGGCAAGGACAGGAAAGAAGGTGTCGTTGGCATACAAGCAAGCAAGCAAGCGAGCAACGAAGTGACCAAGAAAGCGGGAGTGGCTGGTTGGGTGTCCTTCGAAAAATGGCCACCGAGACGACGACGACGACGCGGTAGAGGGAGCATTTGCTCGGACTTGCTCCTTTTCTCTGGAGAGTCTGGGCGATAAACACTCGGATTATCTGCATCCTCCTTGGACGTGGACGTTCGTGGAGACGTCGTTCGCTGTGGTGCTCCTTAGGGACACTCGTGAAATATCTTACATTCCACGAACGAGGAGGCTGAACGGAGAAAAGAGATATCGTGAGTCGACAGATAGAGCGAGAGAGAGAGAGAGAATAACAAACACAAACAAACATTCCTTCTGATATACGTAAGCACTCTGGCACCTTCATATATTCAATAGAATATATCCAAGGGTGGCACGCTTATATGCGCTCGTGACTGCCACGATTTTATACGTACGCTCCGAGCGAACCTAAGTGCATTCGTTAGAATCCCATTTCCTTCCTAAAATAAGTGTCGAGCCGGAGATAACCCGACGATCGGTGAATTGTACGACCAAGACCCTTATCAACCAACTATTTTTCTTCACTCTTCCCTTTTGATCTTCTTCATTTTATTATTATTATTTTTATTATTATTATTATTATTATTATTATTATTATTATTATTATTATTATTATTATTATTATTATTATATTATTGTTAATGTTATTGTTATTGTTGTTTATATTTATATTTACTTCATTTCTTTTGTCTTCTTATTTTGTTCGTTTTTTTATTCGTTCATTTTTCTTTCTCCTTTCTTTCTTTTTCTTTTTTTTTTTTTTTTATCGCAACGATCTCCGAGATCATTCTTTCCGATCTCCGAGGGATATGAATTTTGAAATAAGTGGGACGAAGGCATTGGTAAGAGATGTAATCAAACTACGAGATATAATCATTGGTTTCTTAATTAGAAGAAGAGGGAAGGAATGAATGTCAATTTTGAAGAAAATAAAATGAACAGGAAAATTCTCGAATCGTATCGACCAGTCCTGTATGAATTTTAATGATAATACGTAATAATATCGATTAATGAACTTTGACAAATACTTTAATTAAGATATTGAAGGTCACGTTTTCAAAACTTTTATTTGATACTTTTATCATGAAAGTAGACTTTCAGATTTAACGAATATTCCGTCAACGTACGGAAGTCGTATATCACGAAAGAAGAACGTTTCTTCTCCGAAGGAACGCTTTGAGCGTGCTTCGCATCCTACCGATATTCTTCTTCTCCCTTTCGATCTTATTTCTTGACGAGTAAGAAAACGAAACGTTTTTCCCTAGTCCTACTGAACTTAACCACCTCCCTTTTTCCGGTTTCCCTTTTTCGAAATAATAATTCTTCAACGTCGGTAAAACTATACTAATTTCTTGGAAAAACTTAGCATAGGTTCATTTCGTAATTCGTGGAATAGTTGGAACAGATTTTCTTTGTTGAGTACAAAATATTAATAGATAGACAAACAGAGAGAGAGAGAGAGAGAGAGAGAGAGAGAGAGAGAGAGAGAGAGAGAGAGAGAGAGAGAAAGGAAACATAAAATATTTATTTATTTATATAACACACACGCACACACACAATATATGTATATATTTGAAATAATATAAATACAATATTTATATCTTTACGTATTAAAATTCAATCGATAGAATGATTCATCCGTTTAAAAGTTCATTCGACAAGCTGGTTTGTCCTTTCTTATTTTTCTTTGTTTGTTTTTTATGCCAATTAAGTAGTTAACGATTGTCGATTTATTCTTTAATTTCCTTGCTTTTTATCACCAAAGAAAGAGAATCGAAAGTTACTGCTTTCAGACGCCTTACCATCGCTATATATCTCAAATTAAATGCGAGCTCTTTGAGCTTGTCTTACATAGATTATTATTACCAACGTAAGGGCCAAAGAAGTGGTTAGAAAGAAAGAAAGAAAAAAGGAAAATAAGAATAGGAAAAAAAGGAATAAGAGAATAAAATGAAGGAAAAATAAAAAAAAAAACAAAACAAAAATAGAAAAAGAAAGGAAAGGGAGGAAAAGCTTAAGGAAGAGGGGGAAGGAAAGAAAACAAAAGTAAAGTAAGTTACGTCTGAAGAAAGGACGCATTACGACTTTCGATTTATAACGTCACGCGAAGGGATGATTGCTTTTGTCTATGACGAGGAGAGTGTAGATCGGTGGGAAAGTCCAATGGAATGGTTAGAACGTTTTCAAGATGATCGTTGGATGCTGGAACAAATGAAAACGAATCTTATCAAGCAGCCGCCATCAAACTGATGGACCCATAATATTGAAGGAATTACTAAACGAAAGAAAACCTCTTTTCTTTTCTTTTCCTTTTCCTTTCTTATTTTCATTCTTTAACTCACCTAAAGCCCTCTTTCTCTCTTGTTCTTTTTTGTTTGTTTTTTCTTTTTTATTTTATTTTATTCCTAGAATCAAAGGATCAAATGTTAGCTAAGAGTATCGTGATACTGCGATATTTAAAAAAATAAAAAAGCGATTACTCCAAATGTCGATAAATGCTCAAATAATATCTTAAACATAATCTATTTAATTAGATCATCGGATTTTTTTCTTTTACAATTTTCACAAACATCTAAATTTGCGAGTAACTTATGTAAAATTCAAGAGAACATACTTACCTTTCCGTGTTAATATTCGACTTTGAGAATTGACGTAGATAAACAAAAGATATATCATTCAGAAAGATCAACAAACGTAATTAAATGTTACGTAATTTATCGGTAGTTATTGCGTAGTACGTTTTTTTAACTGTTTTCTTTTTTTTGTTAATTTTTTGTGTTTCCTTTTTTTCTTCTTTCTTTTCTTTTAATTTGGCGCACAACCAGAACAAAATTATATTTGACTTACGAACTGAGAACGGTGGGGTAGATTATATTTTATAGAAAACTCTTCGAACGACCTCGACACAATTATTTTGGCTTAATTTCAATATTTTCACGAGATCAAAGCAGTGCTAAGAGAAATGTATACTTTTACAAGCGATGGTTCTTCCCGTCCGTCGGCTGACGAAGAAATGGCGCCACTAGCGTCGCCTGAAAACGCATCATCGAAGAACAACGATGAAATCGACGTAATTACTCGTTGTTAACGATTAGCAATTTCAATGAACGTTAATGTCAAATATATCTTATACGACAGGGATAGAGAGAGAGAGAGAGAGAGAGAGAGAGAGAGAGAGCAGCCAGGCTAATTAAAATATCAATAGAATCGAATATCGTTTATGAGAAACCAGTGTATTCTTCTCGTTTGAAATAATTATAAATCGTTCGTACGTTCAGACATTTCCGTAATTACCATAAATCGAATAGAGTTAATCGTGTATCTTAACTAATCTATCTTGTTAATAAACATCGACAGATATGTCGTAACCGATAAAGAGAATGAATATAAAATCGCATTAAACGCTAAGGAAGTTATTTTTGCGAATATTCTTTCCGAGATACAGTGATAAATATCGTCTAATTATGATTGTTCCTCGAACGTGTAGAGTGAAGAACGAACGAATGTGACTCCAGTTTAGAGAGACGAGGTATAGAGAAAAATAGGTATAGTTTTTCAAGGCCATGAATGATCTCTAACGTTAGGAGCGACTACGATCGTTCACGAAGAAGGTTCGTCCTTGGACAACGCCAAGAACCGTTTCTAAATGCTGTTTCTTCTCTTTGCCTATGAAAAAAATTTCTTTTCCGTCAATACTCCAATTTTTTGTTCCCCTTGCCCCCTCTCTTTCTCTCTCTCTCACGCTCTCCCTCTCCCTCTTGTACCACATAGGCGGTAACATCAAGAGTCGGAACTAATTCGGAACGAAGGTCATACGTTGTTAGGGTCATGCCTTTCTACGAAATCCTTCCTCTTTCTTTTTTCATTCATTTCTTATTCGCTATTGCGTTCAACTCGCGTAAAGTTCGTCTCTCACGTCAGTTGTCGTCCTGTCGGCGCGTGAGACTGTCTAAGTTCTCCTTCTAGTTCCTCGTTTATCAATAATGTATCAACGAATCCACAATGTTTCGTCGAATAAAATCGACTATAGTTCAATACGATGCTCGACGTCCGTCGGGCGGATTCGTTACGTCGAATCCGACGGTGCCGTCGTCAGAATATTTTCAATCCTTCGAGCCATTCGATAAGGTGAGAATTAATATTTTATTATCGTCAATATCCTCTAAAATGATATTCGTTGTAATTTTAAAGTAATATCATTTCGAAAGGTTTCGATTATTTCTCGATATTTCGATTTTAATTCGAGGATTTATTATAAATTGATTTCGTTCCATTTTCTTTCTTCGTTGTTATCGTTTGCATGTCGTTCATAAAAATTGTTAGTATATTTCTATACATTAGGCATTAAGAACGATTATGAAGAATGCCAGTTATATATGTATGTATGTATGTATGTATATAAATCATACGAACAGATTGATTGAAAAAATTCTTTAATAAACAAACTTTAATTGATTAGCAAGTTAAAGAACGATCAGATAAAAACTTCACATTAGAAAAGACGCGTGTATCAGCGTCATGCGAAATATCTATATTTCGAATAATCTTTAGAAATATTCGATTAGATAGATATTTATTAAATTAACATATAAAACACGAACAATATATTATCACGAGCGCTGTACTACGATACATACTTTTTAACTAATAATTATTTAGTTATTCTGATCTAGAAATATGTGGGAGAGAGACATAAACGTTCGTTAATATTATAAATGAATGAAACAAACGATATCTTCACGATTCGTAGACAATTACTACGATACATTATATATGTTTTTGTACGCAACGTAAAAGTATTTACAGATATATCCTTTAGTATAACGCAAATGAAACATAATGTATCAGGAAGTGAGTAAAAAGTATGCATATAGATACGCACATACAAATACGCACACACATTTGTATGCGTGTTTACGAGGATGTCCTAGCTGATCTAGCAATGCTTTTGAATTTCTCCACTCTATGCCATTAATAAACTTCACGCATTTAGTCGAATATGAATAAGCTCGGTATATTATCGATGTAACGTTGCATTAGCGGTTAACAATGCCTTCGAGCGTCCGCAACTTGCGCTTCCGTGTTAACTCTTAGCGAGTCCTTCGCGAACGTACCCATATACGTGTATGTACATACGTTGTTTATCGCTCGTCAAAAGGGCACTAGCGTCGTCCTTGATTTATTGTTTTTATTTGTCCTACGATATCTAATACGACAATATTTCAATGGTAACGACCTAACCAATCGATCAGTCGTAGTTTCCATCTTGCCAGGTTCACATTGTGTAAGCCTCCTGTTTCTCTTCTACATATTTCGACAAAAATATGTACGCATGTATTAAATATAAAAATATATATGTAATATGTATATATATATATATATATATATATATATATTTCTTTTTCATTTTATATTCCATTTATATACGTTTAATTATTAAATAACGATTTATGCCACCCATATAATCAGCATATTAATAAATAAAATATATCATGAATTTATTTTACTACACACATACTAACACGAAACATTTCGACGATCTAACGTGATTATTATTAAGTTATTATCATTGATTCGCAGGGCTCCTCATGCGGCGAAGGAGAATCGTCGCCATTGGTTCGCCACCTTTCAAGCAACTTGTCGAAGGTAAAACAAGAATTTCGTAAAACTCTCTCATAAATTTATATCTTGGTACCGAGTTAGATCGAATATATTAACCAAAACGATTTTAGATTTTTCTATTTTTTTTTTTTTTCTTTTCTTTCTACTTTCGCCAACTAAGATTTAACGACGTCAATACTAAATTTCTTTTTCCGATGGCGGACACCTGGTCTTTTATTCTCTCTCTCTCTCTCTCTCTCTCTCTCTCTCTCTCTCTCTCTCTCTCTCTCTCTCTCTCTCTCTCTCTCTCTCTCTCTCTCTCTCTCTCTCTCTCTCTCTCTCTCTTCAAACGTCGAATGTAAGCGTGTGCGTGAGGGTGTTTTTACTTTATTATTTTTTTTTTTTTTTTTGAATAGAATCTCTCTTACAATTATGTTATTTTCTACGTAATTTTTATCTTATCTTCCAACATAGTTCGTTGGAATAATCGTTTCGAATTATCTACTTTGTATACCACTGGATTACTATAATTTTCTCTAAAGAGTGCTCGTCGTAAGATCGTTCAAGCAAATTTTTCCTTAAATTGCAAATCGCCTTGTACTCACCGTTATACTAAATTCCCTTCTCTTTCACGCTCCTTTTCTCTCTCTCTCTCTCCTCTCTCTCTTTTGTCTATGTTCTAGAAACGTTCACCGTATATGAAACGTCTCTCGTTTAAATCGTTTAACCTACTTACATCAGAAAAGTATATCCGAAATGTTTTCAAAATACGATTAAGGTTCTGTTTCTTAATACGCAGCTTTCGATAATGATAGTTGAAAATTTCGTTTGGATGCTTGCTCAAACTCTAAAGAGGTAAAAAAAGAAAGAAATAAGAAAAAGAAAAGAAAGGATGATTATATCCTCGTATAACGACGACACATTGTATGGAACAATTAGATAAATTATTTTACACGATATGACGAAACGAACGAGCATGATAGATATTTATTTATTATTACACTTTGATGATAGCACTTTATTAAACTCGATCGTATAGATATAAATCCGATTGAATAATGAATTTCCGTTAACAACTACACTAGCTTGAATAATTTAATAATGAATTTTAATTTTTGCGAACGACTTGGAGGTAGATAGAAATAAAAAAAGATAAAAAAAGGTTAAGTATCGTTTGGAATTGGATTATAATTTAATGTGTCTGTACTTTGTATACGTTGAGTTTAGTGGTCCGTAAAAGTACCGATATATACATAATTGATTAACCGTTAAATACGTTGATGGCGAGCGAAAAATCTCTAATGAGAGAGCCGAGATCGACGAATCTGGATCGTTTATATATATATATATATATATATATATATATATATATATATATATATATATAAACATATATACTATACATATATGTAATTACACGCATAAGGTAGGATATAGATTGCTCATTGACGTCTAAGGGAAATCAATGAATGGTACCCGTTGATTACAAATCGACGATGTTGGCGGCTTTAATAAATTTACTCTTATGTCCTTTTTATTGTCAACGTATTTCATGTTTATCGGAAGCGTTAGAGAGCGCGTACTTATTCGCGAACTTCTATAATGTTCGGCATAGATAGAATCGTAAAGTTGTCGCGCGTGACGTCTATTTTCACGAGACTTATTCTCTATCCTCCTCTCAACCCTTTTATTCTCCCTTAACTATCGCAACGACGCCGTATAATTATATATTTTGTAATAATTATATCGTCGAACGTTTATGTGAGATATTCTCGATTTCGTCGTTTAAATACAGCTATATCTATATGAATGTTAATCTAACTCAGAGTTCGTCGTTTCTTTTTTTTTTCTTTCTTTGGCAAAAGGAAGGAGGGAAGGGGTAAAAAAATAAAAAAAAAATAGGAAAAAAAAGATAGGCAGCAAAAGAAGTTTAATCTCTACGCGAACAGTAATAGTGTCAATAGGAGAATATATATATAGGTATAAACGCGGAAACGGGCCGTTTAATATCGTCGAAGCAATTTTCAAAGTATCCTGACGAGTCGACGTTGGATTATTTATAGCCGCTCATATTATTCTCCCCGCGCTATGTTCATTAAATTAATCCTAGCTTCTTCCCAAACTCTAAGCCCACGTCGCATCGTATTAGCTATATCGAAGGTTATTACGAAACTCGATATATATATATATATATATATATATATATATATATATATATATATATATATAAGTATATATATACATACAGTTGCACTTTATGTACAGATGAACAATTTTATTATCTGCTTTGCCCTAAAACAATACAGGATAGAGGGAGTCGTCTCGAAGAGAGGAAGAAGAAAGATATTGTGGCTGTGTATTTTTATATATACAAAATAAAAATAAAAAAATATATATATTTATATATTGTTTTAATTATATATATATTTTAATTAGATAAGTAGATAAATAAAAGATCTATTAAAAAAATTATCATTTTTTTTCTATAAGCGCAAATCTTTATTATACGGTAGGAACTTTTCAAAATTTCTAACAACGAACAAGCGATCGATTTCGTATTGACCTTTGACACTTTTCGTAAATATTCCGAAAGATTCTAACGATATCATGATCAATCGCCGTCGATCTTGAAATTCGATAATATTGAGAAATGTATCGAGAGCGAGGAGTCACAATCTGACTTAGTAATAAATCAGCAAACTTGAAGCTCCGCGACACGCAAGTCGTAATATTTAAGTTAATGGCTCGGTATAATAAAGTTAATGGCTTTATGATAGCCATTCGAGGGACAAGCAGAACGATGCATGTGCCGTACCTGACTGCTAATGAATACGATCTGTGAGTATCCCCGTTCATCCAAATCTTTCGCGACCCCTTTTTTTCTATCTTTCGACGATCGATCGATCATCGAACATAATCGATGTTATTATTGTTATGCCAAATATAAATCCAAAAGTATTCCAAGAAGGTTTACCGATTCTCCAATATCGAAAGGAAGAAGTATCGAGTAAAAAGAAAACATATTTCCAATCGATTTAATCGCTTATCATCGCGTCGAAAAATTTCTCATATCTTTCTCGTTTGATATCTTGTATATATCGAATATATATTATTATTGGATAGTTAGTTGATAGATTTTCCTTTAGACATTTTTTTATTCTTCTTCTTCTCACATAAACACACTTTATACGCCATTCGCAATTTGAATAACCTTTCGATTTAATCCGAAAAAACGGACTATTTATCCGGATTATTGTCTTGACGAAATCGAATTCGTTTATTAGCCCTTATCGTGAAGTTAAATCATTGAGATAATCTCTGGTTTTGCATGTTAGATCTCGTTTCACTTGCAACGCTTTAACTTCGTCCTTTTTCGAACGAGTACGTGTACAAGAGAGAAAGAGAGAGAGAGTACTCTTCTTCATCTTTATCACCTTATAAAACGAAGATCTTTCGCGAGCAGGCGTAAATAATGGACCGTCGGCACTCGACACTCTCGAAACGCTCTTGCCAATGTGCTGCTAACGGACACCGCGCATATCGTGCGAGACGCGGAACGAAATTGCATTTTGCTCTCTCTCTCTCTCTCTCTCTCTCTCTCTCTCTCTCTCAATCTATCTCTGTCTTTCTCTGTATATCTTTCTCATGTGTTTTGTAGGTAGTCACGGACACGCGTGTTCTTCGTACGTTTCTCACCTTTTATGCAAGTTTTTAACCCACTTTCGTTCCTTTTTCTCGAACTCGCCGTCTTTCGAAACGTAAATTAACTTTTATATTTATTTTCGATCGTTCATTGTACTACAACACGTCGGATTTAACGCAAACCTTTCTTTCTGCGTCCTTAGTTGAAACGCATTAGGGTCGCGTACGTCAATCGTTAATAATCATAATACTTCACACCGTGCTCATGGCTAGGAGAGATATTATTTCTATGATATAAATCGTCGGGCTCGAATCGTTCCAGAAATATTTTTCACAAGAGTTTGGAAGTCGTTTTTGCTTTTATTGGTATACGTACGATCTTTGTCTTTTTTTGCTTGTTTCATTCTAATTAGATAAGCGAATATAATTAGACAATGTGTATCGTTGTGTTTCGGATTGGTATCGTGCCGTATCGGAACGGCAACCGAACGAAGGGGAATTTCGTTTTGTAAAGTAGAAAATTGGCGTGGGCGATATATCAAGGAGGGTAGAATATATGACGGCATTGTGAAACTCGGCAGACTCGCAAGCGAAACTCCGCGGAGAAAGAAGATGAGGATAGAAAGGGGACTGTGGATGGAGACAGAGACACAGAGTGAGAGATGGAATGAGAGAAAGAAAGAAAGAAAAAAAGAAAAAGAGACAAAGAGAGAGAGAGAGAGAGAGAGAGAGAGAGAGAGAGAGAGAGAAAGTAAGGAGAAGGAGTAGAATACCGTGCAGAAAGGATATCAGACACAGTGGGATTTTATATGAGCCTCGGGATTCGAAATGAGGATTTACGATCGGTCCTCCTTGGCGAAAAAGAAACATTGTTTCAAATAAGACATCTTTCCCCTGTATCTTCCGAGCATCCTTTACTCTCTGTGCTATTCGAAAAGATCTCGAACAGTATAGACTTTTTAATCGAGAGGACGTTAAAAATATACGACAAAAACAAAAGAAAAAAAAATCATATGAGAGATTTTTTTATTCTTCTTTCGTACAAACATATACACACACAAACACATATATTTCTACATATCGTTGAAACGTACATTTCGAATTTCCTATCAAAATTAAAAAAAAAGTCATTTACATACTTACATCTAACGTTATCTACTCATTCTCATTAACGTTTACATCTTACTAAATGTTTCTTACGTGACGGAGTGCATCTGTTCCGGAATTATTTTATGGATTATGTTCCAACGGGTTGTGTTATCTTATCTTTTGGAATATAGACCAGCTTAGTAAGTTAGGTATAGAGATAGAGATACATAGATATATTTAAAAAGAGAGAGAGAGAGAGAGAAAGAGAGAGATGTTCGCTTGGAAGCATCATTGGCTGCATCGTTAGATTAGAGACACAAGATGGCGTGATGCATTAATGGTGCCCTTGATGAGAAAAGTTTTCATTACATTTAGCCATTTAAAATTAAAACAATCTACCAATCTACCTTATTCCACCTCGTAGTTTCTTACCCTCTGGGATTCTTGCCTTAGCAGCTTCACGCCCTCTCTCTCTCTCTCTCTCTCTCTCTCTCTTTCTCTTTCTCTTTCCATCTGTCTGTCTGTCTTTCTCTCTGGAGCACTAGCTTGCCTCCGTAGTCTCCACCCATCGAACGTATACCTACTTCTACCTACCAGCTAGCTAGCTATCTAGCTAGCTAGCAGAGCAGCGGCCATGTTTTCTTCCCTACCTACGAGTTACGGGGTAGAAAAGATCGAAGTCGAAATTTCATTTCAATGAAACGAGTAGATCTCTCTTTGTGGTCTATCGTGAGATTGGCATCTTTCAAATATAGTTTCACTTTAGATTTTCATACATATTTATTAACGATTAAAAAGGATAACTTTTATTCTTTGATAAAATTTTAAATCATAATTTTATACGTTTTTCTTTTCTCTCTCTCTCTCTCTCTTTCTCTCTCTCTCTCTCCCTCTTTCTCTCTCTCTCTCTCTCTCTCCCTCTTTCTCTCTCTCTCTCTCTCTCTCTCTCTCTCTCTCTTTGCTTTCTTTTCTTTTTCTATTTTTTTTCATCTTTCTCCATCAATTTAAACCGTTCCTTCGGAATATTCCTAAGATTGGCAAGATGACGCATTAAAATAATTATTCCATTAATTAATTAATTGCGATTGAATCAAGATGTATTAGTTCACGAAGATCGATTGAATTATCTGAAAATATTGAAATATATTTTAGATTAAAGTTTTCATACGGTAGGGTAACAGCGTCGGCGCTCAAGAGTCTCGTACTCGGCATTTATTGATCCGTCCGTGGAAAAGGCCAGGGGGTTGGCTTTAGAACATTCGAGGGGTAGTTGCAGCCCCAGGTCGCATCGACCTTACTTCCTATTGGCTAACAGCTCAGCAAGATGGCTACCTAGTAGCCACGTACCGGAAACGTGACGACTTCGTTCCAGCCTTGCGAAGCTTTTCCTTACCTTTTTTGTCCTCTCTCTCTCTCTCTCTCTCTCTCTCTCTCTCTTTCTTTTTTCTTTCTCTCCCCCTCCTCTTTCCCTCCCCCATTTATACATCCTTCTCTATTCCTTCGTGCAACTCAAGAAACGAGCCGAGCCCTATGGAACGAGCGGTTGAAGGAACGAGTCCACACCTCTACGCACCCCCTCTTCCTGACCTCTCCTCCACTTTTTTGCAAAATTTATTACAGCGATATATTCGCATCCATTAGATAGCTCACCTTTTTTTTTCATCGTACATCTCCCGAAGACTCCCACGTAGACTTCTTTTCTTTTCCTTTTCTTTCCTCTTTACCTCCCATCTCTCACTCTCTCTCTCTCCCCCTCTCTTCTTCTCTTTCTTTCTTGAAGTGCATCCAGCCGTGTTACTCTTTACTGAGTTTTATGGATTTTTCGAACGTTCATCGAAATACGTGGTCCGTTAGGAAAAGTAATGAGATTGATTTTATTCAAGGAGAGCTTATATTACATGTTAGCGGCAATATGTGAGTGTGTGTTGGCGAAGGTTGTGATTCTATGTATGTTTGTGTGTATGGATATACACATATGTGTGCGCGGATATACCTCTTTTCGTTTTTGAGATTGAAATGATTTTCGAAATTAGCATATAAGTTGAAATGATACTTGTTGACTTACGTCCTTCGTAATTTTATAAGATAATAAGGTATTAAGATAATTTTTAACGAGACCATTCTGAATTGTATAAAAAAGGAAAAAAAAAAGAAATAGCGACGATAAAATATTTATTATTTATATATATATATATATAACACACATATGTATGTATAATTCGTAATGTTTCTTCGAGATTCGTTGATTCTCCTCGTCGGGAGGGACGGAGGAGTTCTTCGTTCGTGTCTACCTGAAGCTCGGGAGAACCTGTTTCTCCTTGATTATAGGTACATGAATTCCTCCACCATCTTAGGAGCCTTCTCAGAATCTCGATTCCATTCGTGATCGAAAAAGCGAACGTTGTCCTTTTCCCAAGTTAACTTTACCACCGTTCAGAATCGGAATAAACCCGAGGGATTGAGTAATTACGGAATGCGAGTAAAAACCAAACGTCGCGGAAAGCTTTTATCGCACAATCGTCACCGATCACGTGAAACGCGGAAAAATCGTGGAAATAGGGGAGGGATGGGATTGAGTTTAGAATCGTCATTTTAAAAAGGACGAAAATTTTTATCCGTCGTTGAAACGATCAACTCAAAATATCGTTCGTTCGCTTGAGATCATCGATATTTATTATTTATCAAGCTACGTGCTCGACTAAGAAATATTTAGTATTAAAAACAAAGAAAAAAGAAAAAGAAAAGAAGAATGAAAAGCAATTAAAACTAACTAATTAACTAATTAATTTCACTCTCTTCGATAATAATCATTTCATTCGTATCTTCGTCGCTTAACTAAATTTTCGTTAACGAATTTATCTTAAACGTATCTATTCGTTACATTATCACAATTTAACTCGCGAACTGTTAATTGAATCGAGTAAGCTCGATAATGAATTGCGTAATAGGTTCAAAGGAATATTATCGTACGTGGAAATCGCGAAAAGGGTAGGCGAAGGACTACAGAGCGATAGTATATGGAATAAACCTCCGTAATAAACTCCTCGTACGATCGTAATGTAAGTTTACGCGCATGCGTTCGTAAGTAAGTAAGTAAGTACAGTACAGTACGACGAGTTGCTCGTCTCGCAATTATGCCTGGCGGACATCGCGAATAAAATTGCCGAGTATGAGCTTCTTAACGTCCTGCTACTCTCGTCCGTACGTGTTTGAACCCGCCTAATTCGCAATACTTGCGATTGATGGACTACCGTGGTTCCGCGATTTATCTATCAATTATGAGCCTACCGGATCGTAACCAGTTCTCTTTACTCTTAACGAGCGTACTTTAACACGAACGCCTTCCTTCGACCGTTACTTCGTCTTATCGTTTCATTTTCTTTTTTCTTTCTTTTATTCTTTCTCTCTCTCTCTCTCTCTCTCTCTCTCTCTGTCTTTCTCTCACATACTCGATTGGTCTTCCAACTGTAAATTAGATTTAAAGTTAGAGAGAGAGAGAGAGAGAGAGAGAGAGAGAGAGAGAAAGAGAGAGAGACGAAGATATTCTCTCACGATCGATGAAACGAACAACCAAGGAAACAGTTATCTCGATAATTCCACCAGGAGAATGTTCGAGATAGAGCAAGTTTATTAAACGTTATAGCATTTACAACGAATGAATTAGTTTCTTATTTTTCCTTTTTCTTTTCTTTTTTTTCTGTTTTTTGTTTCTTCCTTTTTTTTTTTGTTTTCGTGTCCCCGACGAGATTCCGAAGAGATTCTTAAATTTTCGTTGCCATTGCGTCAAAGATAAATTCGTATTGTACCTATTTGCTAATGCGTTGTTACAAATTGACGATCCTTAATTTCTCCATTTATAACATCGGTGAAAAATTTAAATTACATTTGTTTTTTTCTTTCCTTTCGTAATTAATCGAAAAACATTTTTCATAAGTTGACCCGAAGATTATTCATTGGAATTTGATGAAAAAAAAAAGACGAAGAGGGTTGTCGAAGACCGTTGGTTATTTTATATCTCGCGAATGTTAGAAAAGGTAGAAGGGTGGTGGAACTTGGATAGTAGTGGCTCGACTGCAAAAGGAAAGAGAGAGATAGAGAGAGAGAGAGAGAGAGAGAGAGAGAGAGAGAGAGAGAGAGAAGAGGTTGGAGATGGTTTGGCCTCCGGAGGCCGCGGTCGATACTGCGTCTCTCTACGAGGAAGGCAGTGTTGCCACTGAGTTTCCATGGAATTTACACTTTCTTAGCGAATGCTAAACTCCTTCTTGCGATTTTATACATAGCAGACATATATAATAATATCCTTGAAATTGAACTACATAAACTGTTCGCGTTAAAATTACTAATAATTTTCTTTTCTTCTTTTTTTCTTTCCTTTTTTTTCTTTTAAACAAGATCGCAATGGAAATTTTGTTTTCTCTCTTCTTTCTTTTCTTCATACGAATATATACTTTACCTTTATTATAACGTATAATTACGATCTTACACGCGTTAATAAAATTTAAATAATGAACGTGTGCCGTTCCATAAAAATTACCTTATATCGTTGTCAATAAATTTACGATGTAAAGATCGTAGGATACAATAATCATTTATTTATTTATTTATTTTTTTTATATCATAAAGGATGTATCAGATTTAGTTTCTAATAGGATAACAACGATGAAAGAGGCAAATTTTTTTAAAGTTTTCAAAGGACAGAGATCGTAGAAGGGTTTTCTATTTTCATGATCTAGTTCTAAGGTCGTATATACATATAACGGAAGGGTTTCAAACGGAATTTCGTGATCTTTTTTTTCTACATTCTACCCCGATTAGTCTGTTGAAGGACACCAAAAGGAAAACCATTGTAACGAATCGTTAGGGTAGAAACATCGTTCCGTTTATAAGAAAGGGACACGTTTCTTTCTTTTTTTCTTTCTTTTTTGTATTGTTTTTTTTCTCACAACCTTGGTACAGTGAAATCCATTCGGAAAGTAAAATATCTGAGGATGAAGGTTTATGAGAACATAGTGCTTGAACGCTACGACTGAGGAAAAGCGGAAAACGTGATCGTTTTATAACGACAAATGGAATTTCATAGTTGCAACGTTTTGCGTTTGTCCAAAGAGGAAATGAGAAATGACGATAGCGACGTAACAGCTCGTTAACATTTATTTAGAACGTCGAACGTTTTTTTTTTTTGTTGTTAAAGACACGTGTAACACTTACTCGCACTTACATTTTCCATTTTATTTTGAACGTTAATCGTACTTGCAAGTTTTTGTTTTTATTTATTCTTTTTTCTATAATCATTTATGTGAAATTATATATTCAACGAACGTGATGCGACCACCTTGATATATATGTATATATTTTTTTTCTCGAAAAGTTTATAATAAAAATAGAGTCTGACATGTTATATTTATGAAAATTTATGAAGTTACGAGGATGATTTATAAAAAGAATTATTTCATAGGTAGGTAGGTAGTCGATTAAAACTAAACGATGTTTGGTCCGTTGTTATCGAGAATATCGATTTTTAAATTTCGATCGATATTAAGAAGAAAAAGAAGCACGAGGCATATAAGCTTAACTACGTTAAGCTAAATGTCTCTTGCTACTAAGATTCGTACGAAGTTATTCGAAGAAGGTAAATCCGTCGGTCGAGAAAGAGAAGCACGTGCTCTCGCTCGTTCACTCTCGATTTCATTGTGTTTTTATTGCGCCTCTTAAATTCGCATTTATGAGCTCTTATGTTCTCCCCCGCCTTCCTACCGTGCGGCTCTTCACCTTGCCGCTGCGTCGTCTCGTACTGGACGACGTAACACCGACACCGTGGACCGAATAACATGCACGAGGGTCTCTTTACGTTAAGCCACGTACATGCTAGCTTCTTTCTTGCGAACTGATCTTAACGTGAATCGTCACTATCGTTCTCACTGACACTTAAGAGCAACACTTTAATGGAGGGGGAAGAACTTTAATATCGATTTCGTCGGACTTCGAAAAGATTTCTTTTTCTACTTAATACACTACGTAAACTCATTGTACATAAAGATCAAGAAAATAATAATACTGGGAAAGTTTGAAAACTATTCTGTTAAATATTGAAATATCGTACTATAAAACAAATACAATATTATAATATACATATTAATATATATATATATATATATATATATATATATATATATATGTATGTATTATACATTATGATATACGTATAGAAATGCAATAATTATTATATATAATGTAAATACAAACAATGTAGCAAAGTAATATTTTCATATATATAGACATTGAAAGATTAATGAGATAATTTGAAGTATTTTTATCTATCAAAGTATCATGCTCGTCCTATGATCTATGAAACGAAGAAAAAAATAATTTTCTATTTAGATATAAAAAAAATTAGTCTCACGAAATTTTTTTTAAACTTACGTTACCTTAAAAAGAAACAAGCAAGAAAAAAATTAGCTAATATAATAAAAAAATTTTTTATTACTTTCCAAAATTCGAATCCATTAATTTTTCTTTAATTTCGAGAATTCTCGAAAACGTTGGAATAGTCGAGTGGCTCGATCCTAAACATATCGCGATAAACATGTTAAATATTTTTATCGTTGTCTCGAAAGGATACCGCCTCGGGTTGGTAAGAATTTCGAAGAGTTTTAATTAACAATCATCTTTCTACGGCGGAACGAAAGTCGACGAACGTGATAGTTTCGAATAGATGGGAGAAACGGGATTCGATGATAATTTCTACGATTGGCCAATTCAAGCTTCGTCTCGTGATTTTAGGTCCAACCCACGACATCTTAATAGCTTGCCCTCTCATCCTTCGGGATCGCATCATGGCCGGGCTGGCTCGTTTTCTCAACTTACACTTGATTCTCTATTTTCTTTTTTTTTATTTTTATTTTTTTTTTTTTTTTTTACATCGAAAATCATCATAACGTTAGACCATGTAAAATTCTAGTAGATTATAATTCGTTTCGTTAGAATAGTCATTCCTTATAAAAAGTTTCTTTGAACGTTACCAAATTTATAATAATGGCTAATCCTGCATATATATATATAAATATATTTATGATGACATAAATACAAAATTTGATGCACAAAATTTTATGTATAAAAAACTATATAATAATAAATATATAATTTATATATATATATATAACAACTTCTATATAACAGTATAAATATATATTTGGTCGTCAAGGATGAAATTTGTAGGAGAAAAGGCAGTTAGGCATTATTAACTACAAATTTTATCCTTGACGACCTAATATTTATAAATGATATTCATATTAATCAGTTTGTGAAAGACGTGAGATATATCTCTCGTTCTGTTTGTTTATGATGATTTAATATACTCTAGATAGACATTAGTGATGTTATATGTATGTGCTTACATACATACATAGATTGAAAACGGACTTCTTGCAACGTTCTCACGTCCGTCTATATACGATGTGTTTTACGTTTATTAGTTTATAGCAGATATCGTAGAGTGTGCAGGCAGTTAGGCACAAATAGGACGACCACTGTCGACTTAAATGACCCAAGCTGGGTTTGTAAAGTTATAATTTATCGTTGATCATCATTAACGAAAAAAAACTCTGTCGGTATACAAAGTTCTAAGCAAGAAAGGGCCAATGAATTTATAGCCTTTAGAAATGAAATCATAAAAGGCTTTTGTACGCATACGAAGACATACATACATACATACATACATACATACATACATACATACATACATACATATATATATATATATATATATATATATATATATATGTATATATATATATTATGGACAACGCGTCTTCTTCTTCTTCGTACGTTTCAAATCCTTTTGAAATTTTTCCTCAATTCATTCGTTAATTATCCTCTATACCATCGTTACTCAAAATTTTCTTTTTCTCCTTTTTGTCAATTTCAACTCAATAGATAGATTATATTTACATAAATATATCTGATGCATAAAGTTTCGTATATTTTTATCGTTTTAATATAAAAATTTGAACGTTCGTATAATACATTTTGCTCGTAATAAAATTGTCAGCGTTTCTTTTTCGAAATAATCAATTTTTTTTTCTTTACTCAACCTTTTCTTTTCACTTAAAAAGATATAGTTTTTAAACTTTACTATGGATTAACGCGTAATTTATTTTGCTTCTTAAATACTTCCGCGTGGAATATTTTTTGTTTCTTTATTTAAAATTTGACATAATCATGGGCAAGCAATGATAGGATATAAAATAATTTGAACTCGCATTGTAGACAAAAAGTGTTTTGAGTTTTTATGTCCTAAGATGGAAACGATATCGTCATACGTTAATCAAACATAAACTCCTTTTTGATCGACGAACGGCCGAAGGATAGTGTCATCAAGTGATTAGAAAATCGATAAACTCGGCAAGGACGTTTGATGCATTTCGATCAAGTAATGGCCACTTAACGTATAATATTAGATTTTTATTTGTCATCGTCACGTTACAGGAAGAAACGAAGTGTTATCGTTGACGTACTAATTTAACGTAATATTTTTTAATAAAGTTAATTTCGTATTTATTACGCAATCGAATTCTTATTAGATAATTAAAAACATTCAATCGAAAAAGGAATAATTATTCTTCCTTTTTTTACGCAAATTTTGGACGACTACATTATTATTTTTCGAATAGCTCTTAATGGTCATCAACAGTATGGATATATGAATGTATATGTTCTAAACATTTTTATATCTTCTTTTTTTTCATTAATTAAACTCATCAAAGTACTCTAAATTTATTATTATGATATACATGTTTGAAGAATTGACCAAAACAATTATATATATATATATATATATATATATATATATATATATATATATTAAATTATAAATTTCTTTATACTTATATGTACTTATAATATATAGAGTGTACTTTCTGTCTCAATCAATAATATTTTCAAGAAAATTTCGAGTAATATAAAAAAGAAGTTTCAAAATTGCATTTATAATCGGAAGGAGAAAACTCTCGGAACTAAAAAAAGGCTTTATCATTTAAGACGATCGTTAAGGTCGACATGCAATTCGAGTTCGTAAAGTATTCAGGCACGACGTAATTTGTACTTACCTAGCCTAAGGATTTGCCTCAAGATCCCAGAATCACGAATCTCGCAATCAGATCTAATGTTACTTTATTGTATTTTACCGCCTAACCCAAGACCGTCGTAATCCTGATAAAAGCTAACCTTCGTCCAATTGTTCCTTTTATAGATCATTGGAAAAAAAAAGAAAATTTTCTTCATAAATTTATGATAGTGCGTAAAAATTAATGAATTTTATATTTAGTTATAGACAAATACATAAGTAACCACCGGTTAAAGAAAAATTATTATTATTATTAAGCTAATTATGTGTGTACGCACACATGCATACATATGTAACTTAAGTCACACATTTAGATTTTCTGTATTTCTTAACCTTTGTAATTGTTAATTTATATTCGAAATTCGTTTATGATTTTTAAGTATAATTTACACTGAGTATATGACATGATTATATTAGTACAGGGCGAGTCAAAAGTTCCTAGATGAGCCAAAAGTTGATTTTAATTCCTAGATGATTCTAATAATCAGTAAATTCTTTTCGTGACTCTTTAGACTTATTAAACTATTTTCAAGCTAGGCTTGGGGTTTTACTACGTGCAAAAAAGAAACGTCATCTTAAAAAGTCTCGAAATAGAATGACAATTAATTTTTGCGAACGCCTAAGAACTTTTTATCCGTCTAGGAACCTTCGAGCCATCTTAAAACTTTTGCCTTACCATGTATAAGTAATACCATGATTTTCACGCGATATAATTTTTTTAGCGGACATAAAAAAAAAAAAAAATTAGATCATTCAGACGATTGAATCAGATCGATTTTATCGACGAATGGATCTAATGAAATAGAACAAACAAAAATCATTAAGACAAACGAAAGCATTGAAATGTGCGTTTGTTATAAATATATTTCTTATTCTTATTTCTTTTTTTTTTTTTTTTTTTTTTATTTTAGAGTAGATATCCATGAGAACAATCTTGATAAAAGCTTCCCATTATAAAGTGTATATCGTAGGATCGTAGGAGTGTAGATAGTCGTCGGTCTTTCTTGTTGTCGTTGGTGCCATTAAAATACCGAGAAAGATTCCCTCCTCGCAAACCGATTTACTTGCCTATTTTTATCCATTTCCTTGGCATTTCCTCGGGTGCGTACGGTCGGCTAAAGGGTAGCTGAAAGGACAATGTGCCATGGAGGCTGCTTTCATCGATCGTTTCAAACGTGAATCGCAGTAAAACCTTCGTCGTCTTTCACGATTGCAACTAAGCTGTAAATTCTTCCGATAACGTTATTCTACTCTCTCTCTCTCTCTCTCTCTCTCTCTCTCTCTCTCTCTCTCTCTCTCTCTCTATCTTTCTCTCTCTCTTATCACGATTCCTTAGAGCAAGATAAAATTTAAGTTTGATTAGAATTTTTGCTGAAAACTTCGATTTCACTTCGTGGATCATATAAATTCAAGGAAAATTCTACAATTCTTATCGTTATATTGACCCGATATAAAATGTATTTGAAATTTGAGGATTTATTCGATGTGTCTTTTATATTGGCACAATAAACTATAGCAATACTTTATTTTCTCGTTGGACATTTTTCATCGGGATTACGTAAAATATCTATGATTTAGATAAAGAAGAAAATATCCTGGGCAAACTACAACAACGTTTTCCATTCGACTCGCTACGATGTCGATGATCGTAATGGCAACAGCAATGATAATTATAATGATGATGATGATGATGATGATGATGATGATGATCACGATGATGATGATAATGATGATAATGATGATGACAGGTAATGAGTGGTCTCCAGGACTGTGTGGTAACGTAGCAAGAAATAGTGGTAGGTTTCTTGGTCAATACCACAGGGAATGATGTCCAAGCGAAGAGTTAAACGTTTCCGAGAGACAAGAGAGTTCGATCTTTGACGGTGCATTGTTCCATATTTACAGGAGAGCCTTTAAAGCGAAGAAATGGCCGTAGCAAAAAGGCGTCTAGTGTCTCAATTAGTCCCGTTCTCTCTTCGACTACGTTCGCGTCTTCGTTTGAGTTTTACTGTCCGCGGAGTTGTACTACAGTATCCTGCCACTCCATTGCCCCTCGCATACTAAAGTAATTTCTCGTTCCATATATAGATTTTTGAAAATAAAAAAAAAGAACAATTTTTTCTCAAAATCCATATGCTGTTTATTCGTTTGTTCTTAAATTTTTATACCATTATGAAGAGCTTCGAAAGATATTCTGATATGTAGTTCTGAATGATATTTTTTCTTTTCTTTCTTTTTTTTTTTTTTGAATGATTCATCTTACAGATATATATTACCATATGATACCATAAGGTAAACTCGATCGATTTGTTTCAAGAATATGTTCTTTCGAAAGTTTTCGATGTCGAAAGATAAGGAAGGATAGAACAAGAGACGGAAGAGAGAATTAACAAAGGGTGAAGATATATATATATATATATATAGAGAGAGAGAGAGAGAAGAGGAAGAAGAAGAAGAAGAAAGAGAACAAGCAGTTCGCATAGGAACTGTCATCAAGAGGAGCCGGCATTTTACAAAGTATAAAGCCAAAGCATATTGCCTGCAGGTGCTACACAGAAGGCAGTCCGCAGGTAGATACGGTGGGCGCCTGATTGGCTTGGCTCGCTCAGGTTCCATCCTACGGTTTTGCGACGGTGCTGTACGAGGCAAAGAGAGGCGGTCGTTGTTACGTGTCGTTCACAACAAACTCGTCTCGCGGCGCCTTGCTCTGCTACCTTTGCTCGAAGGTACAACGATTGTGTATGTGTGTGTTTGTATCTATGTATGTGCGCGCGTGTACGTGTGTATATGCATGTCCGCAAGAGAAATAGAAAGAGAAAGAGAGAAAGAGAGAAAGAAAGAGGGAGAGAGAGAGAGAGAGAGAGAATGAGAGAGAATGGTATAGCCGCGGAGTCTAGTAAATCCTGTCGAGCGTTCTAACTATCGACTCTCGTCTTTTCGCATAGCCAAGCGCTACCGAGAGAGCTTTGGCAAAGAGCAAACGAGGTAACTTCTTACCCGAGAAACCGTCGTGTATTTCCGTTCCGTTCACCAGTCCGCTTAGTACGCTTCCGAGCGAATCGCCGACGACATCACGCGACGCCGTCTTCTATTTCTTCTCGGTCCGGTCCTCCCAACCATAGTTATCGGAGTTCATCCTTCGTAATAGTGTCGTCGAATCGTTCTCAGTGAAATTGGATTGTACTTGCCGATTTATAAAGAAAAAGAAAGAAAAAGAGAGAGAGAGAGAGAGAGAGAACTCGAAAATGCTCAATTAAGATATTCAATTAGATCATTCGGGTAGACAATTTTTTTGTTTTGTTTTCTTTTTTTTTCTTTTTAATTTTTTTTTTCTCTTTCCCTCGTATCACTTCACTTCATCTGTTCTTTTTTCTCCTCCTCCTACTCCTCCTCCTCCCTCTCTCCCTCCCTCCAACACCCGAATGAATATGAAAAAGACACGAAGACCGAGGATCAATCCTTGAAAGACGCGAAATTCGAGCGTACAATCAGCAAATCCGATGTCCCTAGCGGCTGTGTCCTTCGTTGAAGGAGATATCAAGTTTCACCGGGTGCTGTTCCAGTTGCCGAAAAGAGGAAAGACATGGACTAGCTTGGATAACGACGATCCTTCTAATGGAAAAGGGCAACAACCCCTCTTTCCGGTCATCTTCTTTTACCTCTTATTGTACTATCGGAAGTCGCTAAAACGCAACGCCACACCACCAAGAGTTAGCCAGCGTGCCGTTGCGCAGCGACCTCTACGTTCTCCTCCTCATCCTCCTCTTCGTAGCCGCAAGGTGAGTTTTTTTCTTTCTTACACATTCTATATATATATATATATATTGCAGGTATTATAAGTATACTATGTACTTACATACACATATGTAACATGTGTTAACGATGAATTCAACGTGCCCACCATACATTTTCGACAATTCGAAACGGACCTCGCGAATTTGCACGACTTACTTTTATGTGAATTTTATCGTTTCCTTCGAAGGGATAAAAAAGGATCTCCTTTTCTTTTCCCGCGCGTTTCCTTCTAGCGCGGATTCTCGATCGCTTAGCTCTCTTCGCCAACTCGAGCTGATCTGTTATATTATTTACGATCTATTCAATTTCACCGACGGGATAGATTTTTAAACGAATTTCTTTATTTTTGCTTCTTCTTCTTTTTTTACACGTCTGATCGACTTGACAATTGTTTTTAAAATTTTTCCTTAGGAAAGATTTAAAGAAAAAAAAAAAGAAAAATTTTTCGCATTCGTGTAACCTTAAATCATCGCGATCTCGAGCACATCTAAAACTCGAATTAAATCATTGAAATACGAAACTAAAAAATAATAATCGTTCGATTATGTTAATATCGTTTCGATACAGGAGTTATGTAAAAATGCAAATTACGCGATTTCATTTAAAGTGTCCTTGAATTCGAAATAAGATCTTCAATGTTAAGGATCGATAAAGAACTCTGTACATCAAAGTCGATACACAAAGGCATACATTTAGAATTCATGCCACGAGGATGATAGGGAGGGTGATTAGGCATAGGAGATAAGGGATGTGATGAGGGTGTTTGGTGATGGAGTAGGGGGTTGACGGCGTGCAGGAACTATCAACGTACACAGTTCGTTTGGTCTCTCCCTCGTTTTACGAGCCACGTATGGCGCGCGCATGTTCAGCATTATTTTGTTCATCCTTACGTGAATGTGTCTACCTATAGCCTAGTGCTTTTAATCTCTCTCTCTCTCTCTTTTCTTTTATTTTCTTTTAATATTTTTTTTTGCTTATTTTCCGACGATGACCTCAGAATCGTCAATGACGATAGGATCGAACAGGCGGGGTGTTAGTGATAAAAGTTACAAGATAACATCGGCTATTATAAATTATACACTACTTTTATCCTTTTTTAGAGATGGGGAAAGAAAGGAACGGGGGATTCTGAGACATCTTTTGAATTGAAACAGATAATTTTTTCGTTGTTTTGAAAGTTCATGGTTTTCGATAAGGTAAGATTGGATATTGAAAAGGTTTAAATCGTTTGATCTTCCCTAGTATCTAGCTATTGGTCGTAAAATAGATAGATAATATTATATATATACATATATATATATATATATATATATATATATATATATATATATATAGAGAGAGAGAGAGAGAGAGAGAGAGAGATATACACACACACATATATATATATATTTCGTTTCTCTTTCCGCTATTGAATATTCTTTATCTTTCTCTAACTGTTTCTCTCTCTCTCTCTCTCTCTCTCTCTCTCTCTCTCTCTCTCTCTCTTTTAACAGAAGGATAGAAAAATATAAGAGAACGAATTTAGCTTTGGAGAGTTTTACTTGATACGAGTACATATCGCATATCCATGAAATTTATCGGTTGGTAGGTATATATATACTTTGAGATAAAGAGAGAAAGCGAAATAGAGAGGGAGAGAGAGAGAGAGAGAGACAAAAGAAGAATCAGCTTCTGCCGAATGCAAGGATAAAGATGCAAAAGTGGTGGCGTAGCAACGCGGACTAAATAAAATTCAGAATTTATGGAAAACGAGGGAGAGATAAAGAAAGGGTGCCGGTATTGGTGTTGGTGGTGGTGATGGTGGTGATGGTGATGGTGGTGATGGTGATGGTGATGGTGATGGTGATGGTGGAGGAGGAGTGGAGAATATAGGAAAAATAAGAGAGAAGCTTGGTAATAGGCGGACTGGTTGTACTCGCCAGAACCGGAGGAGCTTCCCAATGAATTTGAATAAAAATGGGTTGGAAATGGAGGCGTGGTGGGTTCAAGAAGTGCGACGAAGATATCCTGCTTGCTCCACGTTACGTGCGTATCTCTTTCATTCTCTCTCTCTCTCTCTCTCTCTCTCTCTCTCTCTCTCTCTCTCTCTCTCTCTCACACATACTCTCCCTCTCCCACTTATTCTCTGCGGGTTCCTTTGTGCGCGTGCTATGGAGAAAAAGATAGAATGAGAGAGAGAGAAAAAGAGAGAGAGAGAGAGAGAGAGAGAGAGAGAGAGAGGACTAATATTCCGGGGGTGGTCGAACGGGTAGGCGGTTATGGCGCGTTGCGTTTCTGCTCGCATGAGAAAAATGGATACTCCGATGTCCGTGTATGCATCGTCGCCATATATGAACGACGTCCGACAGTACTTTTTTACGATGCGACCTTTATGTCGTCGCATTTTGCAGTTACGAATTGTCAAGGCGAACCTTCAGTTCCTTTTTCTTTTTTTCTTATTTTTTTTTTGTCGACATAATCGTACGGACGCGTAAGTAAGTACTAAGATGCACGCTCACCTAAGCGCGTTGATTATTGCGAAGGTGAAGTTGTTTCGCAGGATAAACGTTTACCACTTTATCATTTCGTCAATACTCTTTCTTAATAAAGTTTTGAAGATGTTCTTTTTTTTATTTTTTTTTTTTTTATGTTATCGTAACATTAATCATATCAAACATTAAAATATTCATAGCATCTAATTGTCCCATCTTTCTCGCTATCGTTCGTTACTTTTCTTTTTCTTTTTTCCTTTATGTTTTTTTTTTTTTTTTTTTTTTTTAATTGATCTCATAATCTTGTCGTCGTAGTTAACACCGATAGAACGTATACAATGGCTGTGATCAGGAATGTTAATAGATAAAATGTTTCGTCGAAGGAGCTACACGTTCCAAAACTCGTACTATCCACCTACTTAAGTACCATCTACGAGTTATTTCGGTCGGAGTTTGTGGCTTAAGTTACAGTACAGACTCCTAAGTATATGTGTAAATATATATATATATATATATATATATATATATATATATATATATATATACATATATACATGTTTCGAAAGTGTTCCGAAAAGGATGGAACGTACGAAAGAGGGAAAAGCAAAAGAGAAAGAAAGAGATAAAGAGAGAGAGAGAGAGAGAGAGAGAAGGAAAGTCTGATATATGCGAGAAAGAGAATAGAAGCTAAGAGAAACACACGGAGAGTTGCTCTCCCGCCAAGCAAGCAGGCCGGACACGACGTGTTCGAGAAGATGCCGAGGTAGAAGGAGAAACTGGAGACGACGGTTGTGGCGAGGAGGAGAAAGAGGAGGAAGAGGGTGGGAGGGAGGACGGCAGGGAGGCGGGAGTTGGGGTTAGGATGGAGAATATGGCTGCAACATCAAGTATCAACAATATTGCCCCTGGCTCCGAGGCTTTTGACACGTAAAAAATAAGACGAGGACCGGCGGTATCCGGCAGGCTCCTTCTAAACGGTCTCTCTCTGTCTCTCTCTCTCTCTCTCTCTCTCTCTCTCTTTCTCTCTCTCTCTCTGTCTCTGTCTGTCTGTCTCTCTCTCTCTCTCTCTCTCTCTCTCTCTCTCTCTCTCTTTCTCTCTCTTTCTCGAGGCTGCAGAAAGCAGCATGGAATTCAAGATGGCTGTCACGGATTGCCGGTTATGCGTGGGCCGTTCCTTCGTCTCCGTATCGTTGTCTCGAATCTCGTGGCCACGTGTGTGCCCTGTCACGAGATGCCTGGTTGCCATTGCTTAAACTACCGTCGAACCAACCACTCCTTTTTGGATTATTACAAGCACGCTTTTATTTATGTTATTTGTTTGTTTATTTTGTTTCTTTCTCCTTCTTCTCCTTCTTCTTCGAAGATTTTTTCTTCTTTTTTTTTTCTTTTTTTTTATTTCTTTTTAGTCGTAAGTAGCCTCTCTTATCTCGGGTTGCTACAAGAGCGCTTGTAATTATTTATTTATTTCGTTCTTTTTTTCTGCATTAGTAGGAGGATAGATATGTGATTAATTGTACCTAGGTATATCTTTCTCTAATATGTAATTTGTTTTAGTAATATATAAAATTTCATATATTCTAGCAAGTCTGTTTAATTATTCGAATATAATTGCCGTATGGTTAAGTTCTAGAAGTCTACGAAATTCTTTCGATGTTTATAAAATAATTGGATAGATATATTATAATATAGCTAATTATATATATATATATATATATATATATATATATATATATATATATATATTACTCGTAAATACATAAGTCATTTGTTCCAGCAGTATTTACAATTTTAAATATTCAACATGAGTTTGGTTTACTTAATTCGATTATAATTTGTAAACGCTTGTTGTACAGTCGGGTTTTAAAAATCAGGTGATAAATATCAGACATTTGTATTATATTATAGATCGAAATTTATTTTAATTCAGAGAAAGGGAATTAAAGGAAACGTTAAAAAAAAGAATTTTCTTTTTTCTTGCGTTCCGATGTTATTTTTGATCAAAGTCATTCGTCGAAACGATGTTGCGATAAAGAAAGTAGAAGGGTTTTTACGATTTTGTGCACCCTTAAGAAGTCACTTTGGGCAACAAGAGAAAATCGATTATACCACCGCGAGCGCAGCTTACGGATCCATTAAACTGCCGGCAGTTAGCGCTGGTAGAGATGTGATATATGAAGTGGGATAAGATTTTTTCGGTGATCGTCCAATTTAATCAGCCGCATGCGGACATAAGTAATATTCATAATTTACGTAGCGTAATGTCGTAAAACGATCTCAAGCCGGTCCCAACGATCTCAACGTTAGTCGGATTTATTCAGCCGTCTCTGAGCAATAGTGCCAGCTTAGAAAAAAACAGAAAGAAAAAAAAGCACAAGATATAAAAAAAAGAATATCTTTATTGCTATCCTTAGCATGACCGTATTTTTCTCTCGCTATTTAACGAATTTTATTATTTCTTTATTGTTGTATTCGTACTGTAACAAATATTTTCATTTTTCGTTATTTAATAAGATTTCTCTAGAAACTAAAAGGGTTCTAGTATTCTACGCACTCTCTCTCTCTCTCTCTCTCTCTCTCTCTCTCTCTCTCTATCTCTCTCTCTCTCTTTTAGCCTTTAATGGACGCGCTTTTGAATCTCACAAAAAGAAATCTTTCAATGGCCCGAAAATATATTCTTGTTATTAGAGCAAAAAAATAATGGTTCACAAGAGCCATAATGTCTTTCCTTTTAAAGGTTGGCCTTGCTTCGACGATATAATTTAAGCACAGCCTTGGTTTCCGACCTTAACTTTTGTCGAAATACCTGAATGTGCAAGGGTAAAAAAGAAGAAAAAGAAAAGAAGAAAAAAAAGGTAGAGCAGCCGTATAAAAAAAATCTTACGGATTTATAATTCATTCTCTTAAATAATTTCAAGGATATACATGTTGGTGCAAATTATTGCGCGAAAATGTATTAGACATCTATTAGTCGTCATCCTCCGTGTCATATCGAAATTCTTCGTGAAAGTTAAAACGTCACGTACGCATAGTCAAACATATGCTTTCAATTTGCAACGATTATTTGTCCTACAAGAATAGACTTCTATATCAACTTCCTATGTTTAGGATCGCGTGCACACCGTATAAAAGCCGGCAGCCATCCTTCCGGTGATATCTAAACATTGCAGTTTATATACGACGACGAGTTTACGTTAATTGCTCGTTATCCGCACCCCTTTCGTAGTCAAGATTTCTTAAAGAACATTTCACACGCGATATCTAGGAATACGTGAATTTATTTGTCCATGCTTTTTTTGGTCTTTTCTTTTCTTTTTTCCTTTTTTCTTTTTTTTCTTTTTCTTTTGTTTAATTTACTATTAATTCCTTTTATCGTTATCGAAAGTGTAACATTATTTATTTTGAAAGCACGCGCATAGTCCGATTTCAAATAAAAAATTTTCTCCAACAGCCCTCTCATCGTCGAGATTTTTTATACCACTTTTCGCATGCGATACTTACGTGTACATAATTATGTATATAAATTTTTTGTTTTCTTTTATTATTTAATAACAATATTTTATCGTTATGTAAAAAATAATATTATTTATTTTCAAGACGCGATGTTATAAGAATTCAAATGTGAAATTTTCCAAAGTGGTCTCAATGGTTTTTTTTGTTATACCTTCGATTAGCTAATGCAATCTCCGTTTGTCAAAGTTAAGTGTCGGAAATTTATATACCCATTTATTATACTTCTCCCCGAGAAAAATAACTTTTCATCTTCATAATGGTACCACCCTCTTATTTATATCCTTTTCGACACCCTTACTGTTTACGTCCTTTCATACGTATAAGTAATACGAACGAATGAAAAAGGTTTTGTCCCTTTTTACCGCCGTTCTTCTTTACCGACTCTCAACTTCAACTTTCTTCCTTATCGAATGATCACTATCGACTTTCTACATCTTGTGTCAGGTGGCGCCACGATAGAACGGAGGACGACGTTTCCATTTAAATGGTCTTTAAAAGGGGATACACGAAGGTAGTACGTACGTCTCTCTCGTAAAATAAAGAATATCGTCTAATAAAAATCTAGAATATCGTAATAACGTTCGCGTGTTATTTTATTTTTGTTATTATATTTATTATTTTAATATAAATTTTTTTTTATCAAATTCAAAATTCATAATGACCGAATTATAAAGAATGTACGAAATTGTTTATTTTTTTTTTTTTATAAACGATACGAACGACTTCGTTGGAGTTTCGCATTGATGTTCGATAATAGTTAATTAAATAAAAAGAAAAAATCTTAGTTACTAGACGTACGAGAGCAAAAAAAAATAAATAGGGACGAATTTAAAATGAGAAAGAGGAAGCGGACATTGTAGAATCAAGATGGTTTCTCGAGTAGCATGACAGACGAGAGGAGGATGGTATAAATATAAAAGTAGAAAGAGATACGTTGATTTAGGATAAAGGGAAATGAACAAAGAGAAAAGCTGGAATACGAAGAAGTAGCGAGATACGGAGAGGCTAAACTCTGTCTGACTCTCATTAAACTGAATTGTCTTTTCAGGAAGATGGGCTTCCTTAATTACTCGACCCTTTCAGCAACTCTGCTTCTTCTTCAAACGTTCCCCGAAATGTCTTTCGTACGAATTGCAATTTGACGAACGCATAAACCGACAAAAGTTAAATCTTTTTTTATTTCTAAATTCTATCCTTTCTTCTTCTCCTTATTTTTTTTGTTCGTTTTTTCTTTTTTTCCTTTTAAATTAATGAAAAAAATAACACAATACCGTTTGTTCTGAATTTACCTTATATAAAACTTTTTTATTATTAACCTAGCGATATAATAATTAAATAGTAATTAAGGTGAACGAAGAAAAGAAATAAGTGGTAACATTATTTTGCTAATTATTATGAATATAAAAATGAAATCTCTTTGTTCGTATCATACTGAGAACTCTCTTCAGATGAACCTCTCGTGAAGAGATGCACTGAGACGAAAGTATGGTAAGCATAGGATAAAGAGAGAAAGAGAAAGAGAGAGAGAGAGAGAGAGAGAGAGAGAGAGAGAGAGAGAGAACGAGAAAGAGAAACAGAAAGAGAGAGAGATAAAAAGTAACAAAGGAAGTAAAAGCAGAAAGAAGAAGAGAGAGAGAGAGAGAGAGAGAGAGAGAGAGACAAAAAGAAAAGGAGAGAAAGAGAGAGAGAAGAGCCTCTAAATATGCTAATATCCACAACGTAGGGTAATGAGTTCCTTGTGCCACTATGATCTTCCGAATTGCTATGCATATATACGTAGCTATAAACACAACTTTAGATTACTATATGTAGCATATCAAACGCTCCAGGGTATGCGACTTATTGGCCGTTTGAAGCAGCCTGCTCCGTCTGCTCGCTTTCTATCTCCTATATCCACGCATCGTCTATGTACCATCGCAAATCCTTCTTTATTATTTTCATTTTGGATTCTAATTTATATGCGGTTAGAATATATACGAGTTAAAATATGTTGGACGTCCGTCAATCGAAAGAGAAAGAAAGAGAGAGAGAGAGAGAGAGAGAGAGAGAGAGAGAGAGAGAGAAGAATATAATAACGTTAATAATATGTAATTTTATTGTAATTATATGTAATTGTATCTACCTAATTGTATCTATATAAATTATCTACCGTAAGTCTTTCATAGAAATAAGTTAATAAAACATTCGTAGAAAAATATATTTTTAATTTTATTTCTTTTATCTTTTCAAATAATATATACGTCTTCATTGTAAAGGTAACTGTAAATAACTACTTACTTGAATTTATGCGTCTGGATAATTTATATTCGAAATATTTTTTAATTTTGTAACATTTTTTTTTTAAATTTTTTTATAATATATTTGCAATCAAAACGTTCCAGTAAATATTGCAATCTTCTTCAAAATTATTATTTTTTTTTTTGAGATTGTAAAATTATATTATAATCTTAAAATATATTTCGAATATATTAAATATTAAACATTAAGAAATAAAAAATAAAAAAATAAAAAGAAAAATATTATCAATATAATCGCTTTATCCATTCTATATTCTCTATTCTATTTTCTATCAAATATATAGATATATAATAGAACGAGCAATAAGAGGCCATCCAGTGAAGAAAATCGATTTCTTTATTTCTTCTTCGAAAAGGATTTCATCGATGATCAATAATCGATAAGAATTCGTACGATGCTGCTATTATTCAGGAGAGCACGTTAATCCGGGAAGAGGGGGAGGGGGAAATAGGAAAGCGGCTCTGGTAATTTCCGCAAGGCCTCCACCTTCATCTCATATCCGGATCGTCATCAATCCCTCTGCCGGTCCTCCATCACATTTTCAATTTCCCCCACGTTTCTCGTTTCCTGCTCCTCTCTTGACCCTCCTCTTGACTCGCCTTCGGTTTTCCTCGATCAAACTCGATTCTCAACCGATGCGTCACTATTTCATCAATCATTTTGTTCATCTTTTATTTTTCATCTTTCATCTCTCATTTTTTATTTTTCATTTTTCATTTTTCATTTTTCACTTTTCATTTAATCGAAAAGCTTGTTCGTCGCCTCAAAAATATATTAGCGTTCCCGTTATAATCGTAAATAAAAAAATTTAATTTCCAAATATCATCGAATGCGTTATGAATTGACGAAAGGGAAATAAGAGTTGGAGATGTTTTGATGGAATTGATTCGAACGTGAGAATATACACGTTTCGGATAAATTGTTTTTTGTGTAAACTGATCGACGACGACAGCTCTTAACCCTTTTATATCATCGATCGTTTAGGGTCAATGATTTAAGCACAATGAACGCCATTTAAAATGTCAACTCGATTTAATTTATATCTTTATCAGTCGATAAAGCATGCAAATGCTATTCTCTTCCGCCTCGTGTAAGTGAATACGGATATCTCTGATTATGTATTCGAATTAGGACAAACGGTTGGTTGGATATCTATAAATTGTCGAATTTAATGGATAATACAATCGTATCGAAGGATTATCGATTTGTCTCAAGTAATCGATTTCCTTCTTTCCCCCTCTTCCCCCTCCTACAACCCCGTTCGACGCTTCCCAATAAATTCAAATGAAAATTGTCGCAAACTTTCATCCGTTTAAAATCTTCGTAGAGATGTGTCGATCTTGTTAATTCTCGTGAAGGAAGAAAGAGATAAACGAAACAAGGACACGCAAGCCATGCGAAACGATTTGGAAATCAGAGTCATGAAATCTTGACGGGCGCGTGGCCCCCACGCTGAACGCAGCGACGACGGATGACGATGCCTCGGGAAAAACTAGACTAGGCGTTTTTATGGGCCATCAAATTACGCCGACCACCCCATAAAATGTTTAAGCGGACTTCCGTGCAAGACACTCGACCGACGACCAGGCTAATGTCCTTTGGCAAAAGCGCATCCACCTGTCTGTCTCTCAACCTGTGTTTATCCTATCTCTTTTCATTTTTTTTCGTTTCCCCATCATCATAAATTAATAGAATTTTTATAAAAAAACAAAGAGAAATATAGCGAATTAGTTACGTTAGCTTTTCCTAAGTTTTATTATCGTTTAATATTTCAACGCCTCTCTCTCTCTCTGAAATATTTTCCAAATCGATTTGTCATTCGATCGTTTCGATTTTGTCCCGTCACTTTTGTATCACGAAAACAAAAATAATAAATAAATTTGTAAATTTTTTTGCGATATTATAAACGTTTTAGATACGTGTTTATGCTCACACACATAGATAGATTTTGAAACATATATGTGTGCGTAGGTACCCACATGATCGATTTTAAGTAGGAAGATCTATGACTACACTATCGGCCATTGTTATACGATGAATGAATTAGCTTAGCTCGTATAATGGATAATGATGGCTTTGCACTTGGCACTGGAAGATTTCATGTCTGACTTTGAATAAACGCATAAATAGCAACAGGCCGTGTGTCCGCTAACGCCTTTAATATCGTATCACGAATATAAATGTCGACCATAATTCAATATTATAATAATATTCTCGAGTAATAAGAGGTTTATTGTGCCAATTAATACGCATCGTTAAAGTAATCATTAGTGATACGTTTCGATCGTATTTATAATTCGATCTATTTCGATCGATTTAGACAAACAATCTCGTACGATTTCTCTCTCTCTCTCTCTCTCTCTCTTTCTTTCTCTGTCTTCCTTTCTCTTATTCTCTCTTTCTCATTCAAAAATCATGATCGTCTCGAGTAATCCACAGTTCAAACTTTACTATGGGTCGTTTCAATTATCGTTCCTACGATCGTGTAGGCTCAACGACCGTGCTAATGCCAGTGAAAACAAATAATAATGAAGAAAGCTGACAATGAATAAGTACTTGTAAACAAGATAATAAATTACAACTCTAAATGATTATTTTATGTTGAGCATATATACATTACAAATAAAAGAACGGAAGATGGCAGGAGGTACCAATACCTATCTATTTATGGTAAATTCGAAGCGTATGTTTAACGAAATTATACAAGAACACAATTTCACGGGCGCGTTTCAGGTTTCACAAATATTATATGTATGCATACACCTACCTACTTACCTATTTCCTTTTTTTTTCTTCTTTTTCTTTAATTTTTTTTTTATTTTTTTTTTTTGTTTTTTTTTGTTTTTTATTGTTTCGATCCCTTTCCTTCTTCTCGTAACAATTTAAACAATTTTTTAACCACTCGAATAAAGAAATATTGAAATATTTGAAACAATAAAAACAACAACAAAAAAGAAAACATATATATATATATATATATATATATATATATATATATATATATAGCTATTACATTTTCGATTTTCTCCATAATTCGTACTCGAATCACTGAATAACTTGAAGCACGCCGTTGGAACGATAATCGAAGGAAATATTTAAAAAAAAAAAGTGAGGGGATTGCCGCGATGAAGCAAGGAGGTAAAAGGAGGTAGGGAATGGGATAGGGGAGGGCGGGTGTTGCGGTAGACTGTGCGGAAGGGAGGTGGGAAAGGGTGTTCGCGCATCTTTCCTGTAGAAAAAAAAAAAAGATAGGCGGACCCTTCCTTCGTTCACATCCTCATAACGCGGTAGTCATTTTAAACGACTCTCTTTCTCTCTCTCTCATGTCTCTGTCTCTCATACCGGAGAGACCACCCATCGTCAAGGAGATCATCGCGTTCCTTTCTTCGATCCCCGTTTGTTTGTTGGCATTTTTACTTAAAATGTAGTCAAAATAAAAGAATTCGAAATCGGATTCTGAAAAGATCTTTTTTTGTTTTTATTTTTATTTTTCTTTTTTTTCTTTTTTTTTTTTTTTTTGATTATTCTTACCGATATACTCTATGTTTCATTTTAACGCGTTTAATCATCGTAAGGTCCATCGTTGACGAAATAATAGATATTTCGTTAACGGATGATCAGAAATTAATTGACATTAATAGGGCTCACCGATTAACACAGGAATTAAAAAGGATTAACGCGTTTTTCTTTTTTTTTATCGAGTTCAATCTTCCCTCCCTACCAATCACGATTTTATTCCCAATTTTTTTTCTCTTCATCCCGTTCGCCATCTTCTTTCTTTTCTTTTTTGTTTTCTTTCTTTTTTCTTTTTTCCATACGTTTTTTTTTTCTTTTTATTATTATTATTCTTATTATTATAACCGAGGTAGGTATGTTTCTGGATCTACTAATTGGTCGTAAAGAAAATTATGTTCGAACAAGGGGCGGAGGGAGGGCGTCCTCTCTCGAAAGATCCTCTCATGAGGTCGTAACAGATACCGACTCGTCTCCATTATTTCTCTCTTTTCTTTTTTTCTTTTTCTTTTTCTCTTTTTTTTTTCTTCTTCCCTCCGGTGTTGTTCTTTTCGCACGATTTTTCCTCCCGTGATTTTTTCTCCCTCCCTATCTTTCCTTCCGCAAAATCTTTCTACCGTTCGATGGTTATACGATCCTTGTAAGATTACTGTCGTTTTCATTCACAGTTACAACCGAAACCAAGAAGATCATTAAAATGATCTGAAAGAGCGTATCATATGAATTTCGTTCTGTAGGTTGTATTTATTTACTTACTTACCTACTTATATACGTAAATATACCGCTTGGAAATAAATCATCGCGAACGTTATAGTAAAAACTATTAGTTTATAGTTACGTTGTCGCGTGGCAATGTGACCGCTATGTTTTTTTTTTTTTGACTATATTATAGACAATTTGCTCTGTTTGATTCGTCTCGAACTCTGTTTGGTTTGGTTCGACTTCGTATCAAAGTCATAGAAGCGTTAACATCGCGAAGGAGAGAGAACTAAAGTAATAATCTAAACTAAGTAATAATAATTTTCCAACATTCTTTATATCAAGAGTAAAGTCTAATTATGTTTAATTTATATCAATGAAATATATATGTATATGTTAATCGTATTAATTAGATAACGATTCAATATATACTTACATACATATATACATACATACATATATATATATATATATATATATATATATATATATATATCGGAATAATTTTATATAAATCCATATACCGAAAGGGTATTACAGATAAAAATTCATTCGATCGATCGGAACCGATGATTAGGAGTCGGAGTTAACGAGAAGACGGTAGCACACGATCGACGTTCGTTTACAAAATTTTCATCCGCGAGTCGGGAGCGTTATTCGCTCGAGATGCCGATGGTGGTGGCAAATATATTATGCCTCTCGTAAAATTAACTTTTTACGATCATTTTATGGTCGCGTTGGCGCGCGCGAGAGCGCTGTCCGTCGATGCTTACAACAAGTGCACGGTTGTAGGTGCAGGAGAGTTTGCCGGAGCGCACGCGAAAGAGAAAGAGAAAGAGAAAAACAGAAGGAGAGAGAGAGAGAGAGAGAGAGAGAGAGAGAGAGAGAGAGAGAGAGAGAGAGAGAGAGAATAATTCTCACAGCTGAACGTCGTCGCGAAGGGGCTCGTGCCAGCTCGTCACGGATCTCTTTCATCATACGCGTCGGTAGAAGAACACTGGACCGTTTTTATAGACCACCGATTCTGGCCGATCGTTATGATTTTATGTCGAATAGCACCTCGATCCAACGATATAATCGTTTAATTTTCCTTCATTGACAGGTGAACGCCGAAACGTGACCAAACGAATCCCGTATATTGCATTAGTCTTGTCTATCGTTGATCCACTATCCTTTTTCTCGACACGATATTCTCGATTTTTCCCGATATCTCTCTAATTTTCTTCGTATATTGTATTAATTTCATATGTTTCCTCTTATTTGCGTATATCCTTTTACTTCGTAGGTCAAGCTGATTTTTTTTTATTTATTTATTATTATTTCGTTAATCGACTATCCTTTTTATTCACCATATCCCCTCATGGAGTCTCTCATTCAATGATATAATATATTTAATAATTACTAAGATTTTATTTGATTGGGTATCTGTTTACTTCTTTTATTGTTACTATTGTTGTCGTTCAATTAATTATTATTCGATTAAAAAATTATAATTCTTTTAGACACTCTATTACTACGAATTTTCATTCGATTATTATTGACGCTTCTTATCGATTTTGTTTCTCCGATTTTTCTAACATATATATATCACTTTACTTCATAAGTTTCATCCTTGTCGTCGTTCGAATTAATTGACCATACATTTTTCTTTTCTTTTTTTTTTTTAATATTATTGCTATCAAATTTTCCATTAATTTCTTCGTTTTAGATTCGGCGTTGCTATGACAAATATTCGTCTTCTCTCTCTCTTACTCTCTCTCTCTCTCTCTCTCTCTCTCTCTCTCTCTCTCTCTCTCTCTCTCTCTCTCTCTATCTATCTATCTATCTGTTTCTCTCTTCATCGTCGATGCCACGCGTCGTGGCGTGCACTTCTTGCGTCACTAATTATCCTCGCTTAGATTAACGACGTGAAAAAGTCGAGAAACGATAACAGTCACATTATATACTCTTTAAATTCATCACGGTCCTGACACATTGAATCGAATCGCGTGTCGTTAAGAAAAATCACGATGATAGCTAAAGATTATTTTTTAGCGTACGCTAAATGTCTAACGTTAAGGACGAAGCGAACAGGCGTATGAACACGAACTGAACGAACTGAAGGGATCGACGCGCTCTAAATATTCCCTTCGGGACTCCCTCCGTCGAACTTAACTTTCTCTTCGTCGAAAGGAGCACGCGAAAAGAAGAAGAAAAAAAAATTAAAAAAAAACGTAACAAAAAAAGAATAAAGGAAAAGAACAAAAAACGAGACCGATTTGTAGTCGAACGAGATCAGGTATGAACAGCGCGAGTAAATTTCACTCGAAAAATTTGGGTCACAGCTTGCGACACAGGAGCATTTCGAAGTCGCCCGAATTTCATTTCCCTTTTTCTTTTTTCTTTTTTTTTTTTTCGTTTCTACCTTCTTCCTTTTTTTTTCATTCGTAGCAATTATATCGAGGTGTAAACGCGTAGGAGATATTTTTTCCCCAAAAGTTCGAGCTTCGAAGGAAAAAGAAACCGAGATAAACGAATAAAGGGGGATAAGGAATAGAAAAAGGGAAACGACGAAGGATGATTTCGAAAGTTCCTTGGAAAACTGCCAGTCGCCAAAGCAGCCAAGAGCGAGTTCCGTGAAACGCATCGGCTCGGTTGCAAACAATTTATATTTATGAAGCTATTACAAAGGTGGTCTTCCAACCGTCTAAAAAAAGGGATTAACTCGGTGGTATTGTCTTGGAACGTTCGAACGTACATACGTAGGTATATTAGATCGTTAAAAATCCGAATCTCTTTTGAGACACACACTTTTTTTTCTTTCTGTCTCTCTCTCTCTCTCTCTCTCTTTCTCTCTTTCTCTCTCTCTCTCTCTCTCTCTCTCTCTCTCTCATCTTCTCTTAATATATAATTCATACTTCGCGGTTCTCCGTCTGCGATTCTTGGATCTGGTATCCTATCTATGCAAACGCATGTGCATTCGACCGGGTGTATATTTATGTATATAGCTATTATATGTACGATGCCAGCTTGTTTATGCAGATGTCTGTAGTCTTTCCATAGAGTAACGTACATACATACGTTCGGTGGTTTACATTCAAGCACGTTCCTGTCGTTTATACACGTCCTCACTTCGATAGAGAAAGAAAGAATAACATTTTTAGAACATTTTCATTTTATATTTTATAATTTCGATGAGTATTATTATTTTTTCTTTTTTTTTTTTTTATATTCGACGACATCGTAAGAGACGATTTTAATGAAATTTCGACATCTATGTAATTCTATATAATTAATAACTATATATCCAGAATTGTAACATAACGGTAACTAACTATAATTAGTTAGAATTATATTTAAATTGAATTGTTAAATATTGTTTAATCATTATACACTTTTCTAATGTTTGTATTTGAGAGAGAGAGAGAGAGATAGAGAGAGAGAGAGAGAGAGAGATAGAAAGAGAGAGAGGTAAAAAGAATTTGATTAGAATAAAAAAAAGAAAGAAAAAGCAATAAAAAAATGTGCGCTTGCTCGAAGATGGAACTTCTGTTGGGGGGGGGGAGAAAGAAAGAGTTTGGTCGTTTTTTTCACATCTATAGAGACATACATACATAAAGATATATATGCATACATATATACGTAAATACGTAGACTATCACACGTGTCCGTGAATCTCGCTTGCGGTTTCTCAGAGGCAAACGTGTGTTTACGTGAGCCGGCGAAAACCGAGACTGAATTCTGAAAGAGCTCCAGGCTCCGACGCCGACGACGCGATCATATTATTTTCCTTGAATTATTTATAGAACGTTGCGAGTAGCGGCAGACCGAATGGGAGATATATAGAAATAAGGAGAAGGAGAGGAAGGATAAAATAAATAGAAGGAAGGAGAATGAGCCTAAGTGCATTAGAGTATAGCTCCACGCGACGTTCCTTAGTGGATGTGCAAATATAATCGATGGGAACACACGATGCTGATTCATTCGACTCGGCAAAAAAGAATTTCCACCTTTCAGCATCGTTCTTTCTTTGCTCTAATATCATCGATCAACTTATAAACTCATATATCGCGTTTTATCGCATGATCGCGCCGTAGTACTGGTCTGATAGAAAAAGAAAAAAGAAAAACCAAACAAAGTTGCATCCGTTAGGAGAGAAAGTGCGTAATATGAAGAAGGAGAAAAGGAGAAAAACGAAAAAAAGGAGGGGAAAATTTTTAAGCGAAATGAAAGAAGGAGAGGACTCATAACGGTTTGGTAACCCTAGAGAAAAATATTATTACAAATGCGTAAGACAAGAGGCGAGGCGAGAAAAGAAACAAGATAGGAGGCGACGAAAGATGGAAAAAAGGAGGAGAGAGAGAGGGAGAGAGAGAGGAAAGCAAAGAAAGATCCTGAGAGACTTTGCCTGATGAGGACGGTTCCCATGACGACGCAACCCCAGGAACACGAAACGGTCTAGCCATTCTTGACTCAATACCGACTCGCCATATACTCACGTACCTTCCGTTCAAACTTACCACCACCTTCTCATTGTTGAAACCCTCTTAAGCTTTCTTCCATTCCTTCATACCAGCCCATCCCTTTGCCCTTACCCACGTGATACACCCCGAACGTTTACTTTATTCCTCCCTCTTTCTCTCTCTCTCTCCCTCTCTCTCTCTCTCTCTCTCTCTCTCTCTCTCTCTCTCTCCCTTACACTCTATGGCTTTATATTGTATATACATGTAACGCGACGTGGATACAACACAGAATACAAACTAGCAGTTACCGACGAAAAAAGGAGGAGAGAGAGAGAGAGAGAGAGATATTGAAAGAGAGAAAAATATACAGAGAGGGAGAGAGAGAAAGAGAAAGAGAGACCCAGGCAAATGCCGCTTGGATTGGAAATCGCTTTATTATGGGTATTGTCCTTTGTTAAACCGGGACCCATCTTAGGAAAAAAAAAACACGTAAGCTTATGTGCGACTACTCATTAGTTTTATGATTTAAAAAAGGTTGCCGTATACGCAGGTACCTATACTTTATGTAATCTTTTCGCTTAATCTTTCGCAGTATTTTCCTTCTCCCGTTGTCTATCCTATTTTTCTTTATCTTTTCCTTTTTCTTTGTCATTTTCTCTTCCATTCGCTTTTTCTTTTTCACTTACCTTTCTCCTTTTCCTTTTCGAAAGAAGAAAACCCCGTCATATATCTTATACGTACTAATTACTTATATACATTTGTCGTATACTTCAATTTATATATATAAATATATTTCTTAAACAGCTTTTAAAGTGTTTTCAATAGTTATTACACTGGCCATTACATGAAGTCGTAAATACTAGGCCAGGGACAGGTAAGAAAAGAACAGTTGGAAAATGAACAACACATTACCTGCGTATATCCCTTTGGATTTGTAAAATTATTTTCACCTAGGATTATATTCAAAGAAAATATTAAAACCGTTCACGATGTTGTTATTTCAAACGTATCGAATTAAAGCGATAGCTTTAATGAAGAACGTTAATAAGGCGAAGAAGGATTAGAACGGACACACTGTATCAAAGAGAGAGTTTCTATCGGTGTGTTAGCGATGGTAGGAACAGTACGGTATATCGTTTCTCTCTCTCTCTCTCTTTCTCTCTCTCTCTCTCTCTCTCTCTCTCTCTTTCTCTCTCTCTCTCTCTCTCTCTCTCTCTCTCTGTCTCTCTCATACTCATAGCATCAAGCGAGAGCAATGGCCAGCCATATTGGAAGCGCCTGGGAGAATCAAGGAAGCCGATTGGCTGTTCTACCATAGCGTCTGCCTCCGAAACGAGAGGGCGTCGCGGTGCAAGCTCTCTATAGCCGAAAGGCGTCTCGACGCTTCGCTAAAAATGGCACGCGTCCCGTCCCGTGTGTTATGGGATTCGATCCTTCTTTTCTCTCTCTCTCTCTCTCTCTTTCTCTATCTTTCTCTCTCATTCACTTTCTCTCTCTCTCTCTCTCTCTCTCTCTCTCTCTCTCTCTGTTTCTCTCTTACTCTAGTTCCCTCTATATTCGTTACGCTTCGATACATTTCGATTCACCCCAGCGAAGCAAAAAGGGTGTAATTTTTATACGTCGAATTATTCGACGAACGAATATGAAAAATTATTTTTTCGATGCACAAGCTAGATAAATTTTATTTCTTGTGTAATTATACAAATAATATATATCATAATGACGGATTATTCGAATTTGAAGGTTGAATTTTTGTTAAATAAGATATTTCGAACGAAGAGACACGAGGACGTAGAGATCTACGAAGAGTCGTCACCGAAATCTCATTTAAACTTTAGACTTGAAATGAAGGGAGATAAAGAACACCAATGGAGATAATGAAGTAGAGGTTGAAGAAAGTAGAACTTGGCGGACGGTCGCAGACCGCTCGGGAAAGGGATAGAAAATGTACGTTCATTGATAGAGATAAGAAATGAAAGAGGGGAAAAGAAATGAGAGATTTCAATTAAGAAAACGTTTACTCTTTCAATCTAAGAGTATAAAAGTGAGGAATATATCAGAACGAAATGAAATCGTTATATACATATGTATATATAGCAGATTTTTAATGTTACGTCGATTATAAATATATATATATACATTATATATACATATACATTATATATGTAATATACTTGAATTTTTTTATTTTTGTTTGTTTTTTCTTTTTTTTTGTTTTGAGAAATATCTATTTTCGTTAATGTTATCGATCGTTTTAACTTCGTCCTCCGGAGCCGCGAGTTTTGAGAGAAGCGTGTTACTCACTGAAAATCCTTATGCTCCATATAAACATCCCCTGCGGGATAAGGAGGCGATAAATATCGATCCATTACAGAGCTTATCGAAAGCGTCCGTTAAAGTCACTCGAGAGTAATAAAAATCAGCAATCGGAAGGGAGGCAGGAAGGGGGTCAAGGTTAAGTATCGTGTATCTTCTTTTACAATTTTATTCGTTCGAATGCCATACTTCAATTATCGCGAGTATTATTTCGTTCCTACATGATACGATATTAATATTTCACATATTTCATCTTCACCTATCGATTTCAAACGTATGTAAGTATTAATATATGTATATCCTATATATATATATAGCTAGTCTATAGCTTGTCATTCGTTAACGAGTACCAACACCAAAATTCAACATAGAAATACTGTCTGACTCTCGTCAGATCGTATTCCGAATTAATTACGAGATTTAATTACGCGCCAAGTACTTACTTTGACGGTAGAGAAGCGTAGTGTGTAATTGACAAATAACCAACCGGCAGACCTTCGAAATGTTCCATAGTATAGCTCATATGAGTTCCTTGTTACCTATACATACAGAGTGTACCGATTACAAATTTATTAAATAGAAGAAAGACAAAGAGACGGTTTTAAATTGAATTCGATATATTACAGAATACAAAACGCTAAGTATTAATTATAATCGCTTTTAAATATATCGAAAGTTGATCGATTAGGAGCGATGATATTCGAAAGGAAAATTATTCAATGAAAAAGAAAGGTATAGTTTTTATTTTTCCCTTTTTTTTTTACTATTTTCTTCGTACGACGAATAAATTAAAAACGATGATACACTCTTAACGGACAATACGTTCATTGTACAGAAATGTCTGTCACTTAATATCGAATAATCGTTATAGAATTTCTAAGATCTTCTCTCAAGTATAGTTATCGTGAACGTTGTCAGTAAGTGTTATTGACGAGATGAAAGATCTGTAATAGGAGGAGATTTTTCATTCGTTGATTCGACGTAAAGAGGAGTATACAATGAGTTAGCTAAAGAACACCCTATATATAAATGCGCGTTTGTGTTAGTAAGACACCCCTTAGCGACGAAAGAGATGGCTGGAGAGCAAGAGCTTTCTCGTGTCCGGCTTTTCTACGCCCTCGACCAATCTCCACCGTTCTGTACACACATCGAAAAACTATATCGTCTGTTTTTTCAAGCTCGTCCTATCTTCGTCCTTTCCTCTTTCTCTCTCTCTCTCTCTCTCTCTCTCTCTCTCTCTCTCTCTCTCTCTCTCTATCTATCTATCTATCTATCTCTATTTCTCTCTATCTCTCTCTATCTCTCTCGCTTTATATTTCTTTACAGAACTACCCCCCCTGTTAAATCTTCAATCCCTAATCCTTCGCGTGGCACGTCCTACCCACATTTTGTCAATCCCGAGGCTTACAGTTCGTTTTCCCCTTTCTTTTTCTTGCTTTTATTTTTTCTCTTGTTCTTTTCTTTTCTTTTTTTTTTTTTTTTTCTTAAATCTGCCCAGCCCTAAAAAGTCACAGATAAACGTTTATTCCGCTCTCTTAAGTTTCGTCTCTTAATTCGTGGAATATCAGGAATATCTTCTTTTGGTGATACATATTAACGACGAAAAAGGACGAACCTGCGGGTCGATCGAAATAGGATGAATAGACGCGGATAGATGATGATCAGTAATTATTATCAGTAATTATTATCAGGATATATTAATTATTTATTTAAATATTTCAAGAGATAGTTTCCTATATTTATATATTTATATATTTATATATTTATATATTTATATATTTATATATTTATATATTTTTCAATCCTGTAATCGATTTATTTATATTTAATTAATGATATTTCAAACAATTATCCTCAAAAAAAGAAATAAGACGGTATCAATGTAACGTCTTATATATCACATAGATTGGATAAAGATAGAGACAGAGAAAGATAGAGATAGAGATAGAGACAGAGAAAGATAGAGATAGAGATAGAGACAGAGAAAGATAGAGACAGAGAAAGATAGAGATAGAGATAGAGAGAGAGAGAGAGAGAGAGAGAGAGAGAGAGAGAGAGAGAAGGAGAGAGAGAGAGAAGGAGAGAGAGAGAGAGAAAGACGCATAACATTTTTCGTGGGACGTCGTAAAGCGGTTTTCAGTTTTCAACGCCGTGAATGAACGTAGCCTCCGTTCCATCTTCCGCATAACTTTCTTCATCTACCTTTCTTATACCTGTACCTTGTTCCCGCCATTTCCATCTCTTTTCATCTCGAACCCTCGCGTAGCTACGCCATAAACTTACCACCGGAGGAGATTCGACGGCGACGAGAGGCAAAACTTTGGGAGAGAGCGTATCTATTCGTTTTCAACTTTGAGTTTTGCGGGGAAAATGAAATTGGGTTTTCGAATTGGATTAGATATTCCTCGCCTCTCTATTTGTATATGCAATCCTCTTATCTGTTCCTATCTCAAGAATTCACAAAAAAAGATTTTATTTGTATAGATCGAGTTTGTAGATAAAAAAAAAAAAGAAAAGAAAAAGAAGCGTAAGAGTATTATAATATAATTAATAATTAATCGATTTTATGTCGGCAAAGAAATTTTGATATGTGCATATAAGTGCCATACTATACAAAGTTCAATATTATACATAATAGGTACTTAACGAATTTGTAAGTACTTTTTAAGAGTAAGTTTTTCAACGTTGAAAGTGCATTGAGCGAGTAGTTATAGACTGTCTTCCCATTAAGCGATGTACAAGCTATGGAACTTTATACCTGGTGCGATATAAACTACTAAAGCTCGCATAAAAGCTCGCACTCTTGCGAGCTTTATCCGTTACGAGGGACCTTTGAAAAAAAAAAATCGTGGAAAGTCTTGGGAAAAGACGTGGTAGATTTATTATATATATATATATATATATATATATATATATATATATATATATATATATACCTATATATATCTTATATATTTTATTGTTTCTCTGTTTCAGGCTGAAGTTTTTCTTCTTAAACCTGTAGATAAAAGGCCTCAAAGTGTTCGGCGCCGTGGAAACGCCGTTTCACCCGTTCGAGCTGTGCAGGTTAATAATATTTATTTGTCACATATTTTTGCGTTCGTATGAAAATATCTTTGGGAAAAATATCTCAGCTCAAGTGGACAAAAATTTAATCGTTTTCAAAAAGGATGGATATGTGAGTGAATAAGTGTTATATTATTTAAACGAAGAAAGAAAAAAAAACACAAAATCCGAATACTTTTCCAAGCTACTTCATTTTTCTCTCTCGGTTATAATAAAAAGTTTTTTCACGCGTACGTCTCCCATAAAATCATGATACGGAGAAATTACTTTTTCACGTATATAGATACCCATCGATAGATATTTTCAAAGGGAAATTATTTGAGAAAATAATCGTTATTTAATTTCACAAAGAAACCCTTAATATCATCGACATTTAATCGATGAGAGATAACTTTCGTCCTTCGGCATCCATCGTAAAATTTAATTCGATTTGTGTTTAGTATTACATTGCGATAGATCGAAATAATTCAAAGAAAATAAAAAAAAATATTTCAAGTTCGTCCATGTACTTACAATTATCTAACTATTCGATCGATAAATATCAGATGAATCAACCGTACGTTTCTTATCATTTCAGGTTTTCCCGCGTATACCAGCCCGGAACACTGGCCGGTATACAAGGTGAGATTCTATAAAATCATTAATAATTATTATTTAACGAGACAAACACCTCTTCGATACCCCCGTCCCATTATAGGGTTGGAACTACCCCTACAAATCGATATTATTATACAAACGTTTTTCGTAATAAATGCAAGTAAAAAATTTCAAATAGATTAATCAAGGTAACACGATTCGCTTTAAATAATATCAAGACTAATCAAATTACGTTATGTCTAATGGTATAAAATACACGTTCGAATGAAATAAATTCAACGAATACCATTCCAGCCCTAATTAATTCATCGCGTTTGATACCTTCTTAGCATATTGAGACAATATTAAACTGGTGTATTACTTGGCAATCGTTGATCGTGCAGCTGTTGATCGTGTCTTGAGAAAAGAAAAACGAAGAGAGAAAAAAGAGAAAACGAAAAGAAATAGAAAAAGAAAGAAAAGAAAAAAGAAAAGAGAAAAAAGAACATACGCGAAATCTTCGTACAAACGGAGAAGAATTATTCATCCGTGAGATCTACTTTATAATGTTATCTACCAAAAATAGATTTCGTCTTACCATCTATCGTTTATCACTCTTACACAAATTATTCGCAGTAAACAGACGAAGATTGTACGTGGGTATACTAACGTCGTCGTATTAAAGAGCATAGTTACTAAACCGCGGATATAACCTATAAATGGGCGTAGTGCTATAAAGTCCATTCATGATCGCGTACAACAAACGTCGGCCGGTTCGCGACACCCGCTCTCGTACGGGATTTATCGCGTTGCTATTCGTAAAGTGTCTTTCCTATGAGTTGGCACGTTCGTGTGTAAATAAGTACGCGATTTCCCGTGAGATTTTTCTCGTTCGCGTTGTTTTTCGAAGTTTTTACGTCTGAAGACGTGAGTAGGGAAAGGAGGAGGATGGGGAGGAGAAGGAGGGGTTGGGTGGGGGTGGTTAGGGGGGAAAGAGAGAGAGAGAGAGAGAGAGAGAGAGGTAAGTTAGTAGACGACTTTCCCTCCTCCTCCCTCACCTTTTTATCGTAAATCTCCATGTCGAGTCATAAGTTTTTTTTCTTCGACTTCCATCGATTAAAATGAATAATTGTAAGAATAATTTAAAAGAAAAAGAAAGATCACCCACTAGACGGAGATTAACGGAATTGTCGCTTAATAATTATCAACGATGAGAGTTTTAAAAGGGATTTAAAGAAATCGATCTCGACGATTCGATTCGGCGCGTCGTTCCCGCGCATGGCTCTATCAGTTGGCGCGCGGGATGGATGGATGGATGGATGGATGGATAGATGGATGAATGAGTGGGTGGGTGGATGGGTGGATGAAAGAACGAACGAAAGAACAGACAGATGGACTGACGGACGAACGGGTGGATGGATAGATAGCCGCTCGGACGAAAAGCGTGTGTGCAGTCAGAGTTGTTGTCAGACCGTTTTACTTTACTACCCATAAAAGTACATACCGAGATTTAGACTGCACAATACCGGCATGACGTATTACCGTCTCTCTCTTTCCCTATTTACCACTCTATCTTCCTATCTCTGTTTCTCTCTCTTTCTCTCTATCTTTCTATCTCTGATTCTCTCTCTCTCTCTCTCTCTCTCTCTCTCTCTCTGTCTCTTCCTCCCTCCTACACGTTTCCCTTGCCACTGTTATCCATGGAGCGCGTTAGGATACTAACGCAACACGCGGACCACCACACATGCTATCCCTCGTCACAGGGGTGTGATCCACGATGTCGTTTCTTCGAATACGCATGCGATTAGGCGGGAACAGGATTATCTGGGTTAAATCTATATATATATATATATATATATATATATATATATTTATTTATTTATTTATCATGGGAGATATTATCACCTTTGGACATTGAAATAGCGTAATATTAAAGAGAATAAAAAATAACTTGATAAAATTCGTTTTGGTATACAGAAGGAGGAAACAGGAGAGGCATTTCATATATAAATATATCCATTGGATTGTTTGGAACCGATCCAACGATCACGTCTGTATCACGTATCCTTCTTCGATAGGATCATCGGACGATAGATAGCTGCATAAATCAGACAGTTAAGTTCTCTTCCTCATTAGTGTCGTCATAAGAGTCGAAGAAGAAGAAGAGATTCAAGAATGCGCGACGGAGTTTGCGGTAGATGCACCTGCCGTTCATTCGTCGCTTCGATCCAGGTCATTGGCTACATAGTAAAGATGTTATTCCTTTTTGTCTTGCTAGAAAGATTTTGGGGAAAAAGCGCGATATATACCGTTGAGAGGGCAAAAAAGTCTATGGTAGCGTTCGACGGGTGTCTAACTTGGATGAGTGAAAGAGAGATATAAGATAAAGCGGTGTCAGAGGGGAGAGAGAGAGAGAGAGAGAGAGAGAGAGAGAGAGAGAGAGAGAGAGAGAGAGAAAGAGAATGAGTGAGAGCGAAGAGAAGAAAAGAGAAAAAGAAAGAGGAAGAGGGACGATAGAAAGAGTGGGAGATATAAGTAGGAGAGAAAGAGAAAGAGAAAGAAAAAGAGAAAGAGAAAGAGAAAGAGAAAGAAGGAGAAAGAGAGAGAAAGAGAGAGAGAGAGAGAAAGCAGATTAGAGCATACGAGTTTTCGCTGGTAGAGGGGGAACAGCGGTGGGAGTAGAGGAGGGAGGGAATACGTTCGACAGCGTAACTCTAGTATTGAAACGTTCCACGAGATAGCGCGAGTGTCGCCTTTCAGTCCGTTCGGCTCAGAGCAGTGGACAGAGCTCTCAGTTGACGCTCGACTCGGCTCAGCGAGGGCAACGAGAAGAAAGGGGGTCTTGCCATGTGTGCGTATGCGCGATCGTGTATGTGTCGTCTTTTCGGGAGAAACTCGATGAGAAGAAGGTAGATCCCGCTACGTTTGCCGTTTGAAGGAGCCCGCTACACGTATATAAATATATCTTCGAATGGTTTTTTGCTTCTCTACGTGGGAAAAAAAAAAGAAACCCCCTGTGTTGCAATAATCTCTTGTTGGGATACTACCTGGATTCGGGAGCGCGAAAGGGAGAAGAAACTTTTTCTCCCTCTCGAAGAGCCTCGGTCAGGCCGACCAAGAACGTCCTCTATCTCTTTCGAATATATCATTCTCTCTCGCTCTCTCATACACGCTATATCTTGCCCGTTTGCTTTCCTATATATCTCTACATTTGTATTTACATCGATATATGTGTGTGGTGTGTATGTATATATATATACATATACATATACATATATATTATATATATATATATATATATATCTCTATCGTATCTTTCTCTCTCTCTCTCTTTCTCTCTCATTCTCTCTTTCTCTCCCCCCTCCTTTCTCTCTCTCTCTCTCTCTCTCTCTCTCGGTGACGGGTGGTGCGCACTGTGTTTCGAGTGACGTTCCTTCGGGAAAAGGACAGAGACTATAGTTATGAGGGTGCTGAAGACTACTACTACGACGACGACGACGACGACGACGGTGTTGACAGATTCCTTCATTGAGGAAAGAGAAAGAGGGACGACACGCGGCCGGTGCATTCCCGCCGCTCGCGGAACGTCCGCGGTGACGTTCTTTGCGCAGTGAAACGATACAGCGATTGCCAAGTGAATACTCTCGAGGAATTATCCTCTTAATCGTTAAAAAAAAAACGAACCAACGATCCCCAAGCGAACATAAAGACGTCAGATATTATCCAGTTTTTATTAAATCGTGCTGTGTCGTTGTTTTTTTTCATCTCCCCTATATACATATATCTCTCTATCTCTCTCCTGGACCATCGTCACGGATTCGGGCACGACGACGATACTTGAAACGTGTATGCTGAATTTGGACATCCTGGTGGACACCTGTACCTAACGATCTGGCCTGCACGTGGCTCCTGTCACCCGCCATTGTCGACCCGCTCGACGCCGTTACGCTCATCGCTGTTTAACGGCCGACGCGACGACGCGACGACTTCGCTCGTATAATTTATCGCGTCTTCGTCCTCCGGCCGTTCCTCCGTCCCTCCCGCGACCCGCTCCTTCTCCTATCTCCGACTCGTCGTTCCACTGACGACCCCTTTCTCCTTGCCCCCCTCCGACCCTCCGCCTTCCCCTCCTTAACCGTGGTTCCTTACTATCGGTACGCGCGCTCTTTATTTACTCTCTCGGTCCGCCTCGCTATGCTCGCACCACCGGCGGCGGCGGTGAACCCTCGGTGCTGATCCTCGCACTTTGTCGCGCGCGTCCACTCCTCGATGACGTGCCGCCTCGCTTCTCGCTGAACGCCACCCGGTTGATCGGTTCCTTCGAGTTTCTTCCTTCCCCCCGCCCCTCTCCGTCCATCCCTTTTGTCCCCTTATCCGGCAACCCGATCTTCTCTCTATCACCTCCTCCTCCTCCTCCTCCTCCTCCTCCTCCTCCTCTTCCACCACCACCACCACCACCACCTGATTTCTTCTACGATCGCTCGTCGGCGTGGGTGCCACGGTTTCGCCGTCGTCCCTCGACATCGGCGTTATAACATCGGCAATAAACCGGCACCATCTGCACCATCACCGATCACGTGGCTTGCTCAACGGCTACGCTGTACGACAATGTGCACGCCGCGCCGCTGTGCGGCTCCGGCGTGGGCCACCCTGGCTCTGTCACGCCGATGGGGACAGCCACCGGAGCGGGGCATTCCACCGGGGTGACCTGGTGGACCATGATGAACGGTTCCCTTTACGACGACAGTCCACCACCGGTACAACCTACAGCTTCAACCCTTGTATCGCTACAACAACAACAACAACAGCAACAACAACAACAGAATTCAACTGGAGGTTCTCATCAGCAGCAACAACAACCGCAACAACAACAACAAGCAACGACACCGACCTCCCCGGGTGTCCCAGCATCATCAGGCACGACCGCACCATCGGTACCTTCAGCGAGCGCCAGCTCAACCTCACCGAGCGCCTCCTCGGTCGCGAGCAACAGCGCGACGGGACCGCTCCACATACCTGCGAAAAGACTAACGGCCACCCCAGGCGGTGCCAGCGGAGCCGGATCGAGCTACGGGGAAGTATCCTGTGTCGAGGCATCATCGGTTGGTGCGGCTGGGGCCGCTGCATCGGGCGTGATACGACACTCGCACTCATCCTCGGCAGGCTCGCAAGGCGGTTGGAGTTACAGTCCTCATCATCCACAGGACTCGCATTACTCCTCCGCGGCGAGCGACTCGTTGAATCATCATCAGACATACGGGGCTAACAACCCCCCGACGTATTACAATCTGGCGGCCGATCCGACCTCGACCTCCGGTTCCTCGAGGGACAACCGGAAAACCGGATCTACGGTGACCTTTTGGTCGCCCGCAACAGCGACCGTGGCCTCAGCAGCCACTACTCCTGATTATAAGCCTTATAATTCTGCCGGGGCCGCTACTGTCAGCGGATCATCAAGCGGTGCTGCAGGTGGTACATCATCGGTTACGGCAGCGGCCACAGGGCCGCCCGATCCTACGGTATCATCTTGTCATCAGAGCAGCTTCGGTCAGAGCTGGTGTAATTACGCGCCATACACCACCGCGAGGCATCATCATCCAGTTGACACTGCTGCCCATCATCATCCGCACTCGCAACCGACTGTTCCATATTTAACACCCTCCGCGGCCGACGATCGGGGCAGAGTTGCAGCCGCGATGGTCGCCGCGGAAGGAACCTTCCCTCACGATGGTTATGGCGGACTAAGGAACTATGGGGCACCAGAGCCCGTCACCTCCAGTCCCTATCCACCCCCAGGTAAGCATCGACTCTGACGCCTCTTCTCTCTCTCTCTCTCTCTCTCTCTCTCTCTCTCTCTCTCTATCTCTCTCTCTCTCTCTCTCTCTTTTTCTCTCCTGTTCGAGCCTGCAACGTGCGAGCCGCGGCTCCAACTTTATTGGCGGCCGTAACTCGTAAAACTCAGGCGCGCGCCTACGATCAGCTGATCTGTTCCAAGGCCCCGTGTCATCCTCTGCCCTCTTATGCTTTGTTCCCTACTTCTAACTATATTCCTCCTAAAAACGACTCACTATCCTACTTATGAAACCTATATCATCCGCTTTTTCTTTCCGTCTTTCTCCAGTCCTTTTTTTTTTCTTTTGCTTTTTCACACCTTGTATTTTATTTTATTTTCACAGAATTTCCAGTTTATTTTATGATTTTTTCTACTTTCTCTCTCTCTCTCTCTCTCTCTCTATATATATATATATATATATATATATATATATATATATATACACATCTACCTTAAACACAATTCTTATTTATCGGCTAGATCGCTCCTACCTTCAAAGTCATACACATGGCGACCCGATAAAGCAAGTTATCGCTACTCGACTTAATAGTATGCGTGAGCTAGAAAGAGAAAGAGAGAGGAAGAGAAGAGCGAGTGAGAGAAGGAGAGATGTGCGCGCGCAAGCGAGCTACATATGGCATACACACATACACAACATATATATATATCTGTACTACATACACATATATCATACACCCAAAGTCCCTCTCAAAGGTGCTGTGTCTAGTGTACGCAGCTCCCAATAGATGGCAGCGCTATTATCTTTGCCCGTTCACTTCGTTCGCTGCAAGAAAGTGCCACCACTTGCTTCCTATCGTCCACTCCATACACGTATACTTCTATGCGTGTATATATATATA